>VXAL01000431.1:414208-463898 GCA_013399475.1 Chauna torquata | reverse complement strand
ACCATGGGCCTCACCACGGGCTGCAGGGGAACTTCTGCTCTGGCGCCTGGAGCACCTCCTGCCCTCCTTCTTCACTGACCGTGGTGTCTGCAGGGCTGTTCCTCACTCCTTTCTCTCCCAGCTGCTGTTGCTCAGCAGTTTTTTTCCCTTTCTTAAATATGCTTTCACAGAGGCGCAAACAACATCACTCAGTGGCTCAGCTCTGGCCAGCGGCAGGTCCCTTTTGGAGCTGGCTGGAGCTGGCTCTGATCTGACATGGGGCAGCTTCTAGAATCTTCTCACAGAAGCCACCCCTGTGGTCCCCTGCCACCAAACCTTTACCACGTAAACCCAATACAGTTGTAAATCCAGGAAAGAGGCAGCAGCCCACCCCCGACCAGTCCTGCACTGAATGGAGAAGGGTGTCTTCACCAGAAAGGGCCGACCCCTTGTCCTCTTGCCTCCCTGCTCTATCCTTTCCTCAGCGTGGCTTTTAATTCAGCCAATTCTCCTGAACCCTTGCAGGGAGAAGGGAGGAAACACAGTTTGGCAGACTTTGTGAGCCTCTGTTCTTGCTGCAGTCTTAGTGGAGATATTTGGAGACTGAACCTGGCCCTTTGGGCAGGCTTTGACAGAAACACTGCAGTGGTACAGCCCTTCCTTTCGTTGTGCTCTCACTGTCACCGTCCTTTTTTCCCCCCTCTGTGTGGTGGGCTTACAAATATCATTTTGATGATGGAAATAATTAGGTAGCTATGTAAAAAAGTATGCACATCTAACATAAGCTGTGGAGCCATTAGGAAAATTGAGGCAGATGAAGGGCAGGCAGGACTCTGCTGGGTGCCCCGTCCCTCCTTGTCTATGCTTCAGTGCGGCAGAGCTGCCAGCTGTGACACAGCCTGGGTTTGTACCTCCAGACCTCGCAGCTGCCTGCAGAGCGCGGCAGAGCCGTAGCCAGCTGAGGTTGCAGCACCTCCTTTCAACAGTGGGCTTTTTTGTCAACTGGAGGTTATTTATCTTGGTAGTTTGTTGTTCTGGGCTTCATAGATATTTTAAACACAACACATGCCATGGACAAGAATGTGTTTTTCCGAGTGGAAGAGTAAAGCTGTTAGACTATGTTTTTTGGAAGAAAAGAGATCTAATCTTCCTCACTCCTTCTATGGATTTTTAATATTTCTAGTACTGTGGGAAGGTATATGCCATAGTTGAAATAAAAGAAGGTCTTAATTGCTATGTTGTCATTTAGTTTTCGTTTCCATTTACACATGCCTGAAGCCCAATGAAATGCTGATTCCCTGAGTACTTCTGCCTATGCTTAATTTCAAGCTTGCAGACAGATACATCAAAATCCACCAAGTCCTGAAAATCAAGTGTGTAGCCTGCTTTAAAAAGTAGTGGCTGTTAGTAACGCTGTGAGGACAAAGATGCATCTGGAAGTGGCTGAAGCGTGTCTCGCTGAACTTGGCAGATGGGTGTACTCTGCTCTCAGAGAAAGGCCAAGCAAAGGATGTGTCAAGCCTGGAGAAGTAGTTCTGACAAAGAGATGGCCCACTGCAAATACAGGAATACTGAAAATACTGAAACTAATGAAAATCACTATGGTCAGGCCTTACTTAGGAATCGCAGGTATAAACCTCTTATCTTTGACTGAAGCTTCAACAAGATGTTATTCATAATGACCTCTGCAAACATAGACTTAATGAGAGCAAGTTGTGAGGCTCCAAGTGAAGGCAGGAGCTGAACAAAATGCAGTTTCCTTCACCTATTTATAGAAAGAAAAGGTTCATAAGCACAGATAGGAACACTGGGACTACCACAAACGTTCAGAGTAAATGGTATTAAAACAAATTTTCATATTGTAAGTGACATTTTAAACGTGTCTCCTTCTGAAAAATTTCAAGCAATGAATAATGGAGTTGAATCAGATGGAGAAAAAGGCATCTTGTAGCTAGTGAGTGCTCAAAAGCACTGACTCACTTCAGATCTTTATTTTTTCTTTTTCTGAAAGCTTCACATGCAATGAATGTGACCTAGTGAATTAAAGAAACAAAAAGACAGGAAAAGGCAGCAAATAGTTTACGAGCCATCCACTGAACCAAAATTTGTTAACATAAAACTTTCATTAAACAACTATGAATAATGAATTCACTTGTGTTTACATTGAACGATTTATTGGACTCAGGTTTCCTTTTCCCTGCTGGCAAAAAACAACTTCCATTTACACAAGAATGCAAGAGCACCAGTCCACAGGGAGATCCTGACATACATTCTCTCTACCTCTCCAGACAGACGTTACCTAGTGGTTAGTGAAGACAATAACGCTACATGCTGGTTTCTGCTCTCAGTATTAATGTCTTTAAAAAGCTCACAGATTAAGCATGTGATTGGACCGAGAAATAGTCCTAAAATAGGACCCCAAAGCCCACTTGACTGGCCCCATGTTATAAAACCAAGGCCACAGCCTGACATTTTTAGTTGCTTGCTCTCTTTCTGGCCTTGTAAGTGTTTTGTCCTTGCCACACCATGCCATAACTTCAACAGGGAAAGCTGAGGCCTGTCCTCTGCAGGTTACTCTACAGCACAACTGTACTTCCAGGGGTCATTTCTGTAGCTCCATCTGGAGGAGTGTGACCAGAAGCATTAAGTCTTGCTGCCTGCAAGGAGGAGTCAGGGGTCACCACCAATGCTGCTGTGATGGAGCTGCTGCCCTTTGTTGCTGACGGTGGTGACCTCTTCCAAGGATGCAGGTGAGAGAGAGTCTGGGCTGAGTGAAGGAGGTGACTTTGCAGTGTTGCAGCTGAGACCCTACTGAAAAAGTGGCAGGATTAAATTTTCTAGGGCTGCAGAGTAGATGGAAATCATCATCTTTCTCCATGAAGATCAGATTCATACACAAACAAAGAAACCGTCTTGCCCACCAAATTTGCTTGAAGAAGACACCTGCTCCCTGCTCGCTCGGGAGCCCAGCCCCAGAAAAGGACTTGCTAAAGCATCCACTGCCCCTAATACAGTCTGTTCAGAAAGCCTGAGCCCCAGAGAGAGTGGGAGTGTGGGACACATCCCTGTGGGCGCCCCTTCCTTTTGCTTTTTTTCCAGGAAGTTTCTTTCTCTGGGGAGGAGAAAAACAGGAAGCAGGTCTAGACTGTGTTTTGGAGGAGTTTACTTTTCTCAGTGGCTGTAGAGCCTATATGGCATAGCTTTGTCCCTCCAAATCACCCTAGGAGAGAAGCAGCCAGGTAGCTTCTCTGAAGACAGGCATTCTTGAAAATGTAAAATATCTCTTTGCTGAGCATTTCCTCATTTTTTTTGTTTTTGTGGAACTTCATCCAGTTTTCCTTCCACATAAAGGCATAATAAGTGATTAGAGTGATGGTATATTGATTATGGATCAGGTTATTTTTACTGGTCCTCCAGTTGTTCAAGCTTTGAGGGCATCCTTACGCTGCATCAGAATAAACTCTGGTCTGCTCATTTCATGGACAAATAATATAAATATGTCTTGTAAGGCCAGATATTATGGAGCTGGGTTTTCAGTTTGAGTCAATTAGAGTTCAAATGTACTTATGTCGTTACCATAGACTGGCAAACTCACAGATCTGTTGGGCCGCTGTTTTTGAGAAGACCAGAACAATAGTATCTTTAGGCATCTTTGATGGTAAGCTTAAGATAACAACACACTTGTTTTTAAATTCAGTCAAATCTCTAGTTAAAAGATCCCTAGGGCCATCATAGATATATTATGAGTGGAAAGTTTGGGTTCCTTTTAAGTCCTGTGGGAGAGTGGGGCTCATTTATTTGATTGAGTTAGCTCATTTAATCAGTTAGCTTAATTTCAGTGAGGCTGTGTTTCAGAAACATTGAAACACCATGAAAAAGCAATTTTCTCTGTATTTCAAATATTAAAACACATTGTTCCAAAACAGTAAAAATCATTGCCATAGAGTAACAGTAAATTTCAAATATTTGATAGCAGTGATGGGGATTTTCATGAATCAATACATAAAGAAGTACCCGTTAGAAACAATTTTGTTCTAGAGCAGAGGACAAAAAACAGTCCGACTTGTCTGAATGCATTCTAGCCTGAAAGGTTAAAGTTAGGATCAGCACCAAAGGGGCTTTTCCTTACAAACCACTACAAAGAAAGATTACAAGACAAATCTTGACCCAAACTATTTTGTCATGATCATAAGACTGCATATTTGGCTTAACTAGTGCTGATACATTTTAATTTTAAACTGTTAGCATTTGTTGAGGATAATGTATACACACAGCCTGAAGGCTGGAGATATAAAAGCACGGAAGGAGTTGCAACACTGAGCCTTTCACAGTGATGGGTTCCCAGGAGCAGAAAGCAGGTCCCGGAGCCATATGCCTGGGATCCTCATGGAGCAAGGGGTAGAAGCTGGCCCCGAGGCATGGGGTGCTGTGCTAAGAGCCACATGTGTGACCCCAAGGAACACCAAGCAGGGGGACAAGATGCAGGTGCTCAGGGAACTAGGGGTGAAGGTAGGACCAGCATATACTCACAGGCTGAAGTGAGAGAAACCCAAGCTCAAATCCCTTCCATGCTTCAAGGAAGCATGATCCCTTAGTTCCAAGAGGAATGTAGGACACTTCACATGAGGGTCTTCCAGTCTCTCCTTTCCAAGTTATGTCTCATTGCATGAAATAACTAAACAAGCTCTGAGTCAGAGAGAGAAAGTGATAATGATTCCATAACCAGCAGCAAAAAGTTTAGCAAATGAAATGTAAAACCCTGTTAAGATAGTCCAAGAAAAAACTTAATAACAACAAAAACTTCAAAAGCATCCGAAGTAGGACACATACCATGCTCACTGAGGTCCACAAGTGAACAAGAAATAAAAGTATCATACAGGGAAGACAATGTCATTGCAAGAAAGCTGAATGAGTACTGGAGGGGATGAAGCCCAATGTAAACAGGTATCTGCAGAGCTGGTACCACGTCTTCTGGCACAGGAAGGCATGAAGTAGCAGCAGCTGCTGGTTGTGAGAAGTATGTCCTTTGCTCCTCCTGGGAAAGGTAGTACTTGGATATCTCTGTCTCTGTGTTCTGCACAGAGAGGTGAAGGAGAGACCTGAGACACTGCTGTTCTTTAGGGGGTACATACCCAAGGAATATCTATCTTAGCTGGAAAAACAGTGGACTACGGTATGGAACAAATCAGTAAATAACAGTAAATAATTGCAAAAAAAAAAAAAAAAAACTGTAAAAGAGTTAAAGTTTTTGCTTTATTCTCGGAGTAAGTCTAGGTTCTAGATATCAGAAAGTAAAAGTTTTTCTTTTGTTTTGTTTTGTTTTGTTTTAACCAGGACAGCAAGAGAGATGTGGGAAAATAAAGACCATTATGTCTGGCTTTTGTACCAAGCAAACTCATAGAAATTTATGTACAGAATAGATTTGCTAGACATGGGGAAAAGTACAATTTATTGAGGAATAGTCAACTTGGCTTTTACCAAAGCAAGTCATGACTCACAAATCTATGAGTGCATGTGAAGAAGTAAGGAAGCTCATGAATAAAGGTGATTCAGTTGATGTAGTGTTTGAGGGTTTCCAGACAGCTTTCAAGAAGGTTTCTCCCCAAAGGTTCTTAGAAAAATGAAGCTGTCATTTGGAGAGGCCTCTCATGGAGTAATAACTGGTTAAAAGACTGGAAACAAAGAAGAAAAAATGATAAATTTTTCACAGGGAAATGTTAACTATGCTGGGGCTTCACCGTATTCTCAGCAGCAAGCTTGTAAAGGGGGCTAGGTGGAAACGTTTGATGGTCATATAGAATTATTTATTGCAGTCAAATCTAAGGCTGACTGTGAATGCTTGCAGAAGATCTTGCTATACTAACCATAATTAAAGAAGCAGAAAATAAAGAAGTAAAATGGGTATGGTAAAACCAAATAAAGTTGTTACAGGGTTAGAGAACAGGCATGAGGAACGACTATTCACTGTTTCTGTCCACACAAGAATTAATGGGACTTCAGTGCCAATGAATCAAGCAGCGGTTTTAAAGCAAGCTGAAGAAGGTGCTTTTTCACACAGCTCATAATTAAAGAAGGCTCTCATTGCTGAGAGAAGCTGTGGAAGCAAAAATGCAAATAGAACCAGGAAGGGATTAGCTAAATTAGGACAGGTCTATGGGCACTCATTAAAAGGATGGTCTCTGCATGACCTTCAGCTCAGGTGATCTCTAAGGCACTTGACTGCCAGAAGACATGCTTGGCCAAAGAGCTGTCTGTACTTATTAAGAACATCCCCTGTATATCACCTACTGGGAAGTTCAGGAAACAGGATTTGGGGCTAGTTGGGACTGAATCAGGTTGGTCACTATATACTTGTATTATTGAACTAAGCACTTAGTGCATTCACTGGACTGCTTTGGGAGCAACCTCTGTTCCAGTGAGGAAATTTGTTCCAACAAGTGGATGTGCCCTTGACTCAGCTGGTCATGTATGCCGTTCCTCGGCATTTCTAATATGCTTTCTGTGAGTAAACGAAGCAGGGGCAAGGGGGACTGCTCATGTGCTGGACCCTATATATGCAACTATAGACTCACTGTCAGATATCAATGGTAAAATGTTTGTAGTATATCAGTATAAACAGATAACTTGTATTTCTGCAGTCTGAATTTCATGTTAAATGACAGGCAAGGATGCAAAAATGTCACTGGATTATGTTGGGATTAAGTCAGATACAGACATACCAGCTGCTTTTACGTTTTCCTGTTTAAAAAAAAAAAGTTTCTGAAAATCTACCTCTTCTCAACAAGCATCTATTATCAGTTTAAGTTTAACATAAAATCAGCATTTACACAATATGGCAAATTGCTCTGTGGTGTTTGCTTATATTATGCTAATATATTCCAGAAGAAGGAATCAAGGTATAATAGCAGGTCCTCCCTGGCAGTTGTTCCTCAGGCAAAATCCTGGTGATATTACATGGTGGAGGAAATCCCTGAATAGATGAGCTACAAGATAAATCATCGAGAGTGTCAGGAATTATTTGTAGCATTTAGCAATAAAGCACAATATGGTCAGTATCATGTAAGCCAGAATCTGATTTCAATAGCAGTAATTTAATGTGCAATAATATTGCTCTGTGCATGCGTGCTTGCATGAAGACGTGCTTTGAAGGGGGAAGGGAAGGGATGTGCTAGACAGGTTTTACATCTGCCAAGAGCAGCTGCTGCTTCTTCTGAGAAAATTCATGCAGAGCTAAGCACATCTGTGTACAATAGGACAGGTAGAAGAAGGCATGGGTATGAGTATGTGTCGGTATAAGAAAGCAATGAGGAGGAAAGTGGGAGTGCGGAGATGGCCCCAGGATGTTTCACTGTCAGTCCTGCACGGAGTGCTGATGTTTCGGCCAGCTTGCTTAATCTTCCTGTGTTTTGTCTGAAAACAGGAGCTGCCCTTAGGACTCGAGAGCTGAGTTTCGGTTGAGGGACAGCCCTAGCTGGGGAGTGTGTGCTGTTTTATGCTCCTTCTTACGGAAGAGTGCTTCCCTCCGCCTCCTCCATAGTCCTTTTGTCTCATATATGGGCCTTCCATAGCCCCGTACAGCTCTGTGCGCTTAATGTATAGATGATAACGCATATTTAATGTAATAGCATTTGATGACAGATAAACATATCATTTATTGCTGCATGTGGAAAATGAATAGGGCAATTGTTATTACTTCATTCATTTAGCAATTTCATTCACAGAACCCAAGAGCTTTGGTGAATAGGTCCATAGCGTTATATATGCTGTTGTATAGTTGGAGAAATTCAGGCAGAGAACAGTGAAGTCATTTGCTAAAAGTCACCCAAAGCATGAGTTTTTTAAATCACAGGCTATTACAGGCAAGACTGCTTCCCATATACTCTATGCATTATTCAACAAGAGAGTTACTGTTGTTCTATATGTGAAAAGTGGTGTCAAATATGCAGCATTTTTTTTTTTCAGTGCTGAAAGATGAAGATGTGAAGGGTAGTGAATGAAATATAAGCTTGGTGTATTTTTCTTAAGGCAATGTCAATAATACAACAATTCAAAAGGAGACCACATCATAAACAAATGTTTCCTTTGCATGAAAACAATAAAGAAATCTGTTACACAGATAAATGTACAGTATATTAATGTTAAAATTTAACCATATCTATAATAGGTCAGTGTGCTTTTCAGACTGTGGTCATTGAGCTCCTCTGGGTCCATATACAACTTCTGAATGACCCATGAAATGACACCACAAAGTCTGTGGTGGGTAAAGTTAGACTAGCTGTGGAGCTCTTCAATTCTTACTCAGTGCTCAGCCCTATCTCTCAGATTCATAGGTAGTTTTGATCAAAGACATTCTGTTTATTTGTCTGTTTCTCAGGCACTGCTATTACTTTTGCCTATGAGTCTGTCCCATGGAAACAACAACCTTGTGAGCTCTTCAAAGAAAGTCAGTGACAGAGGGGGAAATTTGCCCTTTGCAGCACATGGTGTGATTTTTATTTTGACGGCGATTTTGAAAGAAATTTGAGTTTGGGTAGGAATTGAACCTATTACCACATTTGTTGAATTTGGCAGATGGCTTTGACCCAAAAGGAAGGACGAGGTTTTACCAGAAGCCAAAAGAGCTGATGCTGAGGAAATATTTCTGAAACAGCAAAATATTTTTTTATGACAGTTTCAAATCAGAAGTTTTTGCCTTTTCCTTTTCAAATGATTTTCAAATGTTTTTTGGTACTGTCTCCATGTCTTAAACTAAAGACATACAGGTCTTAGCCACACCCAGAGGAAGAAAAGTATTTCTTTTTAGGTTGAATGACAAATTGCAAGACACTTCAAAATGAAATAATTTCAAAGACACTAAACTCTGGAAGAAGGTTTATTTATTTTGAGTGATTCCTGCCCCAAACTGTTCTGCTCAGCCAGTGTGTTATTTAAGTCACCGTGGCAGAGCTTAGGTAGGACTCAAATGTAAGAGAAACCTTGCACCCGCCTCCCTATATCTCGAGCGATCCACTCAGATTTGACCCTATTAATTCAAGGCTGACTGTTTCTTGAAGCCATCAGTGCAAAGATGGGGAGAAAAGACTCCACAGCAGCTACAGGGTTTTCCCATGACTGTCATTACCCCATGTAAGCATTTTGATTGCTTCAGCAGTTGCATCTATCCTAGACAAATATGTTTGTTGCTTAAATCACCTCACTCATTCTGTAAGTGCAATAACAAAGCCTCATTGGCATAGTATGTATTACCATTATCAACACCACAACTAGCGAGAGGACAGGATTCAACAGATCATTAGTGTTGGAAAAGAATAACACCTTTTATTCAAGACTTCAGAAACTCCATCAATTAGCAGGCAAACACTGCAATTTACAGTAATTCCAAGCAATTCAGTATACCAATAATGACTTGTTACTCAGATGAAAACCACAGAACCCCAGCCTTATTAAAAGCAAAACTATAAAGTTCAGCAGACAAAGCCAAACAGACCAAAACATCAAAAGCCTTTTGAAGATTAATACATAGACTAAATTACCAGAGATTCATTTAGAAGCAAATGACACAGACATTCATTACATCTGCAGCCATTTTTAATTTATCAGAGTATGTTGTTCATTTGCAACATTTTCTATTTCTTAACTTATGGCTGTAGATGATAGGATCAATTTTTTTTATTTTTTGTTTTTCCAGGATAAACTTTTGGGGGTCATGGTCTAGACGCCTTTAGAGGAAATCTTCTGAATCTCAAATGAGTCATTTGGAAAATATCCTTCTAGAAAGAGTTTTGTTTGCTGAGGAATGGATAGGAAAAGCGAGTAAGAACTGTTGCAGCTGTGTTATATAAAAGGAAGAGGAATTTAATGGAAAATTTCATACTTTGCAGAAATTTGATTGCCTATTTTCTCTATGTAGATATCTTACTAGAGCAGCTACAGCTGCTGCACTGAAGGTATATTTTCACTGATGATGATCAGGATGGGAGTGCCAGGGCAGTATGTGGAATTTAACATTTTATTCTGTTGCAGAATTACAGCAAACATTTACAAATCTCTCAGCTGTTATTTTCCTTTTATTAGACAGGAGTGAGAATTTGCTCCTTATGGTTGCTCTTTTTTGTCAAAGGGACACAGAGTGTTTGTTGGTGCTAGGACTTTACTGGGTTGAATATAATGGCAAAAAAATCATCAGTTAAGTGTGTCTGTCTTACCTGCTGGTTTTACTGAATGCAGGAAAATAGTTCCCTTAGCACTATAAGCATAAACTGCCCTACATCATTCTCCTCTCCATATCTCCCTTCTTCATGGACTTTTTTTTAATATTAGATCCCTTTAAAATTACATCAAATGCTATGACCTGGCTCTTCATAGATCTCTTTGTTTATAATTAGTGTTGGAGGTGAACATGTCATAAATTCTACATCATAAAATCTCTTAGCTTCACAGCTATGATAGTTGCATTTCTTCACTGAGGCCAAAATAATCCCAGAACTGCTGTCAAATGTTTTATGTTCTGCAATTTGGAGTTTATTACTGTTAACAGGGTAATGTTATATACTATTTGTGTACAAGGTGCTGCAGGCTAAACATTCTTGGGCTACAGTGGTTCAACAGCCAAAATAATTTTAGCATCCTATCTAAATAATCTTCATGGAATTTTGTTAGATTTTCACAAGAACAAAACAAGAGATTTTTAGGGATATCTAAAGAAAAAGATCCTATTTTCCTTCAAGTCTATGTGAATGGTTCTTCAAGTTGAATCAATAAATGTGAACCTCAAAATATTTTAAATTGTTCTTAAATATCTGCAGAGCGAGCCCTGTTGTCCCTGAAGCCATTGAGTGAGTAGCCCAGCTGAAAAGCACAACAGCTGAAAGCAGCTGATGTTAGCCTGTCTGCTTTCCCTCTCTCCCTCTCAGGACAATGGAGTGATGCATCATCTGAAAATGACTTCATTTAGAGACATGTTTTAGAATGCATCTGCTGACATCCCACCTCCTGACTTTATAAAGACTTGAAATTTCCTTTTTTTACATCTGTTTCCATCTTTCCCTACTCAGTCCTAGCAACCTGAGTACAAGTAGTTATGTAGGCCACTTCAACCTGGTCTAGAAATATATCATAAGTTCTTACATCAAACTCTTCAGAACTGCAGCCAATCCAGCCAAACAGTGGGTTGAAATAGCACTTTCATTAAAATAAATCAATGGCAACCATTGGCTTAAGTGTTGCCAGGAACTGAGCAAATATTATATTACTAACCCTTTTTTGTTCTGAGTTCTCATCATGCATTATGGTACCATTTTATATGCCCCTTAGCACCTATAGAAAGAGATGGAATGGCACAGAAGTGGATGGAGAAATATTTCTCCAAATACTGTAGTAGGTACTCTTATAAGTAGCTTATTCTCTCTGTCCTAACTCAAAGCTGAAATCACCATGCTTGAAAATTCCAGCTCCTGCTAGGGCCAGAGATGGCTTTTCATGCCACCAGATGAACCTTTGGCCAACAGATGAGTCGCAGTTTTAGCAAAGGTCTGCACAGTCCAATTTCTAGGACATTATTTTTTATAAAAAGGTGATTGTCCTGAAAGTCATTCAAGGCAATTTTCTTAAGAGAAGATGTCTTTCAACCTGTTCTGCCACTGTGATTGTATTGCAGCATGTTTGGAATTGTAGCTGGTATCTCAGAGCATCATTGGGAAAGCTCGGTCAGCAACAGGGTCAAAGAGCCACTTTAAAGCTGTTCTACTGGTAAGATCTGAGTGCTGCTCTTTCAGCAAGCATATGTATGGCGGTTAGGAAAACAGTGAGACAAGCAACTGAGAGAAAACAAAACAAAACAAAACAAAAAACATATCTGCCTCCCAGCTGAGTTTCCACTTGGAAATTCACAGTGCTTAGCCAAATGACAAGAGGAAAACACAGGAAAGGAAAATTGTCCATAATTACTTGTTTTTTTACTGGATGAAGGTATCATTGTGAACAGCACAGCTGTCTCCATAAAACCATCTGAAACTCATTTTTTGATCTCTGTACATTGTATTGTGTTCATATCCATGAGTTTGAGATTGCCTTGAAGGAAAGGAGGTCTTGAACTGATGGCAGAAGACAGTCATCTTCAAGGAAAAAAAATGTGAGGAAGACAATGTCTTAGCTTCCTATTCTATCAGGAACTGAAAGACACAAGAAAATTTAGAACCAAGGCTTGCTGACTTACATGTACCTTTCCATTCACTTTGGTGTCTTTAGATGGTATCTTTGGTTTAAGAGATTGGTTGGTGAGGAAAAATCTTTAGTTTGTGCTATTGATAATGACTTCCAGTGTGGGAATGGAGTTAAATTCATCCCTATATAGTGGACCAACACAAGGCCATTATACCAGTTAAGACCAGAGGTAGTCCAGCTCCATGTCTTGGATGGTTTTGAAGCGACACATACAGTTTGTACTGCCCAGTTGCCTCAGGTGAATTTCAGCCTTGCATTTACTGAAGAACCGTCAAGATTAGAGCTTTTATCTTACCTAGTTATTTCATGCACACAGTCACACTCCCCTGCACTACACTCATGAGGTCTCAACTTCCCTCTTCAGCAGGGTGGTCACTGCTGGTCTGGGAAAGTCAGGCAAAAGTCTTGTCAATTCATGCTATGCTGCTCCTCACAGTTAATGGTCTCAACCATTACTGGCCAAGGTCCCATAACATCCCACTGCATTTGTCTCCATGCATCTCTCCAATCTCCAGGATCTTCCCCGACTTACAGGATCTTTCTTCTAGTTGAAATCTTCTTCACCTTCCTCAGTTCAGGCCCTCTTCTTCTCTCCAAAGCAAATTCTTCTTTTTGAGAGCCCTTGTTTTAGGTTGTCTTTTCTTCCATAACACCCAAGTCCTTGCTTTTCCTAAACTAAACAGTCCATGTGCAGAAGCACAATGTGACCCTAATGTGATTAGCCTCTAATCGGTGTTTCTACCTTATATGTCTTCATTAATGGGAGGGTTCAGGACATCCCACGTTTGTTTTGTACAGATATGATCAAAATTCAGAACCAGCCTGTACCGCTTGCACCTAGCTCATGGCAGGCTTCTGCTTGAGAGTTCAAAAGTACAGTTTTGGACAAGCATCCCCTCAACATGCACATCTGCAGCCAATTATCTGCCACTTGTTAGCATTCACAATTTAAGCAGTTTTTTCACCTACAACAGTTTGTTCATCAGAAGTTTAAGTATCTGAGCAATTTTTGCCCCTACTGGTTGAACACAGCCAAATACAAACACAGGGATGCTGAATTCTGCAAGAAATCCACAGTCATCCTGTTGTCCCCATGGGGTTCACTCAGGGTTAGAGATGCAAGCAAATACAAAACATGCTGGAAACACAGTCCAATATTACTCTTTTGAATGTACAGACGAGTATTTGCTGAAATGTTTGCAGCATTTCCCTAGATCCAATAAGGCAGAGTTTCATTTAACTCCAGTGGGTCTGAACCTGAGATCAGCTGCTGAAACCAGGTTCCAGAAGCAAATGAATTTCCTAACAGCCATAGAAATTATGATTGCCAGCTAGACTTAAGAAAACTGAATTACTGTAAGGTTAATGGCATCATGCAAGTTCCACTGTCTCTTCTTAATGAATTAACTAAATTAGTAAAGATGATCCCCTTCCTGTCTCTGCTTTCCTAAGAAGGGCTGAATCCTCCTACCAATTAAATTAATTGTTAACTCCTTTTGACTTGAGCTGTACATGATTGGAGCCCAAATGAGCTTTAATTTATACAAAGACTTAAAAACACAAGTGGAAGCATTTGCAGATTTCAAAGGTAGAGCAGTGAGCTGCAGAGTTAGACCGGGGACAAGTACAAGCTTACATGATTCAGAAAGGTCTCTTCTGATCAGAGGGGTTAATTAAAGAGCTATAAGCAAGTCAGGTTGGTGTTTTGATGTATTATGCTTTCTCAGAGCTTTCTGAATGTATCTTGTAGATCGCATCTTTGCTTAAACTGAACTGAAAATAGTTCTGTCTAAACCTGCTTATCTCCCAGATAAATCACCTGAACATACATCCTTAGACTCAAGCTCAGTGCACTGTTCTGAAATAAGAGATTATAAACAGATTTTGTTTCCCAGCATGGTTAAAAATCCTTGACAGACAAGAGATTTGGGATACTCATTGCTGGAATCTGAGTTCAGCTGACCCCTTAGAAACATTATCACATGAACAAACTTGTGACAGGCCTCCATTCACAAGTTTATTTGTGGGGTCCATAGCAGGAGGAATACCGTGAATTCAAATATGCCTTTCAGGAAAACCAAAGGAGATTTTATTCTGCAAAAGAATAAAACAGGAAAGCAAAAAGCTCACCCAGCTCTCTGGGTGTCCAGACAAACTTCTTCCTGAGATTTTTTTCTCCAACGCAACAAATTAACATGACAATATGGATGATTTTTTTTTTTTCTCTCTTCCTGCTCAGAGTCCCTATTGTTTTACACTGCTTCTGATGCTCCTGGTGTTGATTAGAGCATGTTTTGATCTGGCACAAGCATTGCAGGCTGATGGGTTGCTAATCTTTGTGCATGTAGCGTTACTGGGTAATACTTACCAGCTAATGCTTACTGTGCTATCAGCTGAGTCTTGGTTTTCCTCTGTTATAAACCGAAGGTTACAAAACGTGAGGCAGGAGAAGGGAACGGCAAGAAGAGGGGGGTGAATCTCACCCTGAGGGAGTTTGTAGGTGCACAGCCATGAGAACAAGCATGAGACAAACATCGTAAGAGCAGCAAGGGAAAACCGCTCTCACGGGAGCTGAGGCAAAAGGCTACAGAGCTGCGAGGGAAAGGCAGGTTGCAGAAATGCAAGCAGGAGGCCCTCGGCATAACACAGGCTCTTTAGGTGCTGTGCTATAATATCTTGCTGCAGGAAGGACCGTTCCTGGCAGTACCGATACACTAGCAAAATGTGAAGTAAAACCCTTCAGCTTCCCCCAATTTTTTTTCCCTTCTATCCCAAGACTGTATTCTATCCCATCCTCTGCATTTTTTAAGCTGAGTGGGTAGGAAATACCTCTTAGCAGGAGTTTGTGTTAGCAGGTTCCTCAGGGCTGTCATCTTTGGGAACCTGAGGTGCTGTGCTAATGCACTGTCCCAGTGACACCTGTCCGTCACTCTGCCTTGGCAGGTGATGTGGTGTCCTGAGCAAACACCCAGAAAGGGGTCTGGGAGCTGGAGACTTCAGCTAATATCTGCCGAGGACAACATTGCATGGGACAAGTTACAGCCTACAGTTGTAACTGAAGGTCCTGCACAGTAGCAGAAGATTGCTCTTGGGGACTCCAAGGCAGGTATGGGGTGTGCTGCGCTCCAAGCACCGTGCACATGAAAAATATGGAACAGCATGGTTGCAACTGTGTGCAATTCTCAGGTGTTGCTCCACTGGATGGAAGACTAGCAGTGGTACTGGTGATTAACACAGCATTAGTGCAGGATGCTCAAATAGAAACATAGGTCAAAAGCTTTAAAATATCCTGCGTTAAAGAGCTTATAACACATTTCCTGACATATTGCTGTAAGCAAAGGTTAATCTTTTTCCAGGGTCACTTGTAAGCAATTTCGGACAATAGTTGTATTATGCTGATAGTGCAGTCTGCTTTGGTACTACAGGTCCTATATCAGAAGACTAGAAGTTGAGTAAGGGGCTGCCTGCTTTGCCTCCAGGTATTTTAAGAATAAGGATTTTTGTCTTGTGGGTAGCTACTAAGCGTTTACCTCCTGATCCCTTTTATCATTGGAGACCTTCAGAGAAGGTTGCCTGAAGTCTACAGGCCCCTCTGTGCAGTCTGCCCAGTGGGCTGCCAAGGGAGGTGCAGATGGGACAGGGGGAAATCTGGTCACTTTCTGCCAGCAACATGCACAGCAGGCAAGTTTTAAAGCCCATGTGTGCTGAACCCAGCTCCACAGATTCCCACACTCGGCAGTATTTCATTCTGATGAATCGGCATTTCTCGCTGGGAATGGGTTCCACCAGAAGATTTCCGGCCAGATTTAATCAGGGATGCTTGAAAGCAATCCAAAACACAGGCCAGGAAAGGAAATAGCTACCAAAAAAAAAAAAAAAAAAAAAAAAAAAACCCCAAAAAAAAAAAAAAAAAAAAAAAAAAAAAAAAAAACCCTCCAAAAAAACAAAAAACAGAAAACGACCAGCTTTTTCACATTTTCTGAATTGTTCAGTAATTACATTTGTTGAAGATATAATTCATGCATGATTGTTTAGAGTTGTCCCTGCAACATTTATCAGCTCACGCACAATTATCTTCCTTTCCTTCCAACATCAGTCTGTAATCAGTTCTATAAACCCTTTGAGATATTTGTTTGAAGACAATGTTTTTTGTAGGGAGTGAAAATTGGAAAGAAAAATGTTTTCAAAGCTGTGGCCAAAAAGAAAGCCAGCAATCAGAGAACTAAAAGGAAAATGCAGATTTTTCTGACCTACCGAAAATGGTTTCATGAGGAGTTAATTTTTTCCCCTTTCTGCTTTTTCTTCTTACACACTATATTTTACTTCTCTTGCTAAACATTGTGAAACTCTGATGTTTTATCATAGTTCAAACTTTTTCTAAATATGAGAAGCTATACTGGTTTAACTCAATGATTGTATGCGGAAGCTGTACTACATCAGTGTAGTCCAAGTGGTATGATCTTTTTAATTTGAATGCAGCTGCACCAGGAGGTGCTTTACACTAGTCTGGGAATTAAATAAGCAAGGCGGCTGTAACGAACTGTTATGCCAAGATAGCCATGCCCACACTCAGGGTTTATATGTGTGAATCGGTAGGAAACATTTCCTACCTGGCACAGTTACAGTGGTTAAAAACAAGAAAACCTTGTGTGTGTGTGAGGCCATAAGGATGAAATGTTGTTGGAAGCCTCCAGCTGCTTCGTGCTCCTATGGCAATATATAGTATCCATAAATCCGGTTTAGCAGCCTAATTAATCAGAGTTACAGCAATTTGCATTGCTGGAGCCACTCAGCCAAAGCACACAGTAAATCCACCTCTCAGAGCCTGCTGCTGCCCCACTTGTGCTGTTTTCTGCCCTGTGTGCCTCCATGGAAAAAACTGAGCTTCGTTCTCAGCTGGCAGTGCCTGCAGAGGAGCTGCCGCGTGTCTTTGCTCCACAGACAGACTCAGACACCTGTCTTCCCTCCTTTCCATGGCTTGGGAGCAATGTCTCATCCAAGGAGGTTTCCCCCTCATTCGGGATGGCTGCTGCCACACCAGTGGCAGGTTCCTCCATCTCCCTTGGTGCATGACAGCTGCTTTCCCCCTCCCTCAGGAGGCTGCTGCCTTCACATGCTGCTGGAAAATTTGGGTATAAAGGGCTGAGTTTGGCTGAAGGGTTTTGGTTTTGGCCGTGCATTTGTGCTTACATCCCTCCTTAGCTAGGCCAGGCTGGCTATCTCGGTATCAACCTTCCTCCTGATCTTATTAAATCTAGTTGTACTTTGTGATGCTCAGCCCCGCTGACATGCTGTTCTGCTATAAGGAGGATGATGCTTGCTGTGGATGATCTTGTGACTCAGTGACAAATGCATGCGTTGTCGTCTGTGAGACTGGGAGAACAGCGCCAGAAGCACAGCCATCTCCGGACTGCAGCATTTCAGCAAAGCTTGCTTTCTGTGCCTGTCCTGAGGATGTCAGCCCTCCTGGAGGGCATGAGTATTTCAGACTAACACAACAGCAAGCTAGATCTCTTTTTTCAGAAATGTGGTGCTACAGAGGGCTTGTTTACTCACTGACCTATGAGGAAAAGGGAGAGCAGTATGGTTATCTAAGCAGTAGTGCTAACAATGAGGTGTAAGCTGGAAGTGAAGTGTTTGGATGCCTTGGACTGAGAAACCCTAAGTGCCAAGTATGTGACAATTCAGGATTTGAAGTTTGTTTCTTGTTAATGTAGATGTCATTTGTAAACTGCAGCTCTCATCCTGAACATTCACAACACTTTTGGGTGTTCAGACTTGTGCTTGGTTAGAGCCAGCCAATATTGTTAAAGATACTTCTTCCTCACTACAAGAGTTCATAATGTGATACACAGCTATTGGTTCTTAAAATCAGTATTTATACAGCGCCACTAAGATGTGAAGTGCTTTCCCGAAAAGCGGTCTTGATACTCTCTCCCAAGAGATAAATCTGGTGGTGTAAAACAGATTTTTTAATGAGTGGAGCAAACCTCTCTTGTTTGGCTTCACTGATTTACTTGCATAAGGACTAGTAGTTGAATAAGATTTGCAGACTCAAGCCAGACTAAAACTAGACAAAATAAGCCGGGTGAAATATGTTACAGTGTTAATAAGAATGAATGATGGAGATTATAATAATATAGTCAGAAAGTCACACTCAATGTATTATCGCAGCAGCACTGGGTCTCCTATTTTTAGGTTTAGTCCTTTGTGAGGGAAGATTAGCTTTTTGCAAAGGGTGTTTTAAGAGGGAAAGAGCAGAAGACTACTGACAGGATTATGAAAGCTGGTCCAGGCATTAGGCATTGATGACAAAATGTCCATTAATAAGAGCCAGAGAAGTGGATGAAGGAAGCAGCCAGTAAAAAGAAATCCAGTCTTGCCNCAAACAAACCAAAAACCTTGTTCACAAAGACTATATTTTAGTTATGCTCCAGGACGTAAAGACAAAAACAAAAAACGTTTCATGAGAAGGGATTCCAGGAACATTCCAATCTGAAAGTTGTAACACTAGTTCTGTTGCTGTTGCTGTTATTTTCAGGCTTCTTCATCTTATGCTTGGAGGATTCTTGTTAACTTTCCTTTCTCTCTTCCAACAAAAATGTGAAATTGATATGTTCCTGAAGAGGAGCTACCAGGGCAGCCTATTTCTGATTTTCTTGAAGAATCAAAATCTTTTGTGGAGATAAGAAATTTCCACATGTAAATTCTGCATTATGTGAAAAGGTTATTTTCTGTTGGAATGATTTCCCCAGGAAAATCTCAGCCATTTCTAATGGCAGGCAAAGCTTTTTGGCTAATGTGGAGAGCAAAAAGAAATGTCTCCCAAGATTTAGACAGCATCAAAGGCAGCTCAGGTTTTGGAATCTTTCAGAGGGGTTGTGTGACGTCTCTCTTGGGACCTCTGGCCTTTGGGGTCCATCACCTTATATGCCAGAGATCCCTCCTGGGTATGAGTAGTCACTGAAAATCTCTTTCTTCTTTGCTAGTACCAGTTCTAAGACCAGTTCTTCCAGCTCCTGTGGAGGCACGTCTTTGAATATTCCAGATATATGCTAACGGACAAAGGTGGTTATCTCATGACTCTATTTCCCAGATTTCCTGCCTTGTGTGATAATAATTGTCTTGTTAGCTAGTTACTTTGAAATTGCTTTTTACTCAAAAGAAGTTCAAACAAAGTGAAAATTGAATTATTTATGGTATCCAAAATAGATGGACAACACCTTTGCCAATATTTTTAAAAGCTACATCAAGACAGGAAATGCACTTACACCAAATTAAGTCTTGAATCTCTCTCTCTTTCCCTGTCTGGCTGACTTGTTATAGGCTTTTTATGACCCATCCCTCATGAGGCCTTGCTTTGTGCCTTAGGTTTCATTCATCATAGGGAAACTGTTCTCAGTGGAGCGTGCCAGTTTCATAACTGATTTCTCTGAAGCCTCCAGAAGGATCTGGACAGAGTTAATCTTCCATCTCCTTTCCAAACCTATGCCTCCCTCCTGTGAAATATATTTACTTCTAATTTATTTGGGGTTAGTCCTGGCACTCCTGTAACTAAATTAAGAATCAGATCATTTATTTTTAAGTTGCATATATCACCTTGTAATAAGAAGACTTGTCCAGCCATTTAACAATTCCTGGGCTCAACAGAAGAAAAAATTCATCCCTTCACAGCCTTAAGTGACTCAGTATGCACCATTCAGTGTGAACCGTATCTGTCCATGAGACTTGCATTTCTATTTATCTATACATTAACAAATACGCCAAATGTGGCAAACACTGGTAGCTCATTACTGGCTCTTGACTGGAACAGGCATTTGGCTTCCTTTGGGATAATGCAGGTGGAAGCCCCGGGAACAAGCTCCTAGAGGAGACTGGGTGGACCTGGAGGCTGACTGTCTTTAAGAACTCTTTAAGAAGTCTTGCATAACTTTCTTTGAGGAATCTTTTCCAGAATAGAGTAGCACTTAACAGCACTGGTGTCCTCTACCATCATGCAAAATTGTGGATCAGCGGAAAATTAAAGGTAGTATTGCAATCTGAAAAATCATTATTTAAATCCTGCCACAAGCAGAATTATAACATGCATAAAGTATAGCACCAGAAACTCCTCTAACTCACGCTGGGGTGTCCTTATTCTGGTTGCATGTCAGTATGTTGCTACTGCCTGTGGAGGTAGCCAAATAGGCAGAGGGGGCAAACGCAAGGAAAGAGCAATTCCT
This sequence comes from Chauna torquata, assembly GCA_013399475.1. Classification (NCBI taxonomy): domain Eukaryota; kingdom Metazoa; phylum Chordata; class Aves; order Anseriformes; family Anhimidae; genus Chauna; species Chauna torquata. Next base: position 443,475 of record VXAL01000431.1, on the reverse strand, counting down.
TTCCCAAATGAAAGCAGCAGAAGCTAAGTGGTCTGAGGGGGGCTGGGTTTAAGCACAGGTGGCTCAGTAGCACTGCAGCTGTTTCAATGAAAGAAACAAGGTCCTCATCCACACTGCAACTGTGCAAGGAAAGACAGGATCATCTGAAAAAATGAATGCTCCCTCCAGTACCCAAAGATGCTGATGTCGAGTCAAACTTTGTAACTGCTCCAAGTTATGCTAATCTCATTAGCTTCCTCCTCTCCTCCTGCCCTCATTCTTTGATAATCATAGACTTTGATAGCTTACAAGTCAACATCTTGACTAGCAAGCAGCTCATTCCCATAGCACTCCTAATGCACTGGCTGCAGTGTGAGTATACCAGGGTGGCACCGAGCAATCCTCACTGCCCGTGTGCAAACAGCAGCTTCCTTTGCAAAGGAAGCTCTGGAGCAGCTGGGGAAGCTGGTTTTGCAGTAACTGTATTTTGAGACCGGCAGAAAAAAGATGCACCACAAAGAATCAATGTTTCATCCTACATCTTCTCACACAGCATCTTTAAGAAACCTCTATCTAATTCAGTGAAAAAAAGAAAGCCATATTTATATCGTTAACATCTGCTTTTCACTTCTTAATTTAAGAATGGGGTTGAGCTTCCCTTGGTCTAAAGCTAAATTGTCAGCACAATTCTGGCAGCAGATTTTTAAACACCTTTGGTGGTATTATAAGAAGTAAAAGAACACCAGTTGATTTTAAGATCAAAGGCTGAGTTTAGGTTGGCAAAAAAAAAATCCTCTTCTCCCTTGTAAGCAGCGCAAATAAGCTATGCAAATCTCTGACAGAGAATTGTGATGGGACCGCACACTGTTAGTCTCCCTAGCGTTTCTCTGGCTACAGCCTCCCCAGTGTTTTCCTCTGGTTCAGACATACGCCACAAATACCAAGTGTCATTCTGGGGAGGATGGGAAGCCCACCGGTCTCCACTCTTGGAGACAAAAGCATGTTATGTAATGCATGTGGTAAAATTACTTTTGCTGGGAGATAAGGGAAATGCCATAAATAGTTGACAGGCCGCTTCCGAGGGCAAGCAAGTGAGCAAGTGAGCACTCCCAAGCCTCCCAAAGATTGTCCTGGCTGTGTCTTTTATCTGTGGAGTCACTGAGGAATATCTGCCGTTCCTGGACAGATTACCTTTGCTCCACTGAAATTCTATTATTTTAGCAGTTATTTCTTTAAATGGCAGGTTAGTTAAACCGCATTGTTTCTCACGTCCTCAGACATGAATCCCAGTGGTGCTCCATTGGTGAAACAGAGCACACCGTGCCTCTCCAGCACACCCCCGCGCTCCCCAAGGATAGTTCAAACCTGCTGGGTACCTTCTTCGCTCTTCTCCCCAGCTGCATGCAAGTTTTTCTCTAAGACCCGGTTCCAGTGTCTCTGCTGTGCCTGTGCAGGTGAGGAGTGTCCTTGATGGCACCATGACGTTGCAAGCTGCCCAGGGCTGTCACCTCACACCTCTGTCTCCCCCATGCACAGCTTGGTGAAGCTCCGGCAGCCCCATGGGCCAGTGATTGCTGCTGGCAGGTCGCATTCCCCTGGAAGGAGGTTGAGGAACACCACAGGGCTCATTTGCTCCAGGAGCTTGAAGGCCATGAACCCACCTGCCATACCTGCAGCAGCAGCCCATATGTCTTACAGAGCACTTCTAGGAAATGATACAGCCCAAAGGTAGCAAGGGACTCCTTTCGGTGATCGTCTGTTGGTTTATCGTGGTTTGGTGCAACTTCTTCCTGTGGTGGGTGGCCTTCTAGGTTTGGATACATACGTAGCCCAACCATTGCAGGGGCTGTACATATTCCTGAGCTAGCTTTAGTTTAGCAAACTGTAGTGCTGCTGGCAAGGAAGCTGCAGTAGCCCAAGGCTCAGCATGAAAACAGTCCACCAAGAGCTTAATCGTTGTTGTTTTTTGGTTTTGTTTTGTTTTTTTGTTTTGTTTTGTTTTTGTTGTTGGTTTTTTGGGGGTTTTTTTTTTTGGCCAGTTCTGTGGCTTTTAGTGAGCTCCATGGACACACTGAGCTGGTTACTGTGAAGCTGGCCAATGCATGCCTCCAAAAGCTGCATCCTTTGATAGTTCCTAAGTGGGGGCTTGTGGTTTGTGAACAGGGGCTTGTATCCCCCAGTTTCTCACCTGTGCCCTTCATCACTAAGGTCAGTGGCAGTGATTTTGCCCAAGGGGGGCTGGACAGGACTTACCAGATGCCGCTGCTTTTGAACCAGGCGGATGGTGCCTGCAGCCGCCCTCGCAGCCTGCACCGCGCTGCTGGCCACGCCAGGGAGCACCAGGGGCAGCGATGCCTCAGCCCTCCAACGCCTGGCCTTCAGGCCAGCCCACGTGGGTATGCGGGCTCCTTGTCTTCTCTCAGAGTAGCATGTGGTGCTGTGCTGGCGAGTGCAAAGTCAACTACTCTCACCCTTAATTCCTTTTGGCCTGTATATCACTTTCTGATTTTCTTCTCTGATTTTTTTTTTTTTTTCACCTTAGCACTGACAATTTTCCCTGGGTATTTCTCCCATTGGAAACAAATTATGTGTCAGTTTTTGGTGGAGATGTGTCAGCTGAAGCCTAAGTGAAGAGAATAAGACCCGTTTCACTTGTGATGGGTACTCCAAATTTGAAACATGCCAGACCTCTGGAGGGGAAAGACAAGCGCACCAACTCACCCCTCCACCCTGTTATTCTCTTTCTCCTCGGTGACCTGTGGTCACTGCTGGCTGAGCGCATCCCTAGGGCATGGGGCAGCAAGTGGCTGTGACAACTCTTGAACTCAGGCGCTGTGTTTTGCCCATCTCCTCTCAGGGGTACCTACCAGACTGACCAAGCCCAGAAATCAGAATGGTGGATGCGGGAACAGTTAAAAGATGGAAGAGAGGGTCTCCTCCCTTGATGCATTTCATGGCACTGCATGCTAACACAGAGAAAGGCCACGGTCTCATCCTTTGCCATGAGTCCTCTGACGTCTCTAAACACCTTTAACCAGTGTGGAAGACAGATGTGTGGTTAAAATGCAACTATGGGGACACAGTTATTCACAGAAGCAGGTAAAATACTGCAGAATTCAACCCCACTGCTCTGCACAGCTCTTTCAGGAGCCTTTCTTTCTATTATCTATATCAACAGTGCATCCCAACAGCGTGTGGGAGGGAAGTAATCTGCATGGAGCCCAGTTAACTTTGGGACTAACTTGTCTGACTTCTCTAAGAACAGCAGCTATCTGGCAGACATGCTCACAGCTATTTACAGGGTGGTCTCAAGAGGCGGAAAGGATAAAAGGAGTACTGAATTCACCCTCCAGGATTTCGTTGGATTTCTTGATGCAAATCTCCCCAGAAAGTCTTTGAGGACAAAATTTACCTGGGAGGAAAGAGAGGGAGGGGAAAATGCCCAGGAAATATCCATGAGTTCAGACCAGCTTTCTAAACCATAAATACTTCAAAAACAGCCAAAGGTCAATAACTGCAATAAACCCTGATCAAATTCAGCATTTACCTCAACATAAATATATTCCTAATAGGCTCAATCTTTTTTTTTTTTTTTTTAATTTGGTTGAGCAAAGCTTAACAGAAAGCTTTCCATGCAAATGCCATTTTGTAAAATGAAATGCAGCAAGAAAAAGCCCTCAGCCAGTCCAAGTTTTACACCACCTGTCAGCGACTCTTATGACCCCTTGAGATCAGGATTGCACCTAGGCTGAGTGACATGTACATTGCATACAGTGTTTTAAAATCTAGAGTGAGAAAAGACTTTCTGACTTCAGCACGTATATCACGTCTGTGAACATTGGCTGCTTTGTTTTCACTACACTTGCCTTCCTTGTCAGCACCCCAGCTAAAATAAAGCGACCCCCAGGCAGCTTTCACAAACACACAGTGGGAAGAACATACATTCATATGTGGGGTCAAATTCAACATTGCACAACGCCATTTGCTTTAATTTAATGTGACTCACACAATATACACAGTGGGAAATGCATATTTGCCTCCATATAAGGAAGTCTAGGAACTTCTTCGAATTAGCTACAGTTGTTTGCCTGGCACTGGTCTTTGGCATAGAATACCTGAATGAAGAAGAAATTAATTTTTTTTAATAGTAATTCTTCCAATTTCTGAAATAAAACAGAAACTCTCATTTCATTCCCCACTCACACTCCCCACTAACCACGTAAATACTAAAGTTGCAGCAATGCTCTAACACCCCTGCGCCTAACCTAAAAATCAAGATTTATTCTTGATTTTACTTTTGGCAAGTTACTCTTTCAGAACTTTGCACTACCTGAGTAAACACAAAACTAAGGAGCCCCTGAAAAGACTGAGGCTTTATTGCAGATCCTGCCTGCAAATATTTCTAGCTACTTCATTTCCAGTAGTTGCTTGCAGCCGATTATCACTTTGGAGCAGCTCCCCATATGTAAAAGATTGCCTGGTTCCCTGTTGTTTCTAAATCGCCTTTACTTTTGCAGAAGTCCAAGGAAGACAAAAATAAGTGAAAAGTCAGGCTGATGCTCTCTGAAAGGGCAACCTTCTTTCCTAGTCAATAAATAGATCTTTGAAATCCTCTTCTGACAGCCTCGGAATTGGGCCTCTAGCATTAACACCAAAACCATGATTTAAGGTTGTAGGGTACAATTCTCCCCTCAGTTACAGGGATGTAAATCTTTACTTTCAAGGAAGTCATCAGACTGAATTCAGGAGAGCTTTACTGGGTTGGCTATAGAGTAGATGAGATCAGGATCTTGTCCCACAGTCCTCTGAATTATTAGCATTACCCCTTGAATCATGACACTACATTTTCACATTTCTAATTACATCATACAGGATTTTGCTCATCTGTGAAGAACCCCCCCCCCAAGTGCTTTTGACTCAGCGTGGAAATCTGTAAGCTCAAATCAGCAAGAAACACCGCTGAGTATTCCTCCACAGTCTGTGACATACATTTGAAAATGAAGAGGTTATTTTTAATTATAATTGACATTTTTTCTCCTGGTTCTCCCAGAGAAGACATTCATCTTGCTGGAAAAGTGGTGCCGTCATCCTGATGGGAGCTCAGTGGAAGAAGCTGTAAACAGACCTGAAGGGAGCTTCAAAAAGCATCTGCCAGTTAGACTGCAACGTTTAAAACCAGGGAACTTGATTTTCCCAGTCCTTCTGAGGGTATCTGACTAGGAGAGGAAGAAGAAGAAAGAGCTTCTTCCCTGCCCATACTATGGCCCTTGGGGCTGGGCTTTACAGGTCGCCCTGCTCTTGGAGGACACCTCCTCACTGAGGATACAGCACTGGTCCCAATACCGTGGGTCCAAATCTGGAGGTTGGAACCTGCCGCAGCCACACGGCAAGGTGAGACCTGGTGATGCACCCTGCTTCCATGCCCACATTTGCTTGGAGGGGAAACACAGGCTCCATGAGTTCGTAGATAAGTTCAGACTCCAGAAACTAGGGCTGGGATTTCCCATTGATAGGTCTATTTGCTATTGCAATAAGCTACACACCACTCTCTCCATTTGTCCCCTTGTCCTTCCCTCCCCTCTCCCTGCACCAACCCTGGCTAGTCATCAGAGCTGTAAGCACATGATCAGCAAATGTGCTAGATAAGTGCAGAAAACACACAGCTACATTAGGAAGTAGCATCACTTCAGCAGAGTGGGACTCCTCCCTGGGAATGCACATATTAGTACAGCAAAACACTTTCTAAATCAGATAAGCAATTTAGAAATAAATGTTTAAGAAAGATTTTGGAAAGAAATTTGAGGATTGGGAAAATATGCACCTTTGAAAAGCCAGCTCCTGTGAAGCCTTCTGTCACATGTCTCTGCCCAAGTGCTGGCATAAGCCCTTTCCTGGATCTTGAAGTGCCAGCTGAACCAGCTCATTCAGAGGCAGCTCCTAGTGCCAGCTACAGCAGCAGCAGCAGCAGCAGCAGCTCCACGTTCCTGTTTTTCTCTGCAAACAAACATTTAAGCCCTCCTGGCAGGACTATCATGCTGCAGTGGAAAAAATGCCCTCAGTCATCAGATCTGTCAAGATTTAGTAGCAACCTGTACCAGGAGCGCAGTGTCCCCAGCAGGCAAGACGATTGACACACAATATCTCTCAGCATTGTTTTTGTTGAGACAATTCCTGTGAGCTATGAAGATCTCTGGGAAGCTTCAGCTCTCTTGACTTAGTGCAGAGGAGACGGTCTTGCCTGGGTTCTTGTAGGAGAGCCAGAGGATGCTGAGGGCTGGAAAGACTCAAACAGGACAGCAAGGTCAAAGCCCAGCCATGAGTCTCTTGCAAGATCTTCCTGGCAGCTGGAGAGAGCATTCGTTGCTTTATAAGGAACTGGTTTGGGAGGAGCTGTGCCTGCTGGTGGGTGATACTGGTGGCTTTTTAAAACAAGAAGCTCAGGTTTCATACCTTTCAGTGTTGGCATTGTAATAGTTCAGTAAAAAGCGGCTCTGGCTGTGTAAAGTATGCAGCAATTGAAACTTCAGAACTCCACACAGCAGCAATGAGATAAACGTAATAAAAGGTGTAGCAGAATCAGAGTCAGATATGTAGCTTATGGGCAAGGTATCTTATCATTGCAGAAACCCATACACCAGGGTTGAAACATAAATACCCTCTATCCACTACCAAAGGAGAAGAAAAATATTTTCAACCAGTGTGGGACAAAGTCAGGAGTTTTGTGGAAAATCATGCCTTAATATGGCAAAAAAAAAAAAAAAAAAAAAAAAGGACAGATTGTTCCTTCATGGAGAAATCAATTTTGAGGTTATACCTGGTTTAGCAGTACCCAAGGAAAAAATAAACAACCAAACCATAAGGTACTATGGAGGGACCAAGCCAGAAAGTAAGACTGGGCAGAATGTTCCCAGAAAAAAATATATATATATATAACATCAAAAGCAGCCAGTCAAATAGGATTTGACTCATTGGCTGGCTAAGGCAGAGTTCCCCTTCACAGATAATACAGGGGTTGCCTTTTTAGCACGTCCCAGGGTGGGAGGCAAACTGGTAAGCTGATGCAAAAAAATGACCAGACTTATAAATCCAGTTCTGGGGAGGAAAATGGATTGGATAAGACTTTTACTTCATTATCAAAACACCGAAAAATAAAACATTTGATGATGTAAAGGCAGCATATAGCAGCATCCAGCAGAACAAACAGCATGCAAGCTATCTAGACCAACCGAATCTATCAGATTATGCCAGCAATCTATGTTTTCTCTCCAGCTATTGAATATTTTGTCATTTTTTTCATCAGAGCTAGCTGGAACCTTGAATCAGAAGGATGGGGGAAAAGAAAAGAAAAAGAATGGGAAGAAAGGGTGTCTGCATATATGAAACTAGCTCAGCTGAGCCTCCCCAAACATCCAGTTTGTATTGGATTCAGATAAAGGTCCAGGTTAGTCTTCCGTCCTACTTGGACCTCTTCACTCACCGCGCATCACAAAAACACATGTATTTTTATCGAGCGCCTCCGTCCACACCACTGTATTCAGTTCTTTTTGCTGCATTGTTGCATTGATTTCTTCTGCCCAAATCACAGTATTGATTTTTTCTGCCTCTGTTACCTGCCTCCCATGCTTCTCTCAACCACCCACGTGATGTAATAGGGAAAGTGCAAGATTAAGTGTTCATCCTACAAACACTTATGCATGTGAAGAATTTGCACACAAGAATAAATTCAAGGCAACTGTTCTGGTGCAGGCTCTATGTATAAAGTTTTACATGTCATTTTTTATAGAATCGTAGAATCATTTAGGTTGGAAAAGACCCATAAGAGAATACAGGGATTACATGAAAGTATAAAATGAGGATTGCGTACAATCCTTTGCTGTTGATCTTCTTCAAGCCAGTGACAAGCAGTTCAAAGCTCTCAGCCCTTCTGCCAAAGCTATGTTGAAAGGCAGTTTAAGCTAAAGTTATTAACACAAAGATGAAAATAATACTTTCTGGCAAGGATGGGCCAGATTTCCAGCCGAGGTCAGTGCTTGCAGCTGCAGCCACATTTAAAGAAAAGGACAGATCCTGATGCACTGAATTTCTGGATTTTTTCAGATACCCTGCACTGAAGATGCTGAGGTTGTTGGGAAGTTCTCTTCTGATTCTGGATGCAGATCCCTTGGAAATTCTACTTCCAAATAAAATCCATGAATCAGGTGTTGATGCACATTTAATACATATGGTCAAAAACTTCCTCTCTATACTTTTTCTGTGGATAATTATGTTTCATTTTTTCAATTGTTTTTCTTACCTTAAAATGTATAACATTAAGTGTAAAACCAACAACTTTTAGCAAAAAAAACCAGACATTTTACATGTATCAGCAGTGTTAATTTTTTTTTTTTTCAGATTTTCAGTGAGAATTTGATATATTCTACAGGAGAAATAGCATGTGTTTTTCTGAGTTGCTATAAAGTTTAATAAAATTACATTTAAAATAATTTTGTATGTGTTGTTCCAAGCAGGATTTTTTTTTTTTTTAGTATAAAGAACTAAGTAATTCTGTAACATTTAAAAATGATGGTCTGAATAGTTTACTGAAATTCGTCATTGATATGGAAACAATATGCTCTAAGTTTCTGTAAAAGATGGTATTACAAATTGTACCTGATAAGATGCTTAGTACCCAGCAATTATTTTGTAAGTAGAAATTATTTCCCTTTAATTAAAAACTGTCACTCTCCCTCCCTGAACTCTGGTGAAAAAGAGGAGTAGTTGCTTTGGAGACTTCTTTGTCAATAAAACAAGAACCTCTTGCACTACACTCTGTTTCTTTCAGCCACTTCCATCTTGAAGCAAAGGAAAATATACATATATAACAATTCTACCAAAGCAGGAATGGACTATTTGAATGCATGGGGAAAACAGTGCTGTCTGATGATTGTTACTGTGCAGTTTCACAGGTCCCTTGGAAGTAATTTCCCACCAACTTTACAACTCTATCATCCAAAAACCCAAGAATTTGTAAGAGAATGTTGTAGCCACAAGGGAGAAATTTTCCTTTTCATATAAAAACCTCATGGTGACACCTTGAGAATGGTATTGTTTAGCAATCTGCATGTGATGGTATACGTTTGACAGACCTGCCTGTAGCCACCTTAAACAGGATTTACTAACCTGGGGACCCAAAGGTGGGAGATCAGCATCACCTCACACCGAGTGACCTTTGCAAATTATTCACACAAAAAGATTTTCAAAAATGTTTGCCCAGATCTTTTAACCAAGAAAAGCAGCAGTAATATTGCTCTTAGGAGAAAGAGCAAGACAACTTTCCAAGTTGACAAGCTGTTACCTTCCTGATTGCAGCATAACTCCTCAGCTGTGTATGGCAATTACCTACAACACAATCACCAATATCTGCTGGCAAGAAACAGGCTTCTTGCTGTTAGAGACCAGCTCTGCATAACTCAGATGCAATGCCAGATGTGTCCTTTTCAGGTATTTGGAGGAGCTATCTTTTTGCAGAAGATACCTCTGTTCATATGGAAGTTACGCTGGCTAAAGCAATATATATATATATACATCACATAGGTATTTAGACAAATCCACAAGCAGAAGCCCATGTCTCTCACCCACCTGACCTGTGCAGCAGAGTGGTGCAGGCTCCCTTCGATGAACCCCATGCTGTGCTCCTCCACGACCACCACCAGGTGTCCTAACGCAATGCAGTGACAGGAGGAGAAGGCCTTTGCTCCTTGGGCCAGTGAATGGTCTTTCAGGGTCAGCAAGAACAGCAAGGCAGTCAGCAGGCTTCCCTGGAGTGGAGATAAATGTTGGGATCATGCAGATGATGGTAGGGTCCCACGGGTCCTCCACGGGGGATACTGCCAAAGAGCTTGACAGACTGAGGTGTGGACAAATTGAATCTAAAAATTACTTTTCCAGGTTGCTTTCATCTCAAAATGAATTTTGCGCATGCTATTTTCCCTGAGTTCCCTCATATGCTCAAGGTAGCAAGTACAACCCCTAGCTCATGTTCATTTTCACAGCACTGTAGCTGACTGAACGTCCAAGCAGTTTCTCAAAGAAAGTCTGGGGTACAAGAAACATGCAAAGCAACCTGTATTTTACTGAAGCAACTGAAGGTTGCTTTTTTGTTTCTCTCTTCTGACCTCTCTTAAAGAGCTTGTAATTTCCCTCCAAAGGCACAGACCTGGTTTAGCGGTTGAGGCTATTTTGTTCTCAGTTATAGCTGGATCAGCAAATAAGCTGCACTGCTGGAGGATATTGACTATCTACCTCACATCTGTGTGACCAAACCACAGCCATTTATTATTCTGTTATTCTCAACCCTCAGCTTCTTTAGCCAGCAAGCGATCTCAAATCTCTGCTTTCTAGCTTTTAAAATCAATTGATAAATAGCATTTGTTTATCTCCAAGGAATCAATGCACAGTTACTTTGAACTTTTTCAAGAAAATAGGATTTTTGAGATACTACATCCTCCCTTTACTCCCTTCTGCAAGTTCGATTTAAAAAGAAAGAAGTAAGAGTAGTGACACAGACTTACAGAAATAAGAATATTCCACAATCAAATTATTTTGTGAAACTGGGATCTTTATTGCTAATCTNATGTTTAAAACCAAGGATCTATATGGTATGGTATCTACTGTGAATTACATAGGAAGACATTCAGAAGAAGAAATGAATCAGGCAAAGCAGTAACTTTTCAATTTCATGTATACAAAATCTCAAGCTCAGAGTGGCTGGCATAATGCTATTGAATTTACTTGCATCCAGAATGTCTGATGAAGACTCTTGATCTATCTAAGTTTTCAAAATAGGAAAAAAGAACTGCAAAATGAGGTCCATCAGTCAGCCTGTGTGGAACTCCATAGCTGTATGATTAGTGGCTGCAGAAGTGTTCATAAACATTACTCTAGCAAGGTCATTTTGAAAACTTTCTCAAGCTTTGAGTAGAGGTGGAACTGTGATGTACCCCTTTCTTATAAATTCTGGAAATTCATGCCTAGAAAATATCATTATAGTTATAATTAATTTTCTCCTCCTATATGTTTATGTCATGGTTTTGGCTGGGACAGAGTTAATTTTCTTCTCAGAGGCTCACACAATGCTGTATTTTGGATTTTCTATGAAAACAGTGGCGATGTTTTTGGTAGTTGCAGAGCAGTGCTTACATAAAGCCAAGGACTTTTTTGCTTCTTGTGCTGCCCTGCCAGTGAGGAGGCTGGGGGTGCACAAGGAGCTGGGAGGGGACACAGCCAGGGCAGGTGACCCAGACTGACCAAAGGGATGTCCCGTGCCATGTGGTGTCATGCTCAGCAATAAAAGCTGGGGTAAAGAGGGAGGAAGGGGGGGGACGTTGGGAGTGATGGCGTTTGTCTTCCCAAGAAACCATTACGCATGATGAGCCCTGCCTTCCTGGCAGCGGCTGAACACCTGCCTGCCCATGGGATGTAGTGAATGAACTCCTTGTTTCGCTTTGCTTGTGCGCATGGCTTGTACTTTACCAGGTAAACTGTCTTCATCTCAAACCATGAGTGCTCGCACTTTTACCTTTCTGATTCTCTCCCCATCCTACCTGGAGAGAGTGAGTGAGCGGCTGTGTGGCACTTGGCGGCCTGCTGGGGCTAAACCACAAGAGTTTATCCAGAAGTATAACACATATAATGCAACTGCATTTGGATGATGGACACAGTGTAATTGGAATTTAATGGATTCCATAGGAAAGCCCTTATATGTAGGTCCATGTCTGACTGTTGTAAGAAATAACACGGAGTAGGATGTCACAGCATAACTAAGGAAAAGATGTTTTTCTTTTTTTTTTTCCAGATAGTTTTATAATTAAGCTACCTTGAGATTAGTTGACGTTGATTGAATGCGGTTTACCGGGAAGGTTATATTGGGTGCCATTGTAGTACATCTTCGTCTTTGTAAGCGTGACTCAAAGGATAAACAGAAATTAAATGAGCTGCTTTCTAGAAAGAGTTCCTATCTAAAATAGAGGGGCTTTCCAAGAACTTCTTTTAAAAACAGTATTTGAGTGTTTCATAGGAAAGACAGAATGAAGCTGTAACAAATGAAAAGGTAAATTCAGGTTAACGAAAAAAACCTTTAATGTGATTGTTTTAGTTCAGAACTCCATCTAGAATCATCACCTATTTCAATAGATGACAAAAACTTAATTCTTTATTTTCCTAATTCCCAAGTGAAAGAGCCTTTAGTTCAACAACTCAGTGCAATATAGTGATGGTAAAATCTAGAAAAATAGTAGACATAAAGAGCAGGAACATAAATGTGGAAGACTTTTAACTGCAGAGAATTAGGAAGCTATTAAAGGAAAGGATATACAGAATAATGGAGAATATGGCTGGGGAGCCATGATTGTAATTTTATTAGGTCTGGGAGTTAAATAAAAATGAAAACCTAAGAGAAAAGCCAAAACAATTGAATTTGAAGGGCTACTTTGATCAGATTAACTGAGATGCAGGTGTCTCAAGGGATAATACCATATGCAACCTCAGGAGATATCCAGACTTGCGAACAACCTCAGGATTCTGTCCTCTTGCAACCAGGACACAGACTCCTGAAAAGACAAGGGAGCCTGCATTGCAGTTTTATTCTTCATAGTTGAAAAAATATGGTGGTATATCACACTTCTGACTTGGATTGTCTCCATGGAACAGGTTTTTTGTAAGGAAGGAAGGCAGGGACAGGCTAAAGCCAGAGACCAAAAGTGCACAAAGCTCTTCCCCAGACTGGTAAAAGTATCTTGAAGAAAAGACTGGAGGGGTGAAAATTTACCTTGGTCAAGGCAGACAACATTGAGGAAGCAGCAAGTTCCACTGAAAATCATTGGAGTTAGGTGCTGGAAGAAAAATATTCAGAATGATGGTAAAGATGCTATAGCAGAGGAGTATTTGCTGGTCTGGGCCCCTGCCTTAGGTCAGTTTGAGGGTATTTTCCCTCCATTTGTGGTGGTTTTACCCAGCTAAACAGCCGACCTCCACCACAACCGCTCGCTCACTCCCCCTCCTCAAAGAAACAGGGGGAGAAAATATGATGGACAAGGGCTTAAGGGTTGAGATAAGGACAAGCAGGTTACTCACTAATTAACGTCACGGGCAAAACAGACTCAACATAGGGAGATTAATATAATTTATTGCTATAACTAGCAAACCAGAGCAGTGAGAAACTAAAAGCAAACTACAAACACCTTCCCCCCATCCACCCTCTTCTACCTCCTCCCCCCGAGCAGCGCAGGGGAACGGGGAATGGGGGCTGCAGTCAGCCCATATCGCTGCGTCTCTGCTGCTCCTTCGTGGTCGCTCTCTGTTCTGCTCCAGCGTGGGGTCCCTCCCACGGGATGCCGTCCTTCCTGAACGGGTCCTGCGTGGGCTTCCCACAGGCTGCAGCTCTTCAAGAGCTGCTCCAACATGGGTCCATACCACGGGGTCCATCCTTCAGGAGCAAACTGCTCCAGCATGGGTCCCCCACGGGTGGCAGCTCCCACCGGATCACCTGCTCCTGCGTGGGCTCCTCTCCAGGGGCTGCAGCTCTGGCCCGGAGCCTGCTCCTGCGGGGGCTCTCCATGGGCTGCAGCCTCCTTCAGGCCACATCCACCTGCTCCTCCGTGGGCTCCTCCACAGGCTGCACATGGAGATCTGCTCCATGTGGTACCCCACGGGCTGCAGGGGGACAGCCTGCTCCACCATGGGCCTCTCCATGGGCCGCAGGGGAACTTCTGCTCCGGTGCCTGGAGCACCTCCTGCCCTCCTCCTTCACTGACCTTGGTGTCTGCAGGGCTGTTCCTCACTCCTTTCTCTCCCAGCTGCTGTTGCTCAGCAGTTTTTTCCCTTTCTTAAATCTGCTCTCCCAGAGGCACAAACATCGCTCATTGGTTCAGGTCTGGCCAGCGGCGGGTCCCTTTTGGAGCTGGCTGGAGCTGGCACTGGTCTGACATCGGGCAGCTTCTAGAATCTTCTCACAGAAGCCACCCCTGTGGCCCCCCTGCCACCAAACCTTTACCACGTAAACCCAATACACCATTTAATACTGAGACATCAAAAAACATGAGATGAGCTACTCAGAAAGTTGACTGCATCTGGGAGCAGTCAGCCAGCGAGAGCATAAGGCCTTCCCTTCCCATGGGCACTTCTCAGTGCACAGCTTCCCATGTGCTCCGATAACATCGTTCTGTGCCATCTACGTGATAGGCAGTAAACACAGCTTCCAGCTTCATTCTGCAAACCTTTTCTATAGTGGCATGTGGGGAGGTCCTTTATTCCTTCTCAAGGGAAGAAAAATGAATCAAACCTTCCAAGAATTCAAACGTACCAAGTTTGCATGTACCACTGAGACCTCAAGAGACCAAAGTAAGTGAATAAAGGTTCTTGAAATGATTCATGACAGGAATTGTTGGTATTCTCGTGAAAGTGTCAGAGGAGGAAGGTAGAGATGAAGTTGATAAAGGCAGTTAAATTTATAAACAGTATAGATATGGCCAAGAAAATTAGGATAAACAAAAAGAAACTCTTTACAAACATGAGAAATCACCAGCAAGTAATGAGACTTCAAGGCATGACAATGGAAAAGTACAGATGAAGCTGATATTGTTCAGAATGCTTTTTGTTTCAATGTCACAATAGAAGCTGAAGGTCATTTTCTAGTGATTGAGATATATTTTCCTTGGGGAGAAACAAAAATGTTAAAAGGCTTCATAATTATACTGGAACAGATAATTAGGCAATAAGAACTCTTACAGGTTGGCAAGGCAGTGGGCCCAGAAGACTTCCAGGCACAGCAAAAACATCTGAGATAGAGACAGGAATTCATCAGCTGGAGCAGAGAAACATGTTTGGTTATGGCCTATATCCAATTACTATACACTGGCGACTCTGTTCTGTTGCCAAAATACCTGTATCTGAAACACCTGCATAGGATCTGCAGACATGACAGAGCGTCTCCAGGAGACCTGTGACTTCCATATCAGCTGTGGAAGCCAAATGGATGCCTGAAGACATCTCAAATAACACAAGATGCTGGCATTTCTCAATCAAGCCTCAGGTCTTTTATTCAAAAGGTGGATGGTCGTTGGAGCAACACATGGCGTGAGCAGAAGATGGTAGTGTAAATCAGCTCCAGAGGGAACTCCTGGAAGTCAAAATCAAGTATAGAGTCATTTAGTTCAGACTGGCATTAGGCTATGCAGGTAACAATGAAATTATTTGTATTTCCTTTCAAAATGGGATCTAATCCTCTGATATTTTAGTCTTTAAATATTGCAATAACAGGAATATCCATTAATTATTGACTCATCCATTGGCAGAAAAGACAGACTGTAACACCTACAAGACTGAGATGGAGGAAAAACTCATGAGTTTAATTCTGAATCCAGCATTTCTCCTTGACTGGCTTAAGGCAAGCTGCTTGCCCTCTAAAGATCTCCTAATTCCTGATACAAGAAAATTCCTTCATTTTCTGATTCAGCTGTAACTCTAGTAATATATCTTTAACTGCACTCGTATTAGTTCATCTGGTCTGGTCAGGATGCTTGTTCTGCTCCAAGACAAATTGAATTTCCCTTCAGTAACATTAACAGCCATTTTTCTTATCCTTTCCTTAGACAGATTTAACACATCACTCCTAGGACTAACTTGATGTCAATGGGCAAAGCCCAGCTGATGGCCTCTGTGGACATCAGAAAAAGCACAAAAGTCTGTACATGAAGACTCAGTTATGTCCTTATGGCCTATTCCTGAGCCTATTCTGAAAGACGTTGGGAAGCCGTACAGTCCTACAGGCCTGTTCTGTCAAGGCAGGATCAGCTTCTTTCTCTTGTGTTTAATCTCAAATGAATTATAACAGGCTATTTTGAAACAACTTATGCCACCGGGATTCCTATTTTATTTCCACCTTCAAACTTCTAAAAAGTGTAGCTTTTTGTGGTTTCTGGAAGCATCTACAAGCAAATCACAGACTCTCAAGGATAACATTCATTCCTATGAGAATAACTGATTATTATGAGTTGGACGGATATTCAGCATCACTGACTAGCTGCCACAGGGTTTTGTTCAACAGGTAAAAAATCACAGGCTTTGTTGGAGCTGTAACAATTTATATCCCAGTGAATGGAAATTAATTCCTTCTGTAGGTTCTTCCTCAGCACCTGCCAGGGCAGGACAGATGAACAGAGTTTTTTGCTCTGAAGGTGACAGTTTCCTTAAAACCTTAGAGTGGACTGAAAACCACATGCTTTGTAAAAATTCAGCTCAAGTTGCAGTCTGAATTTTTGTCTCACAGATCTGAATGTTGTATGCAAGCCTGTCTGAAGGTTTACTGTCTCAGCAGTCTCTCATTTTTCTCCAGGTATTGGTAACTGAGCATGGTACCCAGATTTCACAAGTGTCAATCTCTTTTATTTCTGTTATCTTTAGAGGTGCTTTGCAAAAATCAGGGCAATTTCATATCTAGAGTTAGATGCAGTGTGTGATTAATGGCTGCAGGAAAGGTTGGACCATTTGGCTATAAGATGTGGTCATATGTGGCCATTTGATCTAAAGAACTGTCGAATAATCAATAAGCCAACAGGCAAGTCTTCTCTAACAAACATCTTCTAAATAGATCTTTTCTATGCACCATGACCTCTGCACTGCTGCAGTGCATGTGCTCTTACTTTGTCTTATTGACGCAACGGAGGGCTCTGAGGTGTGACGGAGGAGAGGAGGGAATGGCTCCTTCTAAGGAGCCTTGTGGGAAGCAGTTCAAACAAGTTAACTGCACTATGCAGAGAATCAGGTTGGAGGCTGTGGATCAGTTAGCCATCAAACACTGCTGCCAGTTTGAGTCTGATAGGTGTCCATCTCCTCAGTATCAAGAGTAATGCAGACTAAGCAAATACCTGGAGACATGAGATGGAACAGCTTGACCTATAATGAAACCCTTCTAAATGTCAAAATGTCAAAGGCACGTTAACAAGGTTTAAGTAGCAACAACAACAACAACAACAAATTATTAATGTTGATTACTTATGACACAAAAACAGAAAAACAGATCAGGACTAGCAAAAAAAAAAAAATCCACATGCTTCTAGTATAAAAATAATTGTCCTTTCTGGAGAAAAGCAAACATGTATTGTTTACACACTAGGAGGAAAATCAAGCCAAGATAACTTGTCCTATGCTGTTACATCCATTGCAGTGAGACAGTAGTTTCTAATGAGGCTATAGCTCAACCTGTAATGATGGATATCTAATTTATTTTATCTCGACATGACAGACCTGGCATAGTAATATCTGGCAATTAGTCACAGTTCACTGGGCCTTAACTTAAGCAGTTTGCAGTGAAATACGGGTTTGGATATGTCACTGTCATTTCCTGTTATTCCTTGTACAAAGTGCTGGCGGAAAGAGCATTAAAATACTAAATTACCTATTGCAAAAGGCTGCAGAATCAGATTCTGAATCCTATTTAGTGCTGCTAAATTACAGAACAGCACCACTACAGCATGTGTTGTTACTGGCTGATATTTTGTTAAACAGAAAGCCAAAAGCAAAAATGTTTGCACAGTTAGAAAGTGATGTCAGACTCAACAGTGTTTGCCAATATGCAAAGATACAGCAAAGCTTTAATAGATCTCATTTGCTTTATCTAGCAGATATCCAACAGATAAAGAAAAACAAAAGCCTGGTAAGAGCCGCGGTATTTATAGCGCCCACCACTCCATGGAAAGGATGCTGGTTGTTTTTGTTACAGGTAAGTGCGGCCACAAACAGCAGTGATACTGGAGGAGGTGGATTCACAGCTGTGGGCAGTGGTCCCAAAGGGAAGAGTAGAGCATTTATGGACCTCAGGAGGGAGAGAAATAAAAGGTTTGGGCAGCTCTTCCAATCCCAACAGTATGTGGCGAGGATTGCTATACGCAGAGCTGGCTGGATCCCAGGACTCACTGAGAAGTATCAGTCTTACCACTGCGAGCGTATTCGGTACAGAGGTACATACAGAGGATCTTGTGTCAGAGCCTTGGACTTTCTCACCCCCACAGTAGGAAGGGGCTGGGAATGTGCATTGGTCACCCCTCCCCAAGGATTTGTCCCCACAGGAACAGTACATAGACCAGGAAAAAAAACTACAGCACACTCCACGTGGTGCCCCTGTCTGGATGATGGGGGACGCAAGGCATCCCGTGGCACCCACCTACCACTAGTATAAACACCAAGTCCAACCCGTCCACGTCACAGCACAGGGTACCTCTGGGTGCAATTGAAACACTGAGAAAGTTTTATTCAGTACACCCACAAAAAGTATCTGAAATTGAGTATTGCATTCATTTATTTAAATCACCACTAAGCTTAAATTGGAGAGGAAGAGATGGCAAGCATTGCCTTTAGGACGTCTCGCTTGGAAGCTGTTTTTGTGCTGTGGCACATCGGGCGGCTGTGGCATCGCAGGCACTGCCAGGAGCACACCTCTGCCTCTTGCCTCTGAGCAATGTCTGAACTTCCCCCCGGCTTCCCCCTGCTCCTGTCACACCAGCAGTGCCACGGCTCATGCTAGGGCAAACAGCCTCGCATCCCCTTGCAAGGGAGGGCAAGTCCATGAGCATAGGACAGAGCAGCGCATGAGGATGCGACCGACACCTTCAAGCACATGAAAAGGGAAGGGTAATGCGCCAGCAGCAAAGCCGTAACACCGTCTGTGTATGGAGTGCCAACAAAGCTGCAAACCAAGGTGCAAAAACAGAGAAAGAGGCTCTCCTTTTGCTCTTTCCTCTTGGAAATAAGAGTTACCTGTCAAAACAGTAGGTAAAGCTATTTCAGGCAGAAATGTAATTTAAGGTTTGATGGTGTCCCTTTTAGTCTGTAAACTCCTTGTGGCAGGGATTGTATTTTTGATCTGACACATTAACCAAATGTAGAGCATTGAGCTTTACAACCCAAAACTTCCCATAAGGTAAAGACTAATGATAATAACCTCCCTCCCAGCTCCCTGCCCCAATCTCTAGAACACGTATCTTGCTATTACAAAGCTCTCTGCTTGCAAGAAGAAATCTATTTATAGGTTGAAACAGATTTGCAATCATGTGTGATAGTACAGGAGACTGAGAAGAAATATGCAAACCAAAAAAAGCAATGGCAAAATTTGCATAGTTCTTTAAAGTTTTCTTCAAAAGCTCATGCAAAATGCAANTTTTTTTTTTTTTTTTTTTTTAAGAATATCCCATGGGGGTAGCATGGAGCACTGTCTCTTCTTCTTCCTCTCTTTTTTTTTTTCTTGTTTGAAACAACAAGGTCTACTTGTGGAATAGTCTCTCCCTTCAGCATGGAAATGTGTGTAATCGTAAACTATTAGAGACAGACATCTGCATAGTAACCTGTACTGCTGTATTCAATTACTCAGTAAGTATTTTAAAGCAGTTAGTACGTGCCAATTTACCTCATGATGAAAATGTTTGTCAGAATAATATGCTTTATTCTAAGCACCTGCTATTTAATATCTGAGAGAGCTGGAAGTGTAATGAGGAAAGAGGAAAATATATGCCTGCAGCTCAAACATGAGCTCTAAAGGCAATTCTGGGGTGAAAAGTGGTACAGCTGAACAGAGCCTAGACCATTTTTCCTCCATTTGCAAACGAGGCACAGAATGACAAGCTAATTCCCAGCAGTCAAGTGCTACAGGCAGGGCCATTACTGAGGCTAGTTAATCCTTCAATCTGTGTCTCTATTTGAAGGAAATGTCACAAAAACAAAACCAAAAGCCTTTTGGTCACCTGCAGGACATTTGAGGGCCCACGGAGCCCGGAGACTGCCAGGACCCCCATTCTGGGGCCAAGTGGGGACAGGGGGCTGAACTGCAGCTCAAAGAGGCACCATGGCATCCACCATATGACACTTCAGCAGAAATTCTTCTAAAATCAAATGTGGCTTTGAAAGCATGAAGTCCTCTCCCATTTCTAAGCCAAGCTGGTGAATGGAGCAGCTGGGCAGACAGCCCATGGCATTTCTGGCAAGTTCGGCCTTAAATCAACTGTTTGAAGTGCACGGTGCAGGCGATACATATGGAAACCCAAAGTGTCTGCCCTTCTCTTCATGTTACCAGTTTTCTTCTGGTGGTGGTCCAGGAAGGACTGTGCTGTGGTGGTAATGCAGGAAAGTCATGCTGTTTTGATTTTACCCCCAGTATCACCATGTAATGGTTCAAGTGAACATCTCAAATGGATCAGTACATGTACAAAGACACCTAGACAGGCTTTAAAGCAAGACTTTCAGATATGGGTAGCTAAAACTAGACTTCTGAACCCATCTTGAATCATGTAAATTAAATTGTCTTAGTGCCAGACAGTCTGAGCAGTCAACATTTCCCAAATGCAGGCTGTTAGTTTAGGTGCTTACTTTTGCATTTAAAGCTAATGCTAGACATCCATTTTTTCAAATCCTGGCATAGGTCTATAGGATCCACATGAAGGCTCTGGTGGATTTTCAAGCTCAGACTTCCAGCCGTTGCCTGCCTGGAACAAATCATAAGCTTGAGCTAACCCTTCTGCTGGTGAACTGATGGAAATTTGCAGTTTCACAGGCTGAGTGCCCTGTGCAAATGCAGAAGGGATGCAGTGAGACAGCCTGCCAGAGAAAGGCAACTGGCAGACTAGCGCAATAGCACACAGGATCCAGCTGCTTAAAATGCATAGGATGTATGCTGCAGGATGGCACACTAGATGCCTACAGTGACAGGATAATGTGACATACAGCACTGTCAATGAGCAGATATGGTGAATGCTAATAGGGCCTGCTCCTATTCTCTGCTGAAGTTGGCTGCAGCTTTGCTGTGAACTTTAGCAGGAGATGGAGAACAGTGAGATTATGGAAGCTGACACTGCAGCATGATGTTGTTGTTCAAGCAGTACAGTTACCCAGGGACAGAGCTGCTCTCTCAGGTTCTGCTGGAACCCCACTCAACTGGAAAAACACAATATTCGGGAGCAACATCTGAGCTGGAAGCTGAGCAGCAAGTTCAGCCTTCAGCCTGCGATCTCCAGCAGCAGCTGAAGCCCTGCTCAGGGCTTTTCTGGGTGTATGTGAGGTGAAGATTTCCTCGGGTCACAGCAGGGAAAATACTGAGCAAGCAGCTTTGCTCCTGCCCACAAAGGGGAGCTTTTCTGCAAAGGAGCTGGCTGTCCTCAAGGAGAAGTGTGGAGGCCCCCGCTCTCCCCAGGCTGGTCCTTCCTCCCAGGCAAAGCAGCTGTCCTTGAAAATGGGTCTCCGCTCTTGTCACGGGAGCCTGCGCTTACACTGGTCCTCCTCTCCTGCCTCCAGGACAGGGACATTGGCATCCTTCCCTCTCTCCAGCTGCGACTTAAGCAAGCATGGGTCTTATCCAAACAAAATTTCATCCGTTCTCCTCCAGCTCCTTTGCTCAGCTAGCACCTGTGGTGCATCACAGGTTGGGGGTGCTCTGCACAAGGAGAGGGTTTCTCCCACGTATACTGCTCAGCACGCTCAGCCCTGCACAGACCACAGGCCACTGATGGATAAAGTGGGCTGGGAATCATTCCTCCAACTCTTTCTGCTAGGAAAAATCTATTTGAGGTTTAAAACTCAAGTCCTCCTTTCTCAATTTTCCTCTAATTTTTCACTGGGCACATATACTTTTTTGCTCAGTTTAGCTGACAGATCTCCCTCAGCACACTTTAAAAGATTGCCAAGAACATCAGTAGCAGTAGGTGGGTATTGTTTGACTGTATTTTAGTGACATCTGGAAATATGGAAATAAGGTGTTGGAATAACATTTGCAGAGAAAGAGTCGAACCAGCTAAGGATTTAAACATTTATTTCACTCAAGTAGCCTTTCCCCTAATGCCTTCCCCAATTTATGGGACTATGGAGCACAAAGGGAATTAGCCCAATACTCAAATTAAATCAGTTCGTGGTTCAGCTAAAAGGGAATCATCAGGCAAGCAATGCAGTTACTCCCATAATAAGGAAAAGGAGTCCACACAAATAAGATTGGACAAGAGCAACATAAATCCTCATGGATTAACATCAAAGATTGTTATATGAATTATCTACTTTCTTAGTAAGCTAAAAATTATCCCTTATTATAAAAGTAGATGATTCAATATCTTGGTCTTTGTCAGTTACCTAACTTCTAGCCACAATGACAGATACCAGTGATAAATGGCCAGGCCCTTTAGAGAGACAAATGGTAATAACTACATCAAACTATGAAATAACAGTCCTGAGACACCCCTCGCAGTGACTGTAACCAATAAATTTCTGAAGAATGAGTAGGGGGGTTGATCTTATCCAAGTGATTTGATTGTCTAGTCCTCCCATATAGCCAAAGGTTTGCTACTGGTGCTACTCACACATTGTAGTCAGAGGGAAGCCCTGAAGACCAACCTCAAAGTTCAGTTTTCCTCCCTGCTTGCTTTCTTCCCAAATACAACTGGGTACATTTTTTTCATGACATCTTTTTCTCCTCTTCTCTACTCTCTCTTTCCTATTTCTCCTCCCCTTTCTCTCCTTTCTTCATTTCAATTTTGATTATCTATCTTTTTTTTCCCATTTGATGTTTGTTGTTATAAAACAAGGACAGCTCTGTCAAATATGCAGGCTTCACCCTCAAGCTGAGGACCATGAGACTGAAGTCATCTGAGCGTCCTGCTAATTACACTGGCCCTCTTGCCCCATCTGCCAAGACAGGTTTGCTACCTGCATTCAGTCTCATCTCGTTCTTGGGACCAACATCTTCACAGGCCCTCTCTGCAGAGAGAAACGTACCCTGTAGGACATCAAAGACCTGTTCACAGAGAAAACCAGAAACTAGGAAAACCATCTGAATTCGACCTGGTATAATACAGCAGGCCATCATGGAGCACCAGTGACTGTTTTCTTGAGGGGCAGGATTGTTGCCTGAATGGTTAGGCAATAAACTGAAGCTAAAATGCATTCAACATGATGAAAGATTGACAAATGTTCTCCCTGTAGTCTAAACCATCTCAGAACTGTGGAGCTGATGTCCTCTTCTCCTTGCAAAAAGCCTGCTCAGTATGGAACAGGCATATTGTGAGGGCTGTGGAGAAGTGAGCGGCAGATAAGGGAGGCCACATGCTCCCCAGCCCCACCAGGCAGCAGTCGTGACTCCCAAAGGGATCCAGCCAAGGGAAGCTCTCTGGCTCTGGGCAATGGAGGGAGCTTGAGGAGCAGATTTTGAAGTGGAGGGTGAGGGCTGGAGGAGGTGGTTGCTCCCCCACTGCTGCAAGATGGCTGCCAAGAGTCTCCAGTTGTCAGGCTCTGACCTGACCTACATTGTTAATACGCACTGCGAGTAAGAAGGGCTGCTCCCACGCAAATCTGATTAGGAGGAAGTTATTTTTTTCTCCCTGCTCTGAGCCCAGGAAATTTCTGTGTTAAGAAAAATTGCCTGCCTGGGGGAGGATGAAGCATCAGGTAACCTCATCCCTGCTCAAAATGGAAGCAGCTCTGCCCTACCTAGCTGTGCCAGTGCTGCCGCCCTGTAAGAGCTGCCATGGGCTCTTGCAGGAGAGGGGCTGCACCAGGCAGCTCTCCCTGCGCTGTTCCCAGTAGCACAGGGATGGGCCAGGGTGAGCCAGACTGTGCCCACGCATATAGGAGCAGTGATACCAGGCAGAGGTGAAGCCAGTAGTTTAGCACAGACCAAGCAACCCTTGCCTGTAATCCTTGCTCCCCTCACAAGTCAGCAGGCCTGCTTTAAGCCTTCCGCAAGAGGACGGAGGCAGCATCCCTGCGGCACACTGCATCCTCTATCCCTGTCCGCTGCAGCATCTCACTGGCAGAGGCAGGGTGGGCACACTGCCACCCTGCCAGCACCCTTGCTCAAGTCATATGTGAGAGGCAAGGGCAGAGATTTGAACCAAGGAAAGCTGTGTGCTTCCCTAATTGAGCAGGAATTAAGGCAGCAGCAGTGTCACCCCTCCACCCAACTCAACCGCAAAGCAGACATCAGTGGCCACACAAGCATCTGCAGCTGGCTTTAGCAGTGCTGAGGATGCAGGCGACTGCTTCGGTGATATGAAAGAATGATTTTTGACAGCAGCTGAGACTGCTGTGGTGCCTGGGGAAAGCGTGGTGTTGTCATTGTGTAGGCAGCCAGCAAGAAAAGAGAATTTTTCCTCCACTTTCTACATCTACTCACCCATCCACCCCTCCCCTTCTTTTTTTGTTTTTCTTTTTTTGGCACCAGAAATATTTCAAGCACAATTAAAAAGGCGTTATTAGCATTTAATTGGCTTGGAGTCCTCACTGTGATGTTGAGTCCTCGTGCTGATGTCATCCCGGTTGCCATGGATACAGGTGAAGGAGCCGCTTGAAGTGCAACATCAGCGCCAGGCTCCAGGGGGATGGGAGGATGGAGGGGGGAACCTGAGGAGGAACCTGAGGCTGAAAATGGGCAAGCAGAAACAGCTGCCGTCGCCAGGTGAGCACGACTGTAGGCGAGGGGGAGAAGGAACAGAGAGCACTTCACAGAGATACTGAGGTTATGGTGTCGCATTCGCACTCTTCAGCGCGAGGTGGGAAGGCAGGCTGCTCCCTGACACTGAGCACAGCAACAGAAGTCCCCCCTAGACAGCTAACAATTAGGAGAAGAGCCTGGGCTGACATCCTTCCATGTGCACAGTAATTAGAAAGACAAATAGCGCCCTTCTTTCAGTTCAATCTGTCTAATAGGTAAGGAGGGAGTAGCAGAAGGCAAATCATGAGGAGAAGCCAGAAAAATATATATACTCATGGGAGTATATGTGTTTTTATGTATGCAAAAGACCAACTCTATGTGTCTGGGAAAGATAAAGGGAGGCCGTGGGACTAGGTATATGTTCACAAACCCCCATATAAGACCCTCTAAAGATCTTTCCAACTAACAACGATAGCAATAAAAATAATAAAGGAATCCCACCTAACCGAGTTGCAGAAGTAGTTCCTCTGCCTGCTCTTATTTCCTTTCTCTCCATCTCTTTCTCTTGCTGAGAAAGAAATTAAAATGTATTTTTCATACAATATCTCCAGCACTCTTTTATGTAATAATCCTCTTTCTGTGGAAGAGGCAGGTCAGCAATAGCTGCAGGCTCCTGCACAATCAGTGCTCATCTCATAAAAATCTCCAGCTTTCCTTGGGATTTTCCAGCCACAACCTATTAAGCATTTGCCCATGACAAGAAGCCAGCCTGGGGGGTGGGGCTCTTTCAGATAATGTGGAGGCAAATTTGCATCTGTTTACAGGGTGGTTGCATGGATTTTATTTTTTTATTTTTTTATTTTTTTGTAATGGAGAAATTAGACTTTTAAAAAAGACACTTTGGGTTTGAATTAATCTTAATAGGCAGTTATGTCTTAACACACTCTTTAGCTTTTAGTCTAAACAAATAAAATTTAAAAAAACAAGTTTAATTTTAAATTGGAGAAGAAGCTGTGGATTGTGCTCTCCCCTTCCTTTCCCTCTCTTTTAATGCCTGACTAAAGGTCTGAGGTGCCAAGATTCAGAGGAAGGTCAAATATGGGTCAAACATATGTGGATCCTAGAGCAATGAGTTGCAACTAAGCTGATTGCAAATTTACTAATTAAATATTTCCTGTCAGAAAATTCCTATTCACTTAAATATAGCTCATTCGTTCCAAGAAAAATATTTGCTCAGAACAGTGCTACACGACTTCTGAAACTGTGAAAATGCATTTTTCTTATACTCATATAACCAAAGCTATTTTCTGAGGTTCAAAGTATCTTCGTATTGCAGTTCAGGCTCACCAGAACACACACACATACACACACAAAGATGTTGTTCCAATCAAAATTAAAACCTTTGATTTATGTGAATTCATTGCCCTCACTTCTCACTTTACTGTTTTCCAGTTTTTTTAGGAAATGCTACTTTTTCCCCCACTTCAGAACAGACTTTTTTTTCACATTATTTTTGGTTGAGCCTCCAGCACTTTATATAACCATGAGTGTAAAAAGCAAGCTGTCAATGAGATTTTTTTTTTTCTTGAACCTTGAAACCACTTCATTGTGGTGACCACCACCAAACCCCATACGTGGATGGCCTTTTCAGCAACCTTGATTTCCCACCATTATCTGCAGCCCCTTCCTCAGTGTGACCGTGCGTGACACTGGTGGGGCTGTGCTGGCAGGCGGGTGGGCTATGGGGTCGGGGGTCCCCATGCTCCATCCATGAAAAGAAGGGAGACAGCTGAACTGCCAAAACCCACCCTGCCCTGGCACCCCAAGCATGGGGGTCTTCCAGCCCCTGTAAGAGAGAACAGTGATCTCCCCCCTGAGAAGCCACCATTCTTGTCCCAGGGGCCATACCCCGAGCTCCTCCTTTCTCAGCCCCCAGGTGCAAGTGCCTATAGGCGTTTTAATATACAACTCACAGGAGCAGGAGGGCAGATGCCTGGCTTAGGTGTGACTGAGGTTTCTGAACACCATCTCCATACCACACACCTGCCTCAGTTTGAAATAGAATTTTTCTTTTCAACTCTGTTTCTCTCAACTTGGCCGCAGTCCACCCTCCTACCTACTAAAATCAATAAACATGCATGAATTTGGGGGATTGAAAATAATACATTAGCTTCAAAGAGGAGACCATGTCTTACTGGAGAATGTACAACATTTATTAAATTTCCTGAACCAGCAGAAATAGCGGATGATATCTTAAATTTCCCTCCATTTGAGTAAAAGGAATATGTTTCTGCCATAGCGTTACTCCTTTATTGCCCCAGGGACTGTCCATGAGATTGTGTGGACCCCTACTCATCACCCCTGCACCTCCATCCAGCCCCGGCCTGAGGAAAATGCTGATGTTCCCCATTTGGACCTGGGCATGGTTTCATTCTGCTCTGGTGTCTCCTACAGCTTCAAGCTGGTAATTAAAGCACCTCTTCCCCAACAAGTGGAGATTGTGTCCCTTTCATACCTCAGAGCCTGCTGTGAAGTTAAAGACACCTAATGAATGACCATGAGACTATCAGGCCCTTTGGCAGCCTTATGAGACAACATCCACATGTGTGCCTGTGTGGAGCATTCCCAGCACCTTGCCTCTGTGGTTACAGGTGTCACTGTGGTCACAGGTGTCACTGTGGTTACAGGTTACTGGTGAATCCTGGAAAAGGCTTCCTCAGTCAGTTGGTGCTCGATAGTCAAGTTCTCACATTATGTGACCTTTGTGGTATTTATAGGCCAAACGCAACCACAGGAGCCATCATCACTGGTCATTCATCCTGGGCTGGAGGCCACTGTCCTCCTCCAGCACCGCGATGCCTCCTGAAGGTGTAGTTTCATCAAAACAAACAGGGAGCCCTCCTGGAATAAGATAACCCAGCTAGGCTTGTTCCTTCGAGGGCTCACATCTAACCTCAGCTGAGGCCAGACTTTGGTTGAAAACACCATGTATTACACAAAGGCAAGAGCACCTCTGAGTCTGGGCACTGGCAAAGCCCAAGCAGACCTTGCAGTGACAGGGACAAGTCAGAGCATGGCTTTAACTTAGCAGGGACCCGGTGCTTGAAATCCGCTGGCTTTCAATCCCAGCCTGCCCAGCAGCATCTGTCTGCTGGGAGCAGACAAGCATCTACTTTTGCCTGGCAAGTCCCTACCAGTGCCTGACTGCAGCCACTCTCCTCCGAAAGTGGGTCTTCAAAGCCAGTAAGAAGAGGGTACCAATAAGGTATGTAACCTTGAATTAACTTACGGGGGGTGTTTTCGCCAAAGGAAGTAAAGTGGCAAATTTTGGCTTCCGTGAATAAAATTTGCCTCAGTATCTTTTGATTCTTCTTTTTTTTTTTTTTTTGCATTTCTATTTCTTTCCATCTTTTTTTAATTTTGAGCATAGAGATTTTTTTTTTGGCCATGCCATAAACAATGGTGGGTTTTTCAAATTCTGCCTTTCATCCACTGTATGGAGAGCAAAAAACTGTGAATAAGTCTATTCCAAACTATATATTTTAAACGTATTGCCTATCTGAGTCACATATATGCCTAAAAATGTTTTACACTCTATTCTCACAAACAACACTTACAATATACTAGAAATGAATGGGATAAGAAGAAAGAAAACACATTTCTGTAGTTCAGTGAGCATTTGATGGACTTGCTGGGTGGGATTTATCTCACATCACTTAGAATCATGGAATCATAGCATACCCCAAGTTGGAAGGGACCCACAAGGATCATTGAGTCCAACTCCTTAAGGTGTCTACAGCTAAGCTAGTAGTGACCATGGGCCCTCTGTAGTCAAAAGAGAGAGAGAAACAGATGCATTTAGGGAGTAGCTCACATGCTCTACTGGAGCATCGATTTTAGGATGAGATGAATACATTGGGCTGGATTTTTCTTGGATGACTCCCATTCTTTGTATGAGGTTTCACTGCTTCTCTATCTGGGCAGTTTTCCACTCATTTTCTGTTTGGTGTGATCTTGCAACATATACTTATGGAAGAAAAAATTTAATACTGAAAAAGAAGATGCTAGTACTATAAACATTGTTGGGGAAGCATAGTGGTAGTAACCTTTAACACACTGAACAGAGCTAACATTGAAATCATGATCAGTCCTTTGCAGTTACGTTGTCAAACCTTTTAAGCTTTTGCTTTTTTTAGTTTACTATGTGTTGTGAGAGTATCTGTAGATGTCCAGCACGTTATCCATCTAATCTATGGTCTCTCCTTTACTATTTTTTAAAAATATATAAATAAGAAAAGCCAGTGTAATTGAACAAATTCAACTTTTGACTATATTGGTGTATACATTTGTATGTTCAGACATGTAGTCTTAATTAGCAAAAGCCTGACTTAGGACTCTAGGAAGTCATTGTGTGCAGTTAGAGAAGTCTGGTTCAAATACTGTAATCAGAAGCCAGTCTCTGGTAAATTCAGCAAAGTTGTTCCCATTTGATTTTGCTGAATTTAGCTACAGTGCTTTATTTCTAGCCCTGCCTCCATTCCCCATCTTGAATGAAATGAAATAAGTAATTTCCATCTTAGCTTCTCACCAATAGTGATCTGCATCATGAAATCATCACACACCAGACACTCTGCTTAACTGCAAGTGCTGGAAGCCTGATAGCTGAGCTTCTGCTGAAGAGACTCTCAAAGAAGAGTTTATACAGCTTCTCAACGGCATCCCTTCTTACAGGTCAGTGTTAAAATCATCAGTTGGGCAGCGTGGGGGAAACATCTACTGCTTTTGTACCTGTTGCCCCTGCTGCTACTTGTTCTCTCTTAATGCAAGCAAGCAAACCCCCCTCCCCACCCACCCC
>VXAL01000431.1:397382-414182 GCA_013399475.1 Chauna torquata | reverse complement strand
AAACCCTCAACAATCCAGAACAAAAAGAAAAAGAATCCTGAGAAAAAAAAATCACACAAAATCAACAAAAAATATTTCACCTCCAAATGACAGTGAAGCCTATATGTTAAAGATATCTCTCATTTATTTTTTCACCAGCAGTTGTCACAGCAGGAAATGGCCACTGTAGGCTTATAATTGCTTGGTTTCAAAGGGAGAAATCTTTTATTTTCACTTCCTTTCTCTGTCTTTAAATTACTACTTGGAGTGTTACCTTTTGTTGCTGCAGTCCTTATCACACTGCAGGAGACAGTGATTGCCTTGTATCTGAAAACTACAATGAAATTAAACCTTAATTGGTTCTTTAAATGGGGTATGATATAGACCTTGAGGGCTTAAAGATACATATTCTGAATTGTTTACAGGTTTACTGTGAGCACATACACCTGGGATGATTAAAAGAAAATACAGCAAACTCTATTCCAGCGAAAAGCCTGACCATTTAGTATGATGTCATTACCGAAATTAAAGGAGGAAAACTAGAGAACAGTTTCCATGCACTGTCTCCCATTTCCTCCCTCTGGAATGACAAGTCATAGCTTATTTATGCATCACAGTCTCTCTGAAGAAAAGCAGAAATAAACAGCCAAAATAAATATATGAAAAGTGGCGACATAAGCATTTACTCATTTCTTGCAAGCTGTCCTAAGGGAAAAACTTAAACCTGGTGAAAATGTTAATAAGAATGGTCAGCAGGAAGAGACAGAAACAAGCAAGTGCCCATGGCTCCAAAGACAGGTTTTGCAAGCTATATGGTAAGCAGATGCGTGCCCAAAGAGGCATAAAACGTTCCGTCTCACTTTCCAGGGAGTGCTTAGGAGCACGCATGCCCCCGGGTGAACGTGGCCCTGAATCTTCGAAGGAACTTCCAAGGCAAACAGTTGTCACATTCCGTATTTCCCACAAAAGCAGCTTTTAACTGAAACCCCACGCTCGGCCAGGCCCACAGGAACCTGCCCAGTGACTCACCTAAGTGGAGCAGCTCTTTCTGTACCATGGAGTCTCCTGGAAAGAAGCTCAAGGTATAAAATGCTCGCACAGCCTTGAATGTCTGAGCTGTGCTCAGCTTTGTCTTCAGATACTAAAATAGCAGAGTAGTACCACTGCTGTCTGAAATAAAATGTGTGCAAAACCAGTCCACAGTTCCTGCTCTACTGCAATGGCTACAGGGTTGTAGCTACCCTGGGCCATATGGGCTGGAGGGACTTTGGTGGCACGAGATGCAGGGGAGCTGGCACAGACAACAGGCAGTTCTTTACATCAAGGGTTCTGCTGGGTGTGCTCTGCTGTCACCAGTGTTGTGCTTACAGTACATAGGACTGTGACAGGAGAGGTAGAAGGAAAGATGGAAAAAGGGAAAAGGAGAAATTAGTGCAAAATCTGCTCTTTGCAGAACTGATCACAAGGTGATTTTGAAAAACAGTCTTCCCTGTGGCAAGTTGCTCCCTCTTCCTCACCGCATACCCAGGCTACAGAGAGCCCCTCTCTCTTAATACAAAAGCTACTTTTGTTCTGCTCTTGATGGGCAGCACACAAGCATCACCTCGCTGTCACCAGCCTACAATATGATCATGGCCTTTGAGGGAAAGCAAAAACCCTGTTCTTGCGCCCAGCGCCAGGATCATCAGCTGAGCAGGGAGCTGGGGGTTGCCAAACCTTCCCAGCACCTTCCCAAGGTTGGGGCATGCCTTTAGAGCCTGCAACAGGTCCTGGGCATGCAATGCCCTTTGGCAGCTATCATGACCACTGCTGGGAACCACTTGCACCACTTTTCTGCTTATCAGCAGTATCCAACATGGTCAGACACATATTTCTGAGCAGGCAACAAGGCTGTCAGTAGGCAAGACACACAAGCACAG
The DNA here is from genome assembly GCA_013399475.1 of Chauna torquata. NCBI lineage: Eukaryota > Metazoa > Chordata > Aves > Anseriformes > Anhimidae > Chauna > Chauna torquata. The sequence goes on along the minus strand of VXAL01000431.1, from coordinate 412,284 downwards.
CGCTAGAAGAAAGAAGACATCACACTGCTGTTGGAACAGCCTTGGCACCCAAGCCCAGGGCTCTGCAAGCGCTCCTCAGAAATAGCCCCCACAGAGGCCGGGTTGGTGTGTGCCTCCACCTCTGCGTCACGGAGGGTGGCTGCCGCTCCGCCAGCGCCTGAGGGGCCACAGATGAGGATGCAGATGGAAAGCTCCCATCCAGGGCCACCTCGCTGGATCAGCCCTCACATTTGATCAACGGAAATCCTACAGACCCTGCCAGGATGACCAGTAATTGGATGTCTCATTTTTTGTAGTGTGCTTCCCTAAGCAAGTCCATCTAGTTTTTCTCAAGGAGGTAATTTGGTAAGGTGTCTGTAGGTCCTCCTGTTTTCCTGCTATGCTTAGTCTCTCACCAGGAGAAGATCTACTTAGGGTAGGATACATGTGTGCTTCCTACAAAAGCAATGATAAATCCCGCTTTGCAAAGTGCTGACAATAGTTAATACTGAGGATTTAATTTGCAGGCAGAGCAACAAGGACTTAGGACTGATGCTGGAGTGGTAAAGATGATACATCTGAAAGAAGTTCTATAGAAAAGGTTACTGCCTGCAGTATGTTTGCCCTATGCTTTGGCAGTCCAAGACAGAGAGGATATACAAATGTTACATTTCTTTTAGGGCAGGCACCAGGCAATGCATATTATCTGTGTCATGTAGGTCCAAAACTTTGACACAGCAGAGGAATGCTGTTCTTCACTGCCATGTACTTCTTGCAGGAAGCATTTGACACAAGCAATGTGTATTCTTGATAGGATATGTCTCATGGGCCACCAGCCAGAACACCAAAGTGTGCATTTGATTTTGTTTCACTGGTAGTGAACTGTTGTGCTCTGGACTATGGACACCTGTTTTGTAATTTGCTAGTAAGCCACAGCACTATATAAGCATGGAGTGAGTTCACTCCAGAGAAGAATGCTATGAAACCTGTTAATCAAACCTACAATCCTCTGAAATTGCCTTTGACTGCTCTGATTTGCCTGAATGTGGCTCTATGTTTGCACCAGGCTGTCCTGTGAGTGTTTCCAAAACCCTTTTCCACTCTAAACCTGGGAAGAAAAATAAGCACATGTGCTTTTTAAAAGAGGCACAGAGGGTCTAGGACTGTTCATATTACCTTATTTAGAAATACTTCTGGCACTGACCAAAGGTGATCTGGCTTTTATGTAGGGCAGTTTCCACGACAGATGAGAATAAATTGTTTATATGCTTCATTTGTTCTTGTCTATAGCACCACTGAATGCCATACCCCTCTTAAAAACCTCATTTATAAAGCTCCACTCCCAGGATCATACTGTTAGTAACACCTCTATTGAAGAGTTAATTTTTCCAGGTAATGGCAAAAGGCCAGACTGCAGCCCGTTACAGGAACAGATTCAATCACATGTAGGTTACTGTAGTCTGAGGGTTAAGCTGGGGACAGCAAAGGCTGTGGGAAGAAACCAAGGTTCCTCAAAATCTTTTGGAGGTAGAGGCTGCTTGCATGGGAGTTGACACGTTTCTGCCTTGGTCTCAAGGTCCTGCTCACTCCATCCATGCATCCAAGGTCGCTTACTGCCCCCACCCAAAGTGTCATCTGCAGCCTGAAGGCACATGGGTGAGATATTCTGCTGCACTGATGGACCCTGTGGCACACTGAAGATACTGTGAGTGGCAAACCGTCACCAAGGTTTTGCCTGTGGTTGGCAAGCAGTTTTTTTCTTAGGAGAAAATATGTCTTAGCTTTCTGTAGCTTTCTGAAACAGCTTCTTTTTTTTTTTTTTTTTTTTTTTCCTTCCTCCTTTTTTGAGAGAGAAAGAGCTGGATCAGCAGAAGAGGATGGGCATTAGCCACAAGAGTAGTTTGGCCTCTCCTGTGATCACTGTAATAAGGGGCCATCCAGCCTTGAAAACCCTGGGATACTGTAGTTCAGCAAAAGGGGGACGATATCCTGCCTGAGAACCTGAATACTCTCTGGTTGGAGAGGGCTTTGTCCTTATCCACAGCCTTAACCTCTGCCCTTTCCTTTCTGTAAGTTTAAGGACTTTACTGCGTACCTGACATGCACCCTCTCAAGCACCCTCTGCTTGCAACGGTCCGGTGAGGCTGGATTGGAGCCCCCTAAGATACAGACAGATGTCTCAGCAGTCTCTCATTTTACTCATTTCCTGGTCCATAGCCTTACCCTATGTGAAATGCCACAACTCCTCATTCCTGATGACTTGAATGCATCACATTCAGTGAGGCTGCACTATGGAGAGCTTTTGAAGAACAGTAATAATGAAACCTCTCTAGCGCTTTTTATCCACTGTGTAAAACCCAACCTTGTGGTGGTTTTATCATCTCTTCCCTACCCAGGCATGAAACATCAACATACAAAACAGCTAAGTGCTCTGTTCCTCAAAGCTGTCTTCAGTCAACAAACCCCTGCCACCTGTAAGGGATTAAATTCCCACTTTTTGTGACAGACAAAGCCATAACTAGAAATTGGCCGTAATGCACTCAGAACAGCTTCTTTAGCTTCTGGTTGAGGCAAAGGGGGAGAGCGGGGGCCTTAAACGTGAGGCGGCCCTCGTACTTCATAATCTGTGCTCCTCTGGACTCTTTTATCTGTGATCTCCATGTAGCTGACATATTATAAAGTTAAGGCCTTCAGACTACTGTGGTAGCCAGGTTTTTTTTTGCGATTTCTACTCCTCTTGAATGACTATTTGCATTGGCACTGTCAATGTTAAATGATTTGAGAGGAAAAGATTCAGACTCTGACATTTGCCTTTCATTGCATCTACACAATTGTTCTGCTTATACCAGTTTCTGCATGAAAAAAAAATCTGTTAGAAGTACATCACTATTTTTTCCATCATCAAAGAAACCAATTTCACCCAGAGCCTTATTAATAGTGTAGGTGGAAGTGGAACTCTAACAGTAAAAACCCAGCAGGCATAATATGCTTGTTTTTCTCTTATTAATGCTAATCCCACATTGCTTATTGCTCTTTTGGAGGAGTCTGATTAGAACAAAAAGAACTGATATTAGCATTAATTGAGAATAGTTAATCTCACAACACAGACAGGTAAATGACCTGCTTGGGACAATGCAGAACTCTGATGAAATCCAGATCTTTGCCACCATTTTCAGATGACAGTATTATAGATTGTTAATTCTGCATTATGCATTATTAATTGTGCATCTATTTTTCTTCTACCAACAAAAAAAGATTACTTCAGAATCATTTTTTTTTTCATTCTTTCTGGTTTATTACCAAGTAGTGACGGATGATAGCTGAATATCTACAAACTTTCTATGCTTTTCTATCCAGTTTCCAGATCTGCCTCTGGCAACATTTATGTGGATTCAGCACTGATCCCAGTGATGTCAGTCTCTATTGAATTTACAGAGATTAGACCACGGCCTGTCATTTCCAGCTCTCTGCTGAGGAATGTGCTGAACTGGTTGCCCAAAGGAAGTGCTCATTTTTTACCTCATTCAGAAATTATAAAGGTAAAACAAAATAAAGTAAAATGAACCTTGCAAGAATGATAGCCCTTAGAATTATCAGAGTAAATAAAGAGGGCTCCTGTTTCAATTTGCTGCAAAGCCTTTGGAAAATAATAGTATTTGAATTAGATGTTTGGTTATCTTTTAGCTCTGTAGATCTCTCCATTTGCATCTGCCTCTAAAGAACAACATCAGCAGCACACTGGTGCAGGAGGAGCCAGGTCCTACAGCCCTCTTGGTGGGAGCATACTACACTTCTGCCTTTCGTGCACTCCCTGAAGTGAGATGGGACACCTCCAGCTACTCTCCTGTTATGCTTGAGAACAGAAAGCTCAGGGTACCATAAGGACTCAATGTCAGGAAGACCCCCCAGGAGGATGAGCTTCTCTAGCCTTTCCTCTACAGGGTTTCCTGTGAAACAGCGTGCTCCCTTGCTTGGTTGATGAGCCAACAGGGCCATTAACTGGAACATTAAAAAAGTTAATTATGCATAAAATCTGCAGTCTTGATTTATGCATAAAATATGGCAAGTTTAATATAATGTCACCAAAGCGCTTTGTTTTACATTAATAGACTTAATTAACTCTTTCTTAGATAATTACGAAAGCGAGTGTGGTAAGCTAACTTGGCCAGCTGCCAGACCCCCACCTGGCTGCTCTCTCACTCCCACTCCTCAGCAGGACAGGGGGAGAAAGTCAGATGACAAAGCTTGTGGGTCAAGACAAGGACAGGGAGATCGCTCACAAGTTGCCATCATGGGCAAAACAGACTTGACTTGGAGAAGATTAATTTATTGCCAATTAATAACAGAGTAGGATAATGAGAAATAAACGCAAAACTATTAAACACCTTCCCCTCATCCACCTTATTCCCAGGCTCAATTTCATTCTTTTATTTCCAGCTTTTCTACCTCCTTCCCCACCCTGAGCGGTGCAGGGGAACGGTGAATGGGGGCTGTGCCCAGTCCATAGCACTTTGTCTCTGCCAATCCTTCTTCACACTATTCCCCTGCTCCGGCATGGGCTCTGTCCTGCAAGATACAGTCCTTCATGATCTGCTCCAGCATGGGTCTGTACCAAGGAATGGACTGTTCCAGCGCGGGTCCCCCACGGGCTGCTATTCCTGCCAGAAAAAATGCTGCAGCATGAGCTCCTCTACATGGGCCACTGTTCCTGCCAGAGGCCTGCTCCTGCATGGTTCCTCCACAGCCTGCAGCCTCCTTCAGCTCACATGCACCTTGCTCTGGCGTGGGGTCCTCCACGAGCCGCAGGGGAGCTTCTGGTCCAGTGCCTGGAGCACCTCCTGCCCTCCTCCTTCACTGACCTTGGTGTCTGCAGGGCTGTTTCTCTCCCATTTTCTCACTCCTCTCTCTCATTGCTGCTGCACAGTATGTTTTAGCCTTTCTTAATTACGTTACCACAGAGGTGCCACCAGCGTTGCTCATTGGCTCAGCTTTGACCGGTGGAGGGCCTCTTTTCTAGCCGGCTGGAACTGGCTGTGTCTGACACAGAGGCCACCCCTGTAGCCCCCTGCTTCCAAAACCTCACCACATAAACACAATACAGAGACATCTCAGAAGAGGTGGATAAAGAAATTTTAAGATTTTAATTTTTAAGATTCTTTTTCTATCAGTACTGTGCTTTCATTTCAACAGGTGTGTTTCTTTTTTTAATGGTCTAATGCATCACACGGTCTGGGCAATTTGGCATAGAATAAAAGGAACAAAATTAAAACATAAAATGCCATAAATCTCTTCTCCCCATAATTTTTTTCCAGCACTAAGACTTGCAGTGTTCACTTTAATCCCCAATTTCTGATGGAGACATTTATTTTATGCACAGCTGAGCACAGAAATCATCTACTGGATTGCTTTTGCCTCCTCACATTAATTCTGAGGAATGGGGCCTCAACATTTTTCTTAGTTGTCCTTTTGAACTTTCATATTGTAATTCATAAAACACTTTCTGATAAAATCCTAACATTTTTACTGTGCTTTTTTAACAAATTTTTAAAGAAGCCCTAACTGCTTTTGTATCATCCCTCTGTTATTTTAGGGCTGAACACTTCCTACTTCCATCTTGGCCCCTTTGCTAATGAAACTTTGTTGAAAGCAAGGGTATTTTCACCTAGGCAGAGAGTTATATTTGCCTAGATAGGTGGCTTTGAGGATCAAAAACAGCTTGTGGCCAGCTGTCTTAGGGTGAGGAGAAGGCAGGGGGTGGGTCACATCTGTCCATACACATTTGTGTCCCCCTCTTATTGCTGCCAACACAAACCATGCCAAGTGCTTTTTTTTTTTTCTTGTGGAAAGGAAAAGTCATGCAGAAGAACTAACACAGCCTTGGCTGTATCACTTTTCAGAGTCCTTTCTGATGACTGTCAGGAAGGCTTGAATCCCTCTCCTTTTCCATCTTACCTATTTGCTGGGGCTTCTTTTATGAGGAGACCCAGAATACATGAAAGCAAGATGTTGTCTACTCCTTGGCGTTTGCTGCCCTTAAGGAGATACAGGAGTTCAACAACAACAAAAAAGCACAGTGGTGTTAAAGGAGTTGGCATTAAACAACATGTTCAGAAGGAGACAGTAAAAAACAAGAGCATCCACCCCAACATCCTTTGGGGAAGGTCCTGGCACAGATGTCACCTGCAGGCTTCTCATGGCTCAGTCTTCTCCTTTAATGAAAAAAGCCATGCACAGGTAGAATGTAGCTAATAAATTAACAAGAAGGGACAGAATCTGAAGGACAGCCTCTATCTTTTTTTCTGAGCCCTTTCATGGCCACATGCTTCCCTCAGAAAGAAAGGACCAGTTAAAACCAAAGAATCACTTCATAATTCAGCTCCATGACAGAACATGAATGTATTTCCGAAAACTGAAGCCTTCTGAGACCTGGAGAGCTTGTGGTTTGGCCCATGCTGCCTTCTCATTTAGGTTATTTGCTCATGGTAACACTCACACAATTCCATACTGACAATCAGGTACTGTTTCTGCCTCACAGCCAAGCAACCACTGCCCCCAAGTGCCCATTTGAAGGCTATTTTTAAAGTTATGGGTTCAGAAGGTTTCACGTGTGTGATGCTCAGGTTAGAAGTGAGGCTATCTCACAGGCTGCTGACCACACAGACTCAACTTGGCTAACTCTGGCAGTTGCTTGCATGGCTAAATCACTTCCTTTTTAAACCCCAAACCCATTTTCTTCCAACTGAATACTTACCACCTCTCAGAAACCATGATACATATTTTTAATGTCTCCATCTCCTATGGCATTGCCTTTACACCATGCACAGTGAAAAACAGTTCCTTGAAAGCCATTTCATTGTCAAGATCTGTGCCAGACTACCATGCGGTTTTGGTCTTCCATATACTAAAAAATTATTTTTCCTTCCATCTTCACCTGGAATAACACCTCTATGTCATCCAGCATTATTATCCCTTCTGTTAACTTTTCAAATCAAATCAAATGCACCCTTTCTACCTAGGCAATATCAGTTTCCAGTGCCCATTTTTCCAAGAAAAAGAGATTTCTCCTATAAGGCTCAGGCTGTCTTTTACCTGAGCAATTATCTCCTTCAGGATGTCTCAATGCCTTACAACCAGCAATTCTTTTCAAGACTCTAGCTTTACCAGACTTTCTCTTTTTCCCTTTTCTTCCTTTCTGAATGCTCCCTCCAACTTCCCATCCTCATGCCCCTTGAATTAATGAAGTTTATTTCCACACCTTTCTGCTTTCTCCTACCCCTCTTTCCCATACTGAAGCTACTTTCTCTTCTGTCCTCCTTCAAGTCCCCCACTGCAATGGCCATCCCTCTCCTCTGCTTCTTTCCTGCCCTTACCTGATTCTCTCCTGGCAGGACTGATCCTGATCATCATGACGGCTCCCGTGACAGATCTCCCAGTGTCGGGGTCACCCACTTGGTGTAGCAGAAACTCCAGGGTGGCTCCCCACTAGTGTAAGACTCTCCAGTGCCACCAACTGCTCTGCATGTCATTAGCTGACAGCCACTTTGTTGTCCCCTGTGTGTCACCCTGTGGTTCTTTCTGTCAGGTTTTGGACTAGGGATGTTGAATACTTTCTGATAAATTCTCTCGGGTGTCCCACCTGTAGCAGCACCAAAAGACGTAGCAGCCCAGCCCCTCCAGGCTTCAGCCTCCACCATCCCCTCAGACTGGGAACCTGAGTCCCACTCTGCTTTGTGAGGATCGACCTCTCCCCCAGCTGTGGATATGTTGTACAGGCAGGAAACTTATTGCTGCTCTTGAGGCTCCAAGACTGGCTTAATGATCATCAGCCAGCGAACTTCACATCGATCAGGGCATTATGGTGCTGCCGCACAGATAATGAGGTCTGATTTGGCATAACTGGATCTGTGTCTTCTTTTTTCATTACCATTTCTCCTCAGCCATGATAGAAAACACTTTGAAGAGGTTTCCCAGTTCTTAAATGGAGCAAACTGGAAGTGTTGGCAATATTCTTAAGGCCTACAGTTCCCACTCTTATCCATTACTGTCTCACAGAATCACAGAATGGGCAAGTCATATTTCATAATCTCAAGGAGCCATGATAGCCAGAGCACCAGTGGTTAGACAGTATGACCACAGCAGTGGTGTTTCTTAGCATCATCCCAAGCATGTCAGAATCAGTGAGAAATTCATTGCCTATCATGTGGTACTGCTTTATCCAAATGGGTTGAAGGTAATTAAACACATTCATTTAAAGTGCGCAATGCTTGCTTTGTATTTAGGATAACAATATACGAATGCATTGATGGTATTTGAATCTCAGGCATCTGACATCACAGTTAAATAAAACAGGCCATGAATACACACTACAATAATATTTACTTGAAATGAAGGAGGGAAAGAAAGGAAAAGAGACCACAATAATGCTTTCAAGCCTCAGTAGATTCGTGATTTGTGCTAACTTGGCTGTAATAATCTCTTCTATCTAGGTTGATGTATCCATCAAAAATGTTGGCATGAAAACCAACGAAAAAATTAGATATCAGTAAGCTAAAAGCTATTTTTTTTTCCTCTGTGACAGAGACAGCCTAATTCTGATCCCTTTATCACTATTAGGAATTTAAAGCATCTGATTTAAAAATTCAGTTTGTAATGTGTACGCACACATTAGGAAAAACATATGGAAACACTTTCCCTGTTCAGGCCAGTGAGTAATGAAGCAGTGTCTGGATTTCTCTCCCCCACACACAGAGTGATTGAGCAGAAAACCTGCTAGTAGGCTGAGCTAGGGAAAAAAAGTCCTGTTTTGTTAATGTGATACTTTGCAATCAGGTCAGCAACACTTCTAAGGCTGTTTAACCAACGACTCCCCAGTGGTATTATGGCTTTACAAAGCCTGTCTGGAAGCAGCAAATAATTGCCAGCAGGCAACAGAGAATTTTAAGAAAAAGAAAAAGAGGAGAGAAAACATGAAATTAGGTACCTGCCTGTTCTGCTCAAGAGGCAGCTCAGAGCCCTGCAGGATATGGTGGTCAGGCAAGGAGGAATTCAGGGGGAAGCCTCTGGAGCAAAGCTCCCAGGGGCGTTGCAGAGTGCTGCTGAGCAGGTCTGGCCTCGCTCACACAGCAGCCGCTCCCTTTCCACCTCTCACTCTGTCTTGTCATTTGATTACTTTTGGGTTTTACTTTTTCACCTTTCAGTATGCAGAATAAACCCACCATCCCAAGTGTCATTTTAATGAAAGTCAAGCCAACAGTGGAAAGGGAGCCTTGCAAGAAGTCCAGATCCGGATATGCACTCTATGTAGACTAGAGAAATATGCAGCCATAATGCCTTTATTTTACATCTGGAACTCTCTCCTTCCTAAGTGAGTGTCAATTTTATTCTGGAAGCATCTCTAACATGTAGACAAAAAGCCTGCATGAACTCAAGGTGCTCTTTCACGCTATATGCAGAGTGTACTGTAGAAACTGGAGATGAACATTTCACCAGGTTTTGTAGTTTGCATTGTTACTTTTCATTAGCTCAGCATTTCATGCTGTTTCCAGGCTAATTAGAGCCAACAAATGACTGAATTTTGCTCAGCCTGAGTATTTGAGAAAAGATGCATTAGATGTGCCTGAGATATGACACAACTGTAAGACGCAGGGAGGAATGAGACTGCTGGAAAGTACTTTTCTAACGGGGGGCTCTTTCACTGGGGTTGGTGAAGCACGGAAAAGTCCCTTGCATACTAGGACAGCCAGGGAATATTATATGGCACAAGCAAGTCTGACTGGCTTCTCCTAGCTAAAGCAGTGCTGTATCCCCGCGCTGTCAGCAGGTGTTATTTCCAAAACTGTGAGCCTGTTGGTTATCCATTTGTGTTTCACACATACCCTGTCTCTTTAAACAGACAAACCTATTTCCAAGCAGACTAAGTCTCATTAACTACATAATCTGGAAAAGAAACAAGCATTTATAATTTACGCAGAGCTGAAAAAGCAATTATAAACTCCTAAGCATTCAGCATTACAGCTTGGTTTGGGTTGTGTTACATGATGGTATAAGTTTTAGAACAAATCCAATCATAATGGCTTTGTTTTGCAGTTATCTGAGTATTTGACAGCATTAGAGATCTGCACCCCCCCCTCCCTGACCCAGATGGCAACCAGATATAACAAACTGCCTTTCTAAAGTATTTACTGTCAAAATGAGGATTGAGCAATTTTACACACATTACCTGTTCCCTTTCTGTACTACAGCGACTTACTTGCAGGCCAGACTTAACATGGATACTGTGGGAGTAGAATCAGACACAACCTTTGGCAGTCAGCAAAGCATTATTGCCTTGGTTGGCAAAAAGCCATGGGAAATGTGAAGGTCGTGAGGAACCTGGGAAAGTACTGAGAGGTTGTTTTTGTCAAACAGATGGAACCGCAGGGTTGCTTAAGGCTTAGCAAAAAGAAAGTAGCAGAATGCGCACGAGCTAGCAACTTTCCACTGGTATTGCCTTTGCCGGGTGATGGTATAAAAAGTGTGTGTAACGGATAATGAGGGTCTCCGCTTGCAACCCCCTTTGGAGTCCGTGCCTTAATTGCCACAAATGGCGCCCGAACAGGGACTTGAAGGATAAAGTCAGCAATAGCTGATCCGGTGGCAAGCCCCGTTGAACTACAAAGCTGCTGAAAGGAAGCAGGACAACGACTTCGCCTTAATCGTCTATGCAGGACAGTGCTGAGCAAAGGGGAATGATGGGTGCAAATATGTCAGCAGAAGAAAAGACTGTATATAGAATCTTTGAGTTATTGTTAGAGAAACATAACATGAAGGTAGAGAGCAATGATCTCAAATGTCTTTTAAAATGGGTAGCTACAAGAACTCCAGGGGTGGATGCAACTACCATTTATACCCCCGAGAAATAGGATGAGGCTGGAATTAAGTTATGGGACGCTGCTACGCGATCTGACTCTGTAGTGGCCAGTCTCCTGGACCCCTGGAGGACAATGTTTGAGACATTAAAGAGACATGTTAGCACTAAAGGGTTAGGGTTAGGGCACAGTGCAGTGAGAACACTCCCAAGAAGTTGTCCCATCCCAGATCATGGCCGCCACCGCCGCCTCCTCTGCCCCCCCTTGTGGGTGCTACCTTGGCCATTGAGAACGAGGGGGAGGAGGAAGGAGGGGATGATCCTTTCGATCCGGAGCCAATTGACCTGGAAAGGAAACCGGATTTGTATACCCCCGATCTTCATCAAGTGTGGCGCGGGATCTGCAGAGAGACAGAAAAGGCAGGAGACGTGGAGATGGTGAACAAGTTACAATCAGTCGCTATTTACCCAGTGAGGGCCAATTGCCCACCTCAATGGGAGGGCCTGAATTTGACCGTGATTAAAGTAGTGCAGAGAGGTGTGCTTGATTACGGACTTTCGTCCCCCTACACCACTAACATCTTGGGATCCATTATGAGGAGTTATAGCTTGTGCCCACATGATTGCAAAACGTTAGCCCAGCTACTTCTTACATCCACCCAATATATGCTCTGGTACGGGCATTGGTGACAGCTTTGCGAGCATAAGGTGTTAGAATATTTAGGACGGCCCACTGGCGATCCACTGGAGGCCCTGGGGATTGACGCATTGGTAAGGGAAGGGCAGTACTCCACCGCCCCATGGCAAGTCCAACTACCCCTTGAGCTCTTGAATGATTCTAAAGACTTGGCTTATAAAGCCTTTCTTAAGGTTCCTGACGCCGGAAAGCCACAACGATCTTTTACTAACGTTAAACAAGGCGCTACCGAACCTTACATGAACTTTATCGATAAATTGAAGGATGCCCTTGATAAGCAGGTAGAAAATGAGGAGGCACAGCCAATCCTCCTGAAGAAGTTAGCAGTTGAGAATGCCAATGAGGACTGTCAGAAGATCCTCCGTCCGCTAAGTAATCCAACTATAGTTCAAATGATTGATGCATGTAACCAAGTCGGCACTGTGTCTCATCAGTACACCGTGATGGCATCTGCTTTTGCAGCGATGAAACTTACCCAGCAATGCTGCTTTTCTTGCGACCAGCCAGGGCACCTAAAATGCGACTGCCCGAAACAAAATAAAGCAAGAGGTCCAGGCCCGAACATTTGCCCCAAATGCAACAAAGGGCCACATTATGCCAATCAGTGTCGATCAAGGTTTGACAAAGATGGGCAGCCCCTACTGGGAAATGGGAACAAGAGCGCAGGCAGGGGCCGCGCAACAACGCAAGTGACCCCCCGTCCACAGCCAGGTCTGGTGCATCAGGTTTATACACAAGAGCAAGAGGGAGTGCCAGACTGGATCTGGTCACCTCCAAGTCCATTACCTTAGAATCCACCATGGTGAAAGCGGTCCCTACAGGGATTTGGGGTCTTCTGGGGAATGATAACAGTAACTTACTGTTAGGGTGATCCTTAGTTACGTTACAAGGGCTTTTTGTATTACCAGGCATTATTGATGACGATTATACAGGGGAAATCAAAATTATGGTATGGACATCGGCGCCCCCATGTCACGGGCCCACAGGGTCGCGAATTGCTCCTTAGTTTACTTTCACAGCAACGCGCCCTCGGCAGCCCCTACCCTGAGAGGGATGAGAGGATTCGGGTCAACAGGCGAACCCCAAATCCCGTGGTCCCAGCGTGTATCCTATTAGTGACCATTGCTAACCAGTAAGGTGCTTGGGGGACAGCCACCACGGACCATAGAACTTAGTGGGATCATAGATAAAGGAGCAGATGTGATGGTTATTTCACACAGCTCCTGGCCCCCTCATTGGCCTACCTCAAGGGTGCTAGTTACGCTAGCGGGAATAGGCGGACATGACTATTCCAGCACAAAGTGTGCACCTGATTCAGGTAATAGGCCCTGAAGGACAGTGTGCTAGCGTTCGGCCTTTCATCCTTCCAGCCCCTCTAACCTTATGGGGAAGGGATTGTCTCGCTCAATGGGGAGTTTCTATTGGGTTAAATTTATCATCGAGGCCACTGAAGAGCAGCGCACCCTGAAACTTGCATGGAGAACCAACAACACGGTCTGGGTGGGTCAGTGGCCTATGGCATTAGAAAAGCTGCATCTTAGGATCGTGGTCCAAGATGGGTGCCAGCACGATTCATGCGTCCTGTATCATCGGCTGGGGTCTCCTGACAGTCACCATAGCCATCTGGGTGCCACCTCAACCAAAAGAGAACATTTGGATAACTCTAGCAAATAAGACTGGCCAAGACACTATGTGCCTCACCTCATCGACATCAGGGAACCCTTTCTCAATGTGCCTGGTCGGTGTTCCAGCAGATCCCTGGCCCACTCCTACTGCACAGACTGTGTTGTGTGACACCACAAAAAATTGTACTGATAACTGGGATGGGGTTGGTAAACTCAGGCAGGACGATGAGTGGGGGTGGCTTAACAATTGGCTTAGCGGCTTCGGGTTGGGAAGCTGGATTATACATCTGATTAAGTTAGGTGCAGTGTGCTTGTTGATTTTTTTATGCATTCTAATATGAGTACTGTGCTTGTTGCAGTGTATGCAGCGAATGGCGGAAAAATCAGTAAAGACTGTTTTGATCGTTCAACAAAACAAAGAAGGGGGAGATATGGGAGTAGAATCAGACACAACCTTCGGCAGTCAGCAAAGCATTATTGCCTTGGAGTCCATGCCTTAATTGCCACAGGATACCACCACACAGATACCACCGCTTTAAAGACAAATAATAGAATGCAAAATGTGTTAGCCAACATTTTAGTTCTAATCTTGTAGTAACAATAGCATAAACGGGATCATGGTCTTCTATGTATCTTAACTATATTAGACTTTCCTTCAACTAATTATCACCTTATTTATTTAGAAGGAATAGCTGATAGCCAAGGAACCATAAATTTAAAAATCCCTAATTTTCACTTTCTTATTGGTGTTCTGTTTCTCATTCAAAAACATTAAAGGGCCCTTCTTCCTCCCCACAGTCCTGGTTCCCTCTGTGCACCTCACAGTTTAACTGCCAGGTCCCCTGCTGCCTCCCAGTTCTGGGGTTATGAACAAATACCTATGAAACATTTATCAAAAACCTTAGATGTACCTGTCTGAGTACAGCTTCTGTTCCAAATGAGCTGCAGATCAGAGGGATGTTCCATGTGTTTCATTAACTTTTAATTAAATCTGGGCACAAGCTTTCTCCACTAGAATTTTCCTTAATGAACAACCTTACTATTCGCTACCAGCCAGCTTTTCCACTCTGAACTCTGCTCTGTGGGAACTGTTCCATGGGCTGAATTGTATAGTAGCTTCAACAGGAATAGTGATCTTCTTTCCCTTCCCTTCCCTTCCCTTCCCTTCCCTTCCCTTCCCTTCCCATGAAAGACAAACCATGCAAATGTGAACAGCATGGAAACTGGAATTGTTACTCTGGGATGTGACCCAGGGAAAACTAGATTAATTCAAACTTGTATCTACTGTAAAAGGAATAATCTATAGCTTACATAGAGGATGACCCAGAAATAAAGGGGAACTGGTTTTGAACCTGAATTTGTAGGGCACATTCTGCTCTTGGGCCTTGTTTTTATTCAGGATTTGAAATAAAACCAAGGCTGTTATTTAGTACTGTGAGGTCTTCCCTCCTCTGCACCTCGGCAGCAGTCCCATGAGGCGAGTTGGTGGCTTCAGCCTGCAGGTGGTACATAGAGAGCACCAAGCTACATGGAAAATACACAGGGGCACATGCACCATGCACAGAGACACCAGGGGCAGGCAATAATAAAGATAATTTCCTAAACTGGCTACTGATTCAATGCAGCCTTCACATTTCACAGTGCTATAGCAGCCCTCAGCTGACTTGAAAGACCTTCTCACAAACACATTTGCCATCAGTTATGTACTTAGGAGTGAAAAAAGGAAGAAAGGAAGAAAGGAAGGAAGGAAGGAAG
>VXAL01000431.1:379602-397295 GCA_013399475.1 Chauna torquata | reverse complement strand
AGAAAGAAAGAAAGAAAGAAAGAAAGAAAGAAAGAAAGAAAGAAAGAAAGAAAGAGGTGTTAGTTTAAAATAGGAATATCCTTCTTCAGGTAAGACATATCTAAAAATCATCATAGCTAATGAAGAGAAAATAAGGAAAGAAAAGTTCTTCTCCAGTGGAAAGCAAATACATGCAAAAGAAGTTAAGCCACTTCTGATTTGGCATGCATAATATTTAGACATTTGTCACTGCCCACCAACAAATACATGAGATTGTCTGTATTTTAGTTTTTCATGACACTAATGGGACACAAGAACATAGCTGGTTATAAGTCTAGTTTGGGGACTGAAAGTAATTTCATACGGAATTTATCATCTTCTGAAGGTGCAAGCCACGATCTCTGAGAAAAATATAATAAAAATCTGTATGAAGATAACTTCACAGGGCCACAGCATCAGACCCATAGGGCAAGATGGGCCAGTGACCAGAAAGGGGGGATGAATGCTTCTGGGTATCAGGCAAGGTGCACCAAGAGTCACTGGGACTTTCATCTCCCACCTTGGGCCAGCTCTTCTTCTGACTTTCTAGTCTGTGAAATCTGTGAGTCCTGGCAGTGACAAAGCTGGTTAAATGTAGACAGTTTGGCATTGATACAGCAAGGTCCTTTAGCATGTGCAATTTATGTTCTAAAACTCTTGTTTGACCAGGAACAGAAACAGAGAAGCTTGTCTCTTTGGCCTGCCCTAAGTTTAGGCTTTGGAGCTAACATCACACTTTACAGCAGAGGCATTTTTAGGTTATATCAATATTAGCTATTTCAGAGAACAAAAGTTCTGGCAGCAGTTCCACTGAAAAACCTTTAATCAAAGTAAGTGGCATGAAAAAAAAAAAGTTGTCAAGGCTATTGTAAATGGCATTTTGTTTGGCATGACCATAATTTTGCTCTTTGCCATTATCGTGGTCATCAGAAGAAAAGGCTTCACAGTGCTTTAACGCTTTTATATTAAGCCACATCAAGGAAGCAACTGTGCTTTTTGTGTCTAATGTACAGCAACATAACAAGGTATTGACTGGTGCCTGGAGTTCACTGCTAAGGGTGGAGGAAAACATTGCAAGAAATAAACTGGTAAACAGTTATTGGTGGTGTTCTTTGCAAGGGGCATTCAGGGCAGTACTGCCAGACCATAATTACTGCATTTCACTGACACAACACTAAATACTTAGAACGAGGAAGTTTTCTGGGTCTATTTCTGAAAATACATTTGCTAGTGGCTGGCAGCTTGATAATGCACAAAACTGCAGCTATGAACACACACAGGGCGATAAGAGAAACAGTGTCTGCAGCCTGGGAGCATGGGCTACCGCGCATCCCGCCAGAGCCAGAGGTGGGATGCAGTGAATTCCTCCAGGAACAGGAGCAGCCCCTTCTGACAAAGCTCTGGCAGTCACCACAGATGTTTTGGGATACAGCTAAATGTAACTATATTGGAACCAGTATTACCACTCTCATGGTTTGCACAGCTATTTTAATTATTTTCATACTCCTTCATTTCTACATACAATCGCTTCTTTACATTAGTCTGTACCTACATGCCCTTTGTATGGCATCCCTTGTAGAGGAAGTAAGTATTCGGGACCTATAAAAACAGATGTCAGCTTAGGTGTGGGGAATGTAGAAAAGTATACCTTGGTGGTAGGGACATTTACAGCTGGAAAACAGTGGTAGCGTCAGCAGGATCTGAAGATTTTTCTTTGCCTATTGCTGCTCCAGATGTAAGTGTGAATGGTTAGGGAAATGATCCATCAGACCTCAAGTGACAAACCAAAAGAGGATAGCACTTCTCAGGTCTGTGTTTTCTCTCCTCTTTGCTATTTATTTGAGTGCATCTTTCTTGCCATGCAGTGCCCCAAGTGCACCCAGTCCTCTTTCCTAATGTAGCATCTCCTTTAATAATGTAGTCTGTGCAAACTGCAGTCTCGCAAACTGCAGACTCATCACAGTGGCAGAGGCACAACACAAGTAGGTGCTTTTCCCTTGTAATCCTTTACCGTCAAACAAGCCAATAAATACAAAACCTTCATTTGCTTTGAGACACCCTATGGCAAAGCAGATCAAGCTGCACTTTTCCTTAGTTACAGCTATGTCTTCCCTCTGCAGGATTAATGAGCAGTACTGTGAATTGGGGGTATCTCTACTGTCAGGGATTGCTTGCAGCCATTGCTAGCCGAAATGCAGCAGCACAGCGATAGCTGTTACACTGTTCATCAAAAAGAGCAATCTGTGCTTCTTCCCCACCATTAAAACGATCAGTGCGGTGCCCTGGATCAGCCTGTGTCAGTGCCTGTCGCCTGATTCGTGTATGATGTGGAAGGATGTGCTTCTAGGAAACCATTTCTTTTCTTCGGGGCAGACAAGATGATGTGAGATAAAAGGAAAGTTTACTAGGCAGCTTTGATTTAATGATGTTAATAAACCACAGTTATTAGTTCAATTACATAAGAGCAGGTTACCCTGCCAGCCCTAATACCAGAAGATGATAGATGCAGATTAATTTCAGCTTCTTTACCTTATTCAGTTCTCCAGACAGGGAATGAAATGCCTGAGTTTATCTTTTTGCAAATGGCTCATAGTTTAATTCTGACTTATAAATGGCTTTCTGGTGAGCAAAGGAAATTCTTTGCTCTCCTCTTACATAGGGCTGAAATCACTCTCAGATTGCAGTTACTTTTTGGTTGAGAAGTGAGAACCTAAGGTGGTCTTCCTAGGCTTTTGTACTGGACAGGTTCCCTTAGCAATGCAGCACTTAGCCTGTTTCAGAAGTGTTACATCTTGTTTTGCTCTGTTTTGGGGCAGTCAGCTGGGAAGATACCCAACTCACTGGGTACCACTGTAGTGTTGCAGGGCAGGGTATGGGGGAGCCAAGTGGTTTTGTGCCATCTTGGCATGGCAAGGCACCAAACAAGCAGGTTAGTATCACCATAACAGTAACTTTACCTGTAGTAGCAGAGGCACCAAACAGGACCTGAGCCACAAAGCCATACACTGCATGGACACAAACACATGTAAGCATGTGCAGAGCTGGTATGGTCCCCCAGGAGTCAGTTCTTCATCCCATGGACAGAGCCGGTGACCTCAGCCCCACTGTCAAAGCCACATTTACATGCTCTCAGGCCACCAAGCCTCCACTAGCACAGCGTGTGGCAAGGCAGCAAGGTGTTAGATCCAGCACCGGCGGGTACTCAGAGGCCATGCTGTGCCCCTGCAGTGCTGTCACATGGCTGTAAAGACACGCCTTTAATTAACTGCTTATAGCTATCATCGAGATGGAGGCAAGAGACAAGAGGGCATCCCATCCTGTTTGCATTCTGCCTGGGGTTTAGCTTAATTTCCTACAGGTACATTTTGCCCTTTGATCCTGTCCCTCAATCTTTCCATAAGGGTCTGAACAACAGTGGCCACCCCAAATTGCAGTGCTGGAAGTAACAGAATCCCATGCATTGAATGCATAGTACTGCTAGGTTAGGAAGAGACAGGCCATATAAAATGTAGTTAAAATACTCATTCAGAGGTATTATAATTATCCTATTACAAAGCGTATTGCAAAAATAACACCCCTGGATAAGGGTCTTTCGGGCCAAGTTTCATCTCAAAATGAAGTCTCACAGCACTTAATATCACTGTGAGACTGTTAATTATATCTTGGCACAAATGTGATCTGTATAATTAGGCTGATGTGTTTGACAGCCTATTTTTCACAAAAAAGTTGACCACAAATACTTCTTGATTGACCTAACAACCTTCCTGTTTGAAAACCCATATGCAAATGTGAAATATACAGTCCATCTTGCCTCTCTAGTGGCCTTGGTATGATTTGGCAGGACTTACTGAGTAGTTTGAAGCCAATTTGTTAGAATGAAGCTAAGAGGTGGTGAAAGAGCTTTAGGTCTTGAGCTGTGAGAAGGCAGCTGGCCATGCAGCTTCTTCTATATATTTTTCTTCTATGCCTCCAAAGCCTCTTCTCGCCTTTCCTCTTCTCCATGCCAAGCTCTCCATTGTGGTTGCTGTGCTCAGGCATTTCAAAACCCCAGCGGCCTCTCTAACAGCAGCAGTGTTAGCCACGAGCCCCCTAGCCACGATATCAAAAATAAAATTCCCAGCATTTCAACCGCTTCTAGGTTGTGAGACCCTAGATGAGAGGATGGGCAGCTAGAGACCATCTCCACCCCTCCATGCGTGCTCTATCTCACATCCTTGTGCTCCCTTGCAACATCTCCACTCAGGGCATGTGGAAGACACGTAGCTAAGCCAGCAGCAGCCATGGCCCATGGAAGGGTCCTATATTTTGGAGAACTCAGACATGGCCTCTGTAAAGCTGGCAGACAGGAAGGACTATTTGTTCACAAGCAAAACAGTGTTTGTTTTCAGGGTATCCCATGCTGAGACTGTGTTATGTGACCTCTTCAACCCATTAATAGCTATGGTGGGTGTGGCTGGGATGGTGTTAACTTTCTTTATGGCAGCTCATATGATGCTCTGTTTTTGGTAGTGGCTAAAACAATTTTGATAACACACCAGTGTTTTGGCTATGACTGAACAGCGCTTGCACAGCATCAAGGCTTTCCCATTCTGGCCCCAGCAAATTCTCTGGGGGTGGACAGGAGATAAGGAGGGGGCACAGTCAGGACAGCTGACCTGAACTGGCCAAAGCAGTATTCCATAATATATAGCATCATGCTCACCAATAAAACTGTAGTAGAGGAAGATGAGGTTCGTTTTTTTGGCTTCTGAGGTGGCTGTTACTTGCAGCCTGGCTAGGCATTGATCTGCTTGTGGGAGGTGATGAATGATTACCTTTGTTTTACTTGGTTTGTATTTTTTTCCCCTCTTTTCTTCATCTGGTATACTGTCTTCACCTGGCCCCATGAATTTTCTTGCTTTTACTCTTCCTATTCTCTCCCCATCCCACTGGGAGTGGATGAGTGGGCAAGTGGCTGTATGGGTGCTTGGCTGTTGGCTTGGGTCAACCCACATCAACAGCAGAAGATTAAAACACTGGTAGCCTGAGACCCAGCTGCTCCAAAACCTACCATGGCTTCCTTCCTGCCCATCTGTAAGTGATCTTCACCAAGAAGGGCCATTCATGGCCTGCAATAGTAGGTATCTAGGGGAAAAGGAGCAAGAAAGCAGACTCTGGTTTTGTAAAGCTTCATTTAGAAAATGGAAAATAAAAGATGGAATTGGACAAAATGATAAATGTTCCCAAATTCATCAAGTACCCTTGCTCGCCTTTACTTTCAAAGTGTGAGGACAGCGAAATATCCCTCAGATTCAGGCTTTCATTTCACCTTCTTGCAAAAGTTACTCAACAGAATATCACACAGTTCGTAAGTTTTTAAGGAAATGAGCTGGTAAATATGGGGTGGCTGACCCACTTTGCTCTCAGCAACTGAGTGGAGCTTGATTTTCATGTGCTCAAATTACAGAAGCGTGCCTTAGCTTAAACTCTGCTTATTGACATTTAAGCTAAGGGATGCTATTGCACAGCAGGGAGAAGATAAGGACTTATGCGGGGACATTTAGAGGGATTGAACTGAAGAAAGCTGACTCAGTGAGCACAGTCATGCGCTTGCATTTGGTCAAGAATATTCTTCTTTCACACCCTGTGTTGAGCAGGGCACTCTGGTATGGAACAAACCTTGTCTTCTCCCCAGTGTGGAGCCCAGGTACTCTCTTTGGGATGAAGGGCTATTTGCTGAATTGGTGGAAGGTTTCAGAGGTTTGGAGTTCTTAATGTAAGGTTTAGTTTAGACTGTTATATTAAAATAGCATTTGTGACAGAAAGTATTTCAATGGGAAAGACCCAGTAGCCTTTGTTTTCTGCAGAATTATGTCCATTCTATACATGACACTACAGAAAGGCATATTCTTTCAAGAGTCGTAGAATCATTTAGGTCAGAAAAGACCTCTAAGATCATCTAGTCCAACCATTAACCTAGCACTGCCAAGTCTACCTCTAAACTATGTCAATAGAATCATAGAATCATTTAGGTTGGAAACACAACCTAAAATCAAAAGAAAACCTGAAATCAAAAGTTAAATTGTTGAAGTACAGGAAATGCCCTAGAATCATGTTCCAAGGACAATACTTCTGTTTAGCACAAAATCACTAATTCCTTCAAAAGCAGTTACTAACTAGAGCTGCCTCAACAACACCACAGGTTGAAATGATCCTTGAGATTCAAAGCCTCTTTCTCTCATTCCATTTGATTTGTCAAGTAAATGTGGTAAATTGATAAATGGCTGCTGAAAGTTAAACCTCACGTGGAGTAGCTTGTGCGTTTTGGCTAGGAGGAAAAGTTGGACTATACATAGACTGAGGAAGAAGGTCTGGGACATAGTATCCATGGAGAAGTACACAAACAGACTTTTTCTGGGAATAAGGCTAGTGATGTATTTTTTTAAGTGTTATATAGCCATAACCGCTGTCACTAATAAACATGTATGTTGGTGCAACGCCCAGTCATTTCAACCTGACGAGAATCTCTCCAAAGCTCCACTGTGGTATGTCCTCTACAGATTGATGATAGTCTGTGCTTGCTGTTATCCTGGAATACTTGGTATACTTTTATTACATTGGAAACCTTGGCATGAGTGATCTGCCTGTGGTTGCATTTACAGCCAACCCTTCTTGTTTTCAAGGAGTTGAACATTAAGATGTTTGCTAAGTAGGATGAACTTCTGTATACCTCGCTGTTCAAAATATACTTTTTGGATCATTCCAGCAGTTTCTCCTCCAATTGAAATGTATTCCCTAAGCCTTTTGGGCTGATTTATTTCAGGCTTATTTCCTCCATAAACCTTTCTACTTCTCGAAAATATTTTTACTGTAATACCTACACTAGTATTCTTCACTTGAGCACTCTAAAACCGTGAAGTGTCATTATCTTCAGCTTTCCAAGCAGACACAAACTAATACGGAAAAGGAATTCATCTCACTTAACTTCAGCCATGTAGAAGTTAAGCATCTGGTCTAAGCCTGCTTTATGTAGGCTCCTTCTGTAGTCTTCCTGGAGAGACATTCCTTCAGGATTAATTAAACCCATCTCTAAAAGGCAGTTACCTTAGAGTGGGACAGTTTGCCCTCTGGAGGTGCCTTGGCTCGGGTAACATAAGAAGGATATGAAAGAGCAATGAACAGTATCTGGGTACTGGATTTCTTAATCCAACACATCTACCTTCCTGTACAAGTGCACAAACAAATGAGAATGTAAATTGTTCATTCCAACACTGCAGGTTTTGTACAACGAAGTTTTGTGATTTTATGCAGCTTATTTGATCTTATGCATGTTTATTTACACATGTATGCATTTAATTTTATTGTATTCAATTTTAAATACTGGAAAAAGCACTCAGCAGACTTCACTGCAATGTTTTCAGGGAGTGACCAGGGTGGGAGTGGATCAAGAATCTAGTATTTTTGCTAGAGCTACTATGTGTTCAGAGGCTTCTCTACAGATCACAGATCAATTCTTATTTTGTTCTCTGCATGTGCATATTGCAATCTATACAGGTATCACGCCCTGGTAAAGTTAAGTGCCTGAGCTGTTACAGCTCTTGTCTCAATATGCTGTGACTATGTGCACATTTACATTCACAGTAATATATGCATGACAACTATGAGACCTCTTGATTACTATCAGTGTCTGGATGCTGGGAGCATTTCTTGTGCTCTTACGTTTGTAATTCTGTATCTTCAATATGCACAGCAATCTCATGCTAACATCTGTTTCACTATCTGTTGAGAGTTAAGGAAAGTTGAATCTTAAAGCAGTTGTGTGCCCAAACTTCCTTCTTTCCAGAAGAAAATTGTATAGTAAGGAGACATATTTTTAGATGCATTTCTTTGGTGGACTTACAGACATGAAATACTTCTGAGGTTTGGGAAAAGGCTTACAAAATAACATGCTACAGCTACTCATCCACTGTCTTATAGATGCCTGTCTTTCTGAAGCCATAAGTAAATGCAGACTTTTTCTCTTCAGTTTAGTGAGTTCAAAGTAATGAAATCAGAATTTGCAATAGACTTCATTGCCCTGTTAACATTGGCATTGGAACTTTCCATCCTTACTTTCATATTTCTGTTTATATATCAGGAGAGCAGTGACCTGTGGAGGCCAGAGAAGCAAACTTGTAAGCAGGGAGGAAGCAAGGATTCTTCACAGTTCCTGATCTGAGCAGGGTGATTTTCTGAAGAAAGAACAGCCTTTGAAAACAATGTCACTGAACCAGCAGGATCAACCAACTGCACCTGCTAGCAAGTCCACCCCTCCCAGCTTCAAGCCTTGAGCACTATGGAGCCCAGGGCTGTGCACCTTCGGATTAGAAGAGAAGCTGAAATCAAGAAGAACAAGCCCAGCTATGCAATGCAATTAATGGACAAACTCTTCTCCACTCTCACTGAGTGACTCCTTGCTGAACGGAGTGGGGCTACGTGGGGAGAAAGGTAATAGTGCTAAGTGAGCGAAAGGGAAAGCAACTGCTGTAATTTTCCAACTCTTTACAGTGCAAAAATAACCCTGACTGTACAGTTACATAAATGGATTGCCAGGAGTAAAGGGATTCGTCAGCAAGGACTTGGTGCTGCAGTAGCAAGCTGGAGGACCTAAAGATATAGCTGCATACGCTCCTCAGCACCAGTTACTTTTAAGTAAAACGAGTCCCACGTGTAAGGGCTGTACTCTGACAAATGGCCTTACTTCCCTACCCCTGGTCCCACCCTGTGAATAATGGGAGAGTTATGGCAGATATTCCAAGAGCAGCCTAGCAAAGCATGCTTGCTTTCAAAACACTGCTCCCTATGGATAAGCACTGAGCCTACTTGGCAGCTGCGTGAGGAAGTTTGCACTGATTATGATCTTACTAAACAAAATAATTTGGGGCTTAATGTATGCAAGGCAGCACATTTTCCTAGTGCTTGTTCAAACTGAAAGGAGAACTGGGGCAGCTCCACGTAAGGTGTGACCACAGCCAGCCCTAAGTAGAACCTACACGTGATTGATTGCTGTCATTTTAAGGAGGCTGGGTGCTGGCTAGTGAAAGTACAGCTTGCAGGGCTGAAAAGGCAGCATATTTTCATTCTGCTCTGTTCAGATAAATAAATGTTGCTAGAATTCAATGGGAGGTGGCTGATCCTGCACCTGTAACCACCTTGTCCAGGAGCAAAGAGCTATAACTGTAAGTAGTGCATACAGATCCACACAGTCAGGAGATGGAAAGCAAAGGGCACTCTGTGGACAGCCAATGTAACGTCTTTCCTAAGCAAATGAAAAACAAGAAAGGGTACTCATAATCTTATTTAGCAGCTCTAAGTGAAGATCTACTATAAGGAAGACTTCCTAGTAAGAACTGAATTTGGAGACCAAGCCTAGCACACATTAATTTGCAAGTAATCACCAGGATACTTTAACCACTAGACCATTTGGTTTAAGAATAAAGAAATCAAGTGGAATACATCTGCTTATATCTATGTAGTAGTAACATGGTCTGCCTTTGATTTTTATCACAAGATTTTTCTACTCTTCTATGTAACTAATACTTTAAAACTCTCAGATCTGAAGACAGCTAGAGAGTGTCCTTCTGAGAGCATTCACATAAACATTTGTCTGCAGAAGTACATTACTTTTTAATATGCAGCTGCTAAATGGATCAGAGCTCCTGCCAAAACGGGGGCTACGCGTGATTAGGTGTCCTGCAGAAGCACGGGGATAAAGTCTAAACTGAATTCTACAAAAAAAAAAAAAAAAATTATGCAGGGCAATGCCTAGGTTCCAGCTTAAGATATGGAAGGTGGAGGTTAAGTCCAAGCTCTGCCAAGTTTGAAGGACAGTTTTTCATTGCTGGGTGATCTGAATCACGCAGAGTAAAAGGTGAACACTTGACCGATACGAAGCATTATCTCACTGCAGGGTATAGAACTGCTCTCTTAAAGACTGCGGGAATGCAGTTCTGAAAAGTTTTTCTCTTCTGAAAGAGTTGCAACTAGCTCCGGTCTGCATTTAAAATGCAACTATGTGTGTGAAGCTACCTAGCTGACTTGATGGGTCACCCTGAGGAAAGTAAGGCTTCTGTGTTAAACTGCTTCTCGCAATGTGTCTGAGAAGGAGTCTGAATTCATAAAGTCACAGAAGCCACGCCAGCCCATGATGAAAAGCAGAGGAAGTCCCCCAATACCTGTATCAGTAGTGCAAAGACAAGATACCTATGGTTTCAATCTGTGAAAATCATGATCCTTTAACAATCACAATTGTTTTTATTCTTCTTATTAGCAGAAAACAAAGAAAATACAGAGGAACAGGACGCGGTGGAGTTCTTCACACGCTAGAGAGGAGAGTGGAAGCAGAGGCCCAAGTATCCAACAAAAAACACTGTTAGAGAAGTAGGCTGCAGAGCAGGAAGGCTGTGTCGCTGATTAAAGCATCAGCACTGCCAAAGGAGACCAAACAGGTACCAGAAAAAGAAGTCAGAAGTAGAGCAACAGGTGACGATGAAACAGCTGGGGCTGCCCAAGGCCTTGGCTAAAGGAAATGATCCAGCACTGTGCATCAACCCGAAAAGAGCCAGAGAGGCATGGGGTGGATGCAGAGATTATTGAGGACAAGCTCTAAAGAACAGAAGAGGGATAGTGAGGCAGCAAAGCAGGAGGAATTAAGCTGAGCAGCTGGAGAAGAAATGGATGGCAACCAAGAGAAAGACAAGATGGAGTGCCGGTCAAAGAAAACGTGTTGGCAGATGAAGAGCAGGACACAATCAACACAGCACTGAGCAGGTTCACCAGAGTACTGCAGACTAGTTTGCTTCAAGCCAGGACTCATGTCAGGTAGAACTGAAATTCCAGTTTGTCAGTCACCCCAGCTGCTGGCCAGTGGCTGCCAGGCACATCATGGTGTAAAGCAACAAGCTGAGTTCGTGTTACCGAAATCAAATAAACTTTTTAAAATCCTGCTACAGGGGCTGATGCATTATAATACTTTTCCACAGCTAATATTCTATGTCAGTTCTCCGACATTTATAAGCATAAGAAGTAGAGCCTGAAGAAACGTAACAGAGTCAGTCAGGAAAGGCAAGGTTTTAACCAGCTGGAAAAGTGGCTGCAGATGGGTGGATCATGCTAGTTGTCCCATGTGAGCACTAGAAGTCTGTTATCGCATCTCATTTAAAAAGTAATTGTAGAGAGAAATTAAATGATGTGTTTACTGTCTTTCTATTTCAACATTTCTATACCAGCCTTTCTTAGGAGTTTGACCTTAGACAAAAAGAAAAATAAGATTTATTTCATTTTAGAAACCCCTATAATTGACATCAATGTCAGTTGGTTTATTTGTTTGTTTTTTGATTGATTGGTTAGTTTTCAACAGAAATACCTTAATTTTTTAATGGTAGGAGACTCTGGATGACCCTGGAGATATTGGACTTTAAACCCAACTTTGGAGAGCACTAGTAGTCTGAGGTCTAATGGCTGTGTAATTTTTAGTAGAATATAACCATATGGACGAGAAATGAAGAGAAGATTTGTTCTTAGGGAGTTGAAATGTGAGGTATAATCCAACAGCAGAGTAGAATTGACATAAGCAAAGGTATTTCAAATTATCAAATATGTCTATATTGTCTATATGTCTATCAAATATATAGCCTGTCACACGTATCCTACCATCGCGAATGTACTATATATCAGTGCAATTTCCCCAGGAAACTTTCGAGACTTTTTAAGGTTTACTTAAACACTTTTCCTTTCTTTTAAATCCTGCTCCCAGAAGTCAAGCCAAATCTGAACCAATTCGATGGACTCTGCATCAGTATAAGAGAGAATAATGGAGAGTTTACAATGACTGCGTGTTAATGGTGGCAGCAGAGCTGCTCTTTCATAAGAAATATCACAAAAATGACATACACACTCAAGGACAAAAAAAAAAAAAAAAAAGAATGAGGAGCTATGCCAAAAGGTTTTGGATAGACTATTCACATTATAAGCGCTTTCACTGTGTAACAGCTTTCCTTCAGTGCTGGCTTTCATATTTTGATGAAGTAGCACTTCATCCTTATTATCTGGGAGATGAGGTTTGTGAGACATTCATAGCTGAAGTCTGCAGACCAAATCATTCAAGATTTTCCATGGGACTGGTTCTGCACTAGGAAAATTGATGTGAATTTTATTGCTGACTTCTCAGGACATCTGATGTTTTTATCTTAGAAAATATTCATATGAAACAAAGTTTAAAGTACTTTTGATATTACACTTTATTGTCCTAGTATGCTAAAAGAAATTAAATGGACCAGTGCTGAGATAGACTTAGATGTGTATTAGACTGTACAAAATTGTAGCCTCTGACCAATAGCCTGCAAGTTTCAGGCAGGAGTAGCAACAACTGGCAAGCAAAACTAATCTTTAAAAATACATTTATTTTTATTGAAGGAGAGGCTGTTTGTGCTGGTAACACATCAGACACTTTTAGAATATGAGAAGCAAACTAGTGAAACTTCCCCTGAAAACTGTGGAAATGCAGAAGGTCTGGCCCAACTCACTCCTTCCACCTTCCCCGTGCGAGAAATAGCAATAAACAACACAGAGAGTTTCTTTCCTGTCCTGGTCAGAATATAGCTTTCAGGTGACATTTTGAAGTGGTATACAAATTTTAAAGAGAAAATATTAGTCTCTTAAAATTGATTGAATAATAACTGTAAAAAAAGATGCTTCCTCTAATTCAGATGCACTGGTCCCTGTTGTCAGCTGGTGCTGTTCTGCTGTTTTCTGGGGAGATGGATTGAGAAACCATTCACCAAGCTATGCAAAATGAGCCAGGGTATTGCATTGTCTTCAGAGATCATTCTTTTATTCCTGCCATTGTTTATACATTATATTACATCATATTATATTATATTATATTATATCATATCATACCACATCACATCACATCACATTGTATGATATGACATGATATTATATTATAGTTCTGGTGCTGTATCTATTAAAGTGTTATGGGCAAACTGAACAAACATGTATAATGCCAGCGTTTGTGACAATAACTAAAACCACAAATCTTTGTTTTGCTCTAAATTGCATTTCCAGGGCTCCTGCTGTGCATAAAAGGGGAGACTTGTCGTGGTGACACAGAGCAGTAGAGCAGACCTCGCAATAGGTCCTTGCTGCGGCACTGAGTATGGGAAGGGCTGGAGGAGTGAGCGGGGCATCTGGAGCAGCAGCCCAGCGTTCACCCAGGCACTGCCTGCCTGACTGTGCTTTGGCAGAGTTTCCCTGGGCTCTGCACGGCTCCAGCAGCCCCAGTCTCCCTGGTGATCAGACACCATGGAAGAAAAGCGAATGTCAGCAGTCAGCTGGCTCTGGTCAGTATTAAAAAGTCCCTCTGTAGGCCGTGGAGATGGGTTTTATCGGCCGTGAGTGCCCATTGGTCATGCACGGGAAACCCCCTCGCAAGCCTTCATAAGTATAAAATAGTGAGCACCACTACAGAAATGCTAGCAAGTCATATTGAGACTGACCATGTTTCAATGTGGAAAAATAAATGTTTGGAGATACTTATTCTTTACATGGAGAGTTTTGGTTTGAACCAGGTGCCCATGAGATTCATTTCACATCTGAAGGTTTCCCACAGCAAATATTCAGCCTCCTGGTGAAGACAGTACATGATAAAGGGTCTCTTAAAATAAAAGAGGATACAGGTATCACTCTTCATCTTTAGCATGCCCACACCTATTGGGATATGGCTTGATACACATGATCTGAAAAGCAATCAGGTCCTTACATAGCTAAAGGCTTTAAGCATGAAAAACTGAATCTATTTCAACATTGTCCCTAGATACCCGCAATTTGCCAGGTAGTCCCTAGATACAGCTATAATAGCCTCCAGAATGGATGCCATCAGCAACCCCTGACAGGTTTCCAGTACTGGGCATGTTTAATTTTACTCACATAAGGTATACCATTCAAGGAGCTTGTGCCACTTTGTGATTGACATCAATGCAGGACAAAACCAGCATGCTTCACATGAGCTCTGCCATGCTGTTGAAGGACCAGAGCTCCAGCAACACCAACCACCAACACCAACATTTTTTCAGATAAAAAATCCAATTGCAATTGAAAAGGATGATATTAAGCAGTAAAATCCTTGTAAAGCCAGCACTGGGTGACTGCAGTGCCAATGGCAGGGTATTTTGGTCCGCAAAGGTAGCTTGGGCAGTATCAATAACGCTCCTTGCTAATGTAAGCAAACCCAAGTGACAAAACAGGACTGAATTCACCCAAATTAGAAGTTGGTGCCACTCCATTGACTGCAGTCTATAAACCAGCCTACATCTAGCCCAGCTCATCTCTTGTAAGAAGGCTGGATATTGCTGACAGATCATTTTATGCCCCAGTCTTTCTACATGCAGAAAACTCCCTCTTTCTGTATGCACAAACATCCGTATCAAAGTCAAGAGAATTACTCTGGCCAAGGTCTCTGGTCAGTTTGACTTTATTTCCCCAAATCACAGTATAGTATCAGAATTAACTGTTAGGTCTGCTGAAACCCAGAATCACATACTTGGCCCGACGCATGCGCAAACCATCGCAGCAGCCACCAGTCAGAGCATTACCTCCTCCTGCGTTGCTCTATTACCTTCAGATCTCTTAAGGCAGGTGTTTCCAGCTTAGTGTTTGTGATCTGTGGAGAGGTTAAAGCAAGCTAATGCAATCTGGTTCCAGTTCAGCAGAGCTTGTAAGCACATAGCTTAATTTGATAGGAGTCCCTGGAACTATTACACTGTGTGCTATTAACCATGTGCTTATGTGCTTTGCTAGGCTGGGAAAGGACTTCCCAATTTTGTAGACTGCTAGTAGACAGCAGTACTGTCCAGACAATGCCCAAAGCAACCATTGCTTTTCAGTAGTTGTTTGGTGGGAGACTTGCTTCCTCCATGTGTTTTGTGATGAGACTTTGCCTGAATGTTGCAGTGAGCCCAAGAGCCCTGAATGTACAGGATTTACACAAGTTATATCACTGGATCCTGCAGTCCCAAGCCCTCTGTGTTGCCATCTCTGATAGGAGAAGTTTCAGAGGAGGCTAATTATACAGCAATTTCAACCAGCCAGCTAAGCTGGATTCCCTTTCCTGTTTCGTATTGCGTGGCACAACTGAGGTGAGTTAGTGCAAGTCTGTGAGAAAAATTTTGTTGCTTATATGTTTGTATCAGCTGGGTCAGTTGCTTCCTTTTCTCAACGTTGCAATGCCAAAACTGAAGATGGCGAATCCTCTGGTCCACAGATCTGCCCAAGGACTGCTCTAGCCTTTTATCTTGTTTTCAGTTTTCAGTAATTCCATGCATCAAAGATGATTGGGAAATTGTAGCAGTGGAAGAGTTGTTCTTGTATCCTTACAGGACACTCCTTTATGCTGAGTCCTGACAGGACTTGTTACCCACTTGCTGGATTTTCTTCATCATGGATGCCTTGACAGCACTGTGAATGCCTCCTCATAAATGCCTGGGTTGAGGCCAGCAGGTGCTACTATGACATATGTACCTCCAACGAATGTCCAAAATAACAAAGCATAAAAATAGCAACAGTTCCTTGAAATCTGCCACAGGCTTTTATGCTATGAAACCCTGATGTAGGAGTCTTTCCATGGAAAATGAAATTTCTTCCAAGATAACAGACATTAACATTCTAAATTAAAACTTTCCAAAGTCATAAATCTCCCTCAGAAAACTGATTGACCTTAGATCATATAGCTGCTGTGCAAGAACACTGTCCTGTAAACTGGAAGAGAGAGTGATATAATTTTTAAAGGCATTAGTTATAACACTTGGGAAAAACAGTGCATTTTTCTCTTCTATGTACCAGAAATTGAACATTTCAGTGTGCATTTCCTGGTTGTTTGTGCCATTTCAAAGAGCAATTGCAATTAAAGCAACATATGACTTTATTTTGTCCTCGAATGAGACTCACGTAGTCCTCTGGTGTAACGCAGCTGGGTATGGCAAACAAAATCTTGTAAGCCATTTATATAAGGATAATGGAGTCACACAAAACCAAGGAAAACTTCCTCTAGCTGTGTGTGCTGATGCTGGACACAGGGTGCATATGAGAACATCAGATTCCCATAATTAAACTCATGTGGTTCAGAACAAAAATGGAAAGTGTAGCAAAACTCTGGATATTTTGCTACCCCTTGGTTGTTGTTTCTGATTCAGATTTGTCCCTGACATTGACCCACCTAGATTTTTGATGAATATGTCACTCATTTTCAGTAGATAGAAAAGCCTATAAGGCTTTATTCTTAGGTCAGAACACCAGTTGCCTCCCAAAGCATGTGAAGCGGAGCATGTAAAAATGAACTGGGGTGTGTGCATATGTGTGCATGTTTGTGCATGTGTGTACATGTAGATGTGCACTACTGACTGCTAAATGATTCCTTGCAGGAGGATCACAAGGTTCACTTGGAAGGTCAAGCTTTTTTTATGTCTGACTTGGGAGGATGTGGTTAGAAGAAAAATGAAAGAAACAATGCCAGAATGCTAGAAAATATGTATTTTAGAAATATAGAAAGTCAGGTAACTAAAATTAAATGATATGCCTTTGACTTGATGTAGATGGGCTGCATTTTCAAGAGGTCTTCTGCAAATGCTATAAGCCTATGGGAATAGGAGAGCTGGAGCAGCCACGGGAAGGAAAAGAAAAACAAATGAGTCTCTTTGTCAGGTCCACAACATTTAGATTCTGGCAACCCCTTTGTGAGAGACCTTGCACCAACAGAGAAGTGTAGCGCAGGAGAGTGGGAGGGATTCTCCTATCATTTAAAAAACAAACCCCAAAGCACTGTGGTCCCAGTCTGAGTCAGCCAGACCAAGGTAATGTAGTACATAGGGCAATCAGGGCTGATGAAAAAGGCCAATGGGATTTTGTCTTTAGCTTGCCTCTCTAAATCAGGAGAAAAATGTGAACTGCCTTTTCTTGGGTGTGTTTTCTACTGGAAGTAGCTGAGACTGAAGCTCCTTGTAAATAAAGAGCCATCAAGGGGGAGATGTCTTCGGCAAAAGGAAATGGTTCCTATTGTATTTCTTGAAGGAACAATAAAATGGCAATAGTTCCTTTTCAATTTCCTTGCCACAAGAGAAAGGCAAAACAAAAGCAAAGCATAATAAAAACAACAAACCAACAACAAGACCACTAGGGATTTCCAAGTGAAAAAGGTACAGAGAAAGCGTCTTTAGGCTTTCTTATATTTTATGGCAAATTTTGCATATATGAATTTGCAATTAGCTCACAGTGCAGCTGGATGAAAATAATACAACACCCCTTTTGGTGGTGGCCAGCTGCAAGCAAACCCCACCGTAACCTGGAGAATCGTGATGGGCAAAACAGGATGCCACGGGGCCTTTCACCCGCGGTGGTGGAATAAAACCCTCCCGCAGATCCCCACCAGAAGGAGCCGAGGTTGCCGCGGGACCTGGGTGCTTCAGTGCAACCCACATAAAGCCCATGCTCCGGTGCTCTGCCCGTACAGCCGCTGGACCTCTTCTCTGCAAATGTGAGAGATTTACAGACTCTGGGAGTTCCCCACGTTTGTTTGAAAGGAGGCTGGATGCTTCAGACCTGAAATTATTTCCTGCCCGGCTGGAATTTTTTTTTTTTTTTTTTTTTTTTTGGGTTTGGGGGGG
>VXAL01000431.1:361071-379305 GCA_013399475.1 Chauna torquata | reverse complement strand
AGGCATCTGAGTGCATGCTGCACGCAAAGGGCTCTGCCAACAACCGCTCGGTGCCGGGCAGGGATGCACGGAGACGCAGGCACCGCCACCGCTGTCCCCGCAGGGCGCGGGAGGTGCGGGAGGCGCGGAGCGGTGCGGAGCGGTGCGGAGCAGGCTCCGGCGGCTTTCCCGGGCCGATGCCGCCCCCTAGCGCTGCGCCGTCGTGGGGCCAGCGGCTGGTGTTTCCCAGGGCACAGCTGGAACGGAAAAAAAANTTTTTTCCTTTGCCTTATGCGTTCGTGTATGTATTTATGGATCTATTCGATTGCACCTCCCACCGCTGGGATATGCGGGTGTCATAACAACTGCCAGCACAAACAGAAAGCTCTCGTCAGAGGCAACCTGTGCAGGAGATCCAACTGTAGGTCTGTTGTAGGGTTTAATTAGAGGTGTCTCTAAACAAATGCGCTCTCCCTTCAAACCTAACACTCACCAGGCACTGGCTGTCCCAGGTAGCTTGCTGAAAAAAGCACCGTGTGTGAGAGCTTTCCCATGAGATCATGTTGGTGGTGGTTTCAGCCACCAAAAAGCCCTGCAGAAGCTGCCCTGCAGACCCAGCTTGTGTGTCATCCTGAGTAGCTTTTATGACAAAGAAATTCTCCCTCTGGCAGTAAGGCTGTAAGGAGGAAAGCAATCTGGAGCTGGTCTGAGATTTTGAACACTGCTTTAAATCATGGGACCTCCTTTGGTCAAAGGTACAAAGGCAGCTCATATCCATGCCCTGCCATAGATTTTTTTGTGTTGACTTAGGCAAAGTCCATGTTGCTGGGACTTTACCTGGGTGCACGGACACCTCTGAGATGCTGAGCTGGGCCTCGGGCTCTCCCTGCAGATAGGATTGTACCTCCCTGCTCTGCTTATGTGTACAGGAAAAAGTGAGAGGACTCAGCTGGCGTGAGACTGGAGCTGTGAAAACTGCTGTGACAAAGCTTTAAACATCACGGACTGAAGTGTCTCCATAAGCGAATGCACCCCCTGCCCCAGCCCTGGCTACCTCCACCCTCTCTCAGGGACCACAGTAGGTAAAGCTGAACTAGAATGGAGGGTTTACACTTTCCTGATTCACCTGGGCAAAGATGATCCATTCCCATTATCTGGGAACCTAGACTAAACACAAACTCCACTCAGCTATTATTTTTATATAAGTCGGATGTTCACATTACAACAGCTGGCGGCACTGCCCATTTCTGTGCAGACATCTGCTTTATCCCCTTTCTCTGCTGGTTCATCTCTCTTTCATCTGCCTCTCAGGGTAATGGCAGAACAGAGACTGCACAACGAGTACCAACAGAAGGACATGTACCATGAAAAGCCCCCAGGGATGCTGCTGCAGTCCATAACTCTTTTCCTCTCTCCCCTAGTGGTCAGTTAATTGTGCACAGTACCCAGCCTGAACCAGTGATCCAAAACCCACCAGTTTATAACAAAAATTTCCCCAGTGGTCCTACACACATTCTCCTTGCCTCTCAAAATCCATGAAAAGAAAAACAATCTGGTCTTCAATCATTCACCCTGTGCTGCCATAGGTTTATGGTCACCAAAGTCAGTAGAGGTGCACTGGTGCCCTCTGGTCAAATGAGCAGACAGTGGGATTGGGAGCCTCTGAGGACATCTCCTGCACATCGGTCACACATCAGAGTTTGGCTGATCCACTGCTTGGGTTGCAATAAGAGTATTTGCAGTGCCCCTGCACAGAGGGCACTCCCTAGGGCCCCTCCTAATGGATCCATGTGGGCCCCCTTTGGGTTTGACCTTAATGAGCTCTCATTGACCATTGACCACTCAATTAAATTTTCCAGGGAAATGTAGTACAGGAGCTCCTGAGGCTTAATCTCAAGAGCAAATCCTGTTTCTTAAGTTCTTCACAATCTCCCTGGAGCAATGGCACCTAGCTTTCCAGCTCAACTCCCAGCACGTTGCTGGCCTTGAACAGTACAGCATGACAGGATGATAGCAAACAAATGAGTGTCAGTACAAAAAGTCTGGAGGATATAGCCATGGCACTAGAAGGATCTGTGAGCATTTTACACTATGTTATTTTTCCCCAGGAGTAAATTTAGCCCAAACGTAATGTAAGAAGGGTAAGAAGACACCACAGAAATAACTTCAGTGCAAACAAACTCCTGCTTGCAAGTGCTGAAAATACTCCACAAGTGTGGAGGCTCTTCTCAGAGAGTTTATTGCTTAGCATAGGCAATAAAGATTTATTTCAGTGTCTTCACTGTTAGATATAATAGCCAAACAGGGGTATGAAAGACCCAAGCTGGCACTCTGGTTGAAATCTATTGCTCTCCCTAATCATTGTATAACCAGTCATGGCTAAACAAGAAATCACCACTGTGGCTATAAATTATGTATTTGCATAAATAAATAAACAGGCACTCTTATGCATTCAGTTTTCCCATTGCAATATGTGGTTTCCACGAGATGCTTTTTGGAGCTTCTGAGTATTGCTTCTCAAGGTCCCAAATCTTCAATGACATCAGGATTGTCATTTTTTCAGCAGGTTGAAAAGCACAAATGTTTTGTTCTTCTGAGTCCAGAGAACATTTGTGTGCATTTCAGCTGTACCCATTTTGGAGAAAGGGATCCAAACTACACGAAAAAGGAAATATTTTGGATGAAAGCTAGAAGAGAGGCCCTGGACATCTATGGTCATGAAATAACCAAGTAACCTCCTTTACAAAGATAGCAGGACTCACCACAGTGTTCTGGGCACTGCCCAATCCTGTCTCCCAAACCAAAACCTCTCCTGCAGCTTTACTATAGTGCATGGTTAAAAAGCACTTGCTGTCCAGCCCACTGTGGACATAATTACTGCTATATATTCTCATTTGTAGCATGCTTTGGTATCTTTGGAGAACAAAAGAGAAAAAATGTATGCAGAATATGATGATAAACCATAGACTTCATATTTTCTGGATGAATGGAGGGAAGAGCAGGCTACTAGTCTTTGCTATATGGACCTTTACATTTTGTTTGCTCCATCTCAGTCTCTTCAGTGTTTGTGCTGCTTTCCCTTTCTGCTGTTGCTTGATACAGTGGACAAAGTAGACTTCAACACTTTGTGATTCCTTTTATAGGCTCAGTGCAGCAAACTGCTTTCAGCTCAGGCATGCCTCTTTTGATTTCAGGGAAGGATAAGCAAAGTTAAGGGCATCTGCACTAGTGACTGACTCACTCATTCCAGTTTTACTCTGAATACTCGTAAGAGTTCATTTACTCACATTTAATGTAGGCCTGCAACCACCTCCTCACCTTGGAAATGGCCCTTTACCACAATTCACACCTGCAGACAGTGAGGTGGACTGGCTGAACAGCCTGGTCTAAAGGGTGGTGGTCAGTGGCACAAAGTCTAGTTGGAGCCCAGTAAAAAGCGGCATGCCTCAGGGATCAATAGCAGGTCCAGTCCTGTTCAACATCTTCTTTAATGATCTGGATGAAGGGGCAGGTTTGCCCTCAAAAAGTTGGCTGATGATACAAAACTGGGGGCAGTGGTTGATACATCAGATGGGTCATGCTGCCATCCAGAGGGACCTGGACAGGCTGGAGAAATGGGCAGATAGGAACACCATGAAATTTAACAAGGAGAAATGCAGAGTCCTGCACCTGGGAGGAACAACCCCAGGCACCAGCACATGCTGGGGACCACCCAGCTGGAAAGCAGCTCTGCAGAAAAGGCCTTTGGGATCCTGGTGGACACCAAGCTGAACACGAGCCAGTAATGCGTCCTTGTGGCAAAGAGGGCTAATGGTATTCTGGGCTGCATTAGAAAAAGTATTGCCAGCAGGTGGAGGGAGGTTATTCTTCTCCTCCAACTGAGCACTGGTGAGACCACACCTGGAGTGCCGAGTCCAGGTCTGGGCTCCCAGTACAAGACAGACATGAACATACTGGACTCAGTCCAATGCAGGGCCACCACAAAGGCAACGAAGGGACTGAAGCATCCCTCCTATGAAGAAAGGCTCTGGGGGATCTCATTAATGTGTATAAATACCTGAAGGGAGGGTGCAAAGAGAACAGAGCCAGGCTCTTTTCTGTGGTGCCCAGTGCCAGGACAAGAGGCAGTGGGCACCAACTGGAGCACAGGAGGCTCCGTCTGAACACCAGGAAGCACTTCTGTGCTGTGCGGGTGACCGAGCACTGGCACAGGCTGCCCAGAGAGGCTGTGGGGTCTCCCTGCTTGGAGATCTTCAAAAGCTGCCCAGACATGGTCCTGGGCAGCCTGCTCTGGGTATCCCTGCTTAAGAAGCAGGGTTGGGCCAGGTGACCTCCCAAGGTCCCTTCCAGCCTCAACCATTTTGTGATTCTGTGAAATCTGGCTCCTCTTTGTAAAAGCGTAACCCTAAGATGACTTCTTCAAAGGAATAGTTTATAACCCTGAGAGCAGACTGCAATGGAAGTTTCTCACATACTTGCTCTGTCACGAGCTTGCAGGTTCAGGGCCATAGTCTCAGCTGGTATCAGTCAGCATCACATCTCTACAGCCAGACCTAGTCAATGTCACCTAAATCTGGTCCAGTGACTCTTCTCAGATGGATGATTTACTTTTTCCCACAAACTCCCTATTCCTCTGAATATCCGCACAGTTTTCTTCTTCTCAGCATTTGAGAAGGGACAGTGTGGGGTCCTCATCTCAGGTGCTTTACAGCATACACGGGTCACTCCTTCCAGACCATCCTGTCAGGTAGATTTAAATAAGATGCACCAAAGAGAAAGCTATTATCAGAAGCAGAATATTTTATTGATCCCTTCTTTCAGTTACTACATAAACATTTGAGCTTTGGGCAAAGTCAGTTGGAGATTTTGGTTTTTTTTCCTACT
This sequence comes from Chauna torquata, assembly GCA_013399475.1. NCBI lineage: Eukaryota > Metazoa > Chordata > Aves > Anseriformes > Anhimidae > Chauna > Chauna torquata. The sequence goes on along the minus strand of VXAL01000431.1, from coordinate 374,442 downwards.
TTATTCCCTTTTCTTGGAAATCCAAGTCATGCATGTGAAATAAGAGTTAGGAATGTAATCTTATGCCTAATGAAGCTTGAAATTATCAGTGGTGTCCATTGAAGAATTAATAGCGGACATTGATCCAATTCATGGAATTTGAACCTTTTTAGTTTGGCAATACATTAGCAACAATTAGCATAGAGCATGCGGGACATCAGGCGTTCTTCATTAAAGCAATCAGTTAACTTTCTGTGTAGCCTGCCTAGCAAGTCATCTGTGTTCTGACAGCACACGTAGGAATGGTCCAAGTGTGAGCACAAACCAGAAGAACTGAGGAGGAGTAGGCATACACAAGAACCTGACCCTGCATTAATTAGAACATTGCTATGCAACTGCCACATTACTCATTGATGAGGACAACATCTAATCCAGGTCATCCTGGGCATGTCCTTCCCTGTCCCATTCTTCTTCACATTTGGCTCTCATGAGCCATTAAGTACCTCCAGAAACATCCTGAGGCTTAATGAGTGGAGATTCAATGCAGACACCTGGCTGCACCTTGACCTTCAGCAGGGGCATTTCACCAAGCTCTCAGGTCAGCACAGCCCAATTTGCATGCCCTGTGCTGGAGCTAAGAATATGGCAGGACTCAGAATTTCTTCAGTTCAGCAGCTATTTGCAGAAGAGTTTCAACAGCACTGAAGCATCTGAGATAGCTGCACAGGCTCATGCACCATGCTTTTTCTAAACTCTTTCCCAGCAGGCTCTGTTTCCTCACCCAACCCAGGCCCTATGCATTGCTGTTCTCTTGTATGAACAACTTGCTAGTGGAAACGTAGAACTGAATTTTGTTTCATAGCATATTTATTCTCAGTTAGCTAGTATCTTGGTTTAGCATAATAGCCTAGCATGCTCAGCTGACCACTGTGCAGTGAAGTGAGCATGAAGTATATGTTAGAAAAATGCCCATTTTTAATGCTTACTCCTCATAACCCCAAACAGAGCTCTTCACACAAAACAAACATTACTGAAAACCTTAAAACATGAGGTTAGACCGCATAATACCACACACTAAATACAGAAATCTGTGGGAAAATTTTCTCTGTTCCCTCCCCGAGGGAGCCACTAACCTCTCGCAGCACTGAAAGCTAAACAGGCAGAAGTGACCAAGCAGCTTCCAGTGCATGACCACAACTCTTTCTCCAGACCCCTCTCCATCCTCTTGCCTCCCTCCACTCACGTCTCGCATCCTGCCCTGGGCTACTCAGCGCTGCTGCAACTGGAGCTTGGCCATGCCTGTCCCCCTGCCGAGACCCACATATTTCCCCTGGCAACCAGCTCCATCCCAGCCAAACACGGTTAATGGCTTCTTGTCTGCAGCATTCACGATCCTGGACTATCAGTTAGTGGGAGTGAACAGATCTCACGGCATCAGCCTAAAGTATCCCCAGACATTCTCTATCAATATTAAACATGCTGGACAGGGTTTTTCTTAGGGCACACCAAAGTCGTAAAATAATGTCCAATGCGGAAGCAACTTTTTATTTTTATTTTTTTTAAATCTGTGGGAAATATATATTCAATTAAGATAGAGTGGAGTTGAGTCAATGATACTCAAGGTTGGTCAGGCCCAGTGTTTGAGAGAACACTCTGATTCAGAGTGCTCCTGGCCACGGTTTAGGTGGGATGCAGGACTAAGAAACACCATCAGAGTGGCCTTTGGTGTCTCTAAAGAGGAGACTCCTCCTGTCCAGGAGGATCCTCAAAAACACAGGTTCCCAGAGACTGCCCGAGAGAAAAGAGATCAATGAATTTTTAAGAGCTATAAAAACTTGCAAAGTTTTTGTAGTATCAGAAGTTATGATATCTTTTGAAAGAGATTATGGCATTTTGTGTTTCATTATTGTTTATCTGATTTGGTTCTGTGCAAGAGCTCACTTGGGAAAGGAGTTTGAGTATGTTAACAGTATACATTTAAAAAAAAAAAAAAAAGCAGAAAAAAACCTTCATGTCCATTAGTGTTTAAAATCTTAATTTGAGGTTAAAGATCATCAGTGCTGTCAAAGATCTGGTACAACTCCGGAATTTTGCTTTTCACGCAGGCAGTGAAGTGTGAAGAAAGATGCTGTTGCCTTTACAGAACTCTTTCTGAAGCTTTCAGAGAATCACACTATCTCCTGAAAACTTGAAATAAAAGACACTAAGTAGTAAAGTGTATTCCAGCAGCAGAGAATGGCAGGATTTTTAAAAGCCTCATTACACATCCCTGTTCCTTATCCATCAGCCAAGGGGCAGTGTGCTCCTATGCCAGAGCATGTCTTTCACAGCTGAGAAGTGACCCATCGGAAGAGCAAATGCCTCAGCTTTTCCAGCCAGCTGGTCAGGAGCAACATGGGACCCAGCAGCAGCCCTCTTAGCGACTGTGTACTGTGGGATGCAGCTCCCCAAAACCTTACTTGGCAGCTTTCCCATTTGGCACTGAGGCAGAGCACCCAGGACATCCCACAGGCTGTCTTCCCATGTGGGATGGTGCCCTCCTTACTCCCAGCTTACTCAACTAATTGCATCCCTAAGGCCATTTAAAAGAGTCTGCTCAGTGGAAGTGGGGATGCCATAATCTGTCCCAGATCCAGTTTGTGACCATGCTCACTAACAAAAAGCACCAACAAGAAACAGCACCCAAAGTCAGTCTGACAAAGGGCATCTAGGAGGTGAGGGTGAGAGGGAAGGGGAGAAAGACCAAAGGTGCTGGTACCAGAGGAGCCACTGTGAGTGTGTTGCACGTGGTCTCTGGGAATAGCAAGTGGCTGGGAAGGAAGGGGAGGAGGCTGAGGTGGAATTACAGCACCTTATCCCTGCTGAAGGGGCGTAAGTCCATTACAAATGACAGACAGGCTACATAAGCTAGAAGGAAGCTCCAATAGAGCAGGAAGGTAGGGTCAGAGAAGCATCAAGGCTGGGAAAATTGTATAAATACTGCTTTTCCATTTGGTATCTCAGAGCCCTCTCCCACAGTCACAGGATGGCTGAGGTTGGAAGGGACCTCTGGAGGTCACCTGGGCTAACCCCCCACTCAAGCAGGGACACCTAGAGCAGGTGGGCCAGGACCATGAAGATCTCCAAGGGGGAGACACTACAATCTGTTTCATTGCTTGGTCACCCACACAGCACAGAAGTGCTTCCTGGTTTTCAAACAGAGCCTCCTGTGTTCCAGTTTGCACCCATTGCCTCTTGTCCTGGCACTGGATACCACTGGCTCCATCTTTTTTACACCTTCACTTTAGATATTTGTACTCACTGACAAGACACCCTCAGTGTTCTCCAGGCTGAACAATCCCAGCTCTCCCTCGACCTGCTGGCAATACTTTGCCTAATGCAGCCCAGGATACCACCATGAGCCCTCTTTGAGGCAAGGGCACATTGCTGGCTCTTGTTCAGCTTGGTGTCCACCAGGACCCCCACGTACTTTTCTGCCAAGATGCTTTCCATCTGGGTGGCCCCCAGTGTATTTCTCAGAAAGTGGGAATCAAAATCAAATTGAGACCAAGAAATTAGATCCTTTGCTTTCCTGGAGTGCACATTTTGTTTTCACTTTACTGCTTTTAAAAAGAACTCAGCTGTCTCTGAAAAACAGGAGCTATATTTTACTTCTCCAGAGGCATCAAACTAAACAAAGCAGGCATCTACTTTGCATGTCTGCCCCCAGGCAAGCAGGGGAATCCCACTTGGTGGGACATCACCAATCACCCACCAAATGGAAGTTACAGCATGCAGACTGATAGGTCAAGGACCAAGACAAGGAGAGAAAGAGGTGGGGAGTGACAGCCCATGACTCCAGATAACTCTTTATTGTCATTGTTTTGGATTAGATAGCCTCCTTGTTGTTAATTAGTAGCAAAGGTCTAACCACCAAGATTTTTATTCATACTCTGGGAGCAGAACAACTGATTCAAACCAGGTAGGATGACCACAGGAATGTCATTTTTCTTAGCCTGTGAGGTATCTGTCATCTGCTATTCAAGGTTTGTTACAAGGAGCAGCTATAGCCCCTGATGTTAATTCTTTAGGTTAAGCTGAACCAGCTTATGGTTCTATCTTTGGATATCTACATATAAGCCACCGGTGTCTCAGCTGAGATGGTGGCTGTCACACAAGCACATATTTTGTTGTGTTTCTCTCTCCAGATATAACTGAGATTGAAAATTCCTCCAGGAAAGGTCATCACGCTGGCTAAATCCTTATAAAGACAATCCCTTTCCAGTATGTTAAACAGTATGAAGTCTGTCACATTCCTCCTCACTCCCATATTTTCAAAATATCTCAGCTGCATGCCACTGGAGATGAGCATCATTATTTCAATTAACAACTTATGTGGAAGACCAGCAATGTGCTCCATTGCTGGCAAGATCTGCAGCCTCAGAAAGCTTGTTCCACTTCTGTGAGTCTTAGCATTTGTTGGATTTAAATAGAAACAGAGGTGAACCTCCACCTCTTGCTCACTTTTTCCAGCAGCACTTCCGCTACACCTGTGTCACAGCCCATACACTAAACACTGGAGCACCCTGAGGAAGGGAGCCCAGTGGCTGTGGGAGCTCCTCCATCAGGTCTATACAAGGCTCGTGAGGCTTTGGGACAGAAGCCCCATTGTACCATGGGGTTCAACCCATTGCAACAGCCCTTCTGCGGGCAGTGTCAGCATAGGTCAGCATTGGCTTGTCTGCTACCCAGCCCCATGGCCTTATATTCCCATAGGACCACATCACTTCTTGGCCTCCACCGCCATGGTGGTGCCTGGGGGAAGAAGCATGGGATATGGCAGGAGTGGCTCTGGCAGGACCCATCCATCCAGGCTATGCAAGGGGCAGATAAAGGACAAGGAGATAAGCAAATGCAGTGAGGTAGTCAGTGACCAGATGGCCTGGGGGCCTGCTTTTGCTGCAGTCCCTGGGAGATAACTTGCTGTTTGTTTTGCCGGCTGTGTTTGTCCCTGTTTGGAAAGCAACACGTGTTTTATAGTACCTGTCTTATAACGCCAACACTGTACATTAAGTGGATCTTGCAAAACATATTTGCAAATATTGTATAAATATTTCATATGCCATTCAGCCTGTGACTTGGTATGGAAAGAAAGAAGGAAAGCATTTATTATGGCTGAGTATCAGTACAAGTGCTGCAGATGAATGGGGAGGGAAATCCATGTTTTTAATTGTCATAAAACATCTTGCTTCCAGAAGCTTGTTCCTGAGGGTGCCATACGTTTTTATATGAATGATTACACTTGGGCAGAAATCATAATTGCATTACTGGAAATGCCGTATTTTTGTACCAGCTGCGTCTGGTTTGACGGCAGAAAAACTGGAATAAAGAAAGCAATCCTTGAAAACTCAGGATTTCTCTTCTAAGAGGCATGCCAAAAATCTGGGGTGTTTTCTCAAAGTTACTACAACTGCTGGATTCCCCACAGGGGCATATAACTTAGATGGATAGCAAGTACTGCCAATTCTTGTGACTCCACCAAAAATTTTGTGGTTTCTAGACTTTGTCTTTAAAGCTTCAGATTCCACGTTCTTATGATTATATGAAAGTCTCAGACTGTGCTGTTTTTAAAGAAGCCAACAATGCAGAAGAAACAACAGAAATGCCTCTTTTCTTTCAGTTTTATTTTTTCTTCTTTTTTCTTTCTTTTTTTTCCCCGCTTTTCTCTAATTCTCAGCAGTTTTAAGCCCATTCCATGGCTTTGCAGGGCCTGTCTGATGGTGCTTGGACAGCACCAATCTTGCAGCCTACAGTCCTGGAAACTTTGTGAGAACGAAGCCATGCATACCCAAAGATCTGGGGGCAACTGCTGCCCATGTGGTTCCATTCTGCCACCTGCCTACATCTCTGGTCATCAGGGTTCATCCATCAATAACCTTTGTGCTATGGACCACAGAGACACCTTCACAGCAAAACCCTTTCCTTGTACTCAGCCTCACCTTCATGCGTAGTTGGAGGGCAACTGCAAAACTACAAAGAGGTTATTTCTCTCAGCTAACAAATTGTCAGAGGGGCTGGAATAACGGGGCAAAGCAAACATCACATTCACAGGTTGTTAGGCTTCAGAAACGCTCATGACAATGCTTCCAGAGCACTGATGAAGAAGAGGCATGAGCAGATGCAGAGGCTCTCCATGAGAAGTGAGGTCTCTCTGCTGGTCACCCTCCTCCTCCCCAGCATGCAGCCTGACCAAACTCATTGCTTGGAACTGCTGAGCCTCTGGAAGGAAACGTGGCTGCAAGCTCCTCTGAGAAGAGCCGTCTTTGTGTAATATCTCAGCATTTTATATTCTGCCTTAATCAGATGAAGTGTGACCAAAGATGCATGAAAATGGAAAATAATTGGGGAGAACTATTGCCTTTATAAGCCTCAAAGGCTGAAATGACCATGAAGTCTGGCTTTATGGATGTTCAAACAGGTTCATCAGAAGTGTTTCACCCACATACATTGGAGCTGCACATCTGCTTCTGCAACAGGAGCTATGAGCATGGCAGTCACACCGGCAGCTACAGGTTGTCTCCAAATCAGGTCTGTTCTTCTGACAGTAAATAAAAGACTATGCCATGAGCTGTGTATGCCAAATTATACAAGGAAAAGTGCCACCTTATGGCACTGCAACACTTAAATCACAGCTTTGTATCACTAGTTTGATGATTAGATTTTAGCCCTGCCTGTGCAGTCACCAAGAGATTGTGCTTGTTTCAGAAATCAGGAAGGGTAAGGAAAAATACATTTTTCTTGCTTGCCTACTTTTACAGTAAGCATTGCAGGCACCTAGCTGCTATTCATGGAAATGACAGAAAAGTTCAGCTAAATACTGCTTTAATTGTTCTAAAAAAGGCTCCGCAGCTGCTAACAAAAGTTCAGAAATAATGACTTTTAGGAAATGAAATTATCAATTAATCAAATTTTTAACAGGTACTCCAGGATTTTGACATTTTCAACTTTCACGCCACCACAGCTGCAATCCTAGACAAGAGAAAAGCATCCTTACTCTTTTTTTTTTTTTAACAGGTGCTTAAAAATACCCGCTGCCTTCCGGAACAGATTTCTGCTACAGAGCCAGAAAACACATTTGTTAACTCTCTAAATATTCTATTTGTTAAGGCATTGGTTTATTTATAATAAGATTTTCATTTTTTGAATTAGCATTTTAATGTTTAAAGGCTTTGTCAGCTTCTGGTGTAATGAATTGTGGAAGTGATCTTAGCACATGGACTTTGTTTACTCTATATTCCTTCAGACTAATGTGTGTCTGAACCCAAAGCTTTCTGTGTGCCTGTGTGCGTACACATGCACATACACAAAAAAATTTATGCGCATGCAGTTCCTCTGCTACAGGGATCTGGGAATGAGAATGAGATTTTGGCTACAGTCATCTCTGCTAAGTGTTTGCTAGACATAATCTTGTCTGACAGATTTTGACAGGCTGATGGTTGGCAACTATCAAAACGCAGGTAAAACTAGAAGCATGGAAGTTGGATAGTTACCTGAGCCGTCCACATATCTCAAACTAAAAAACAATCCGACCTGATTTATTCAGATAAACACGATGATGGGCTCCATAAGAAATTTCCCAGAGGAAGCACAATAAAGTCAGCAAATATCCCTTGGGGATGATAAAGCAGCAAATTTTTCTCTTGGGATCTTGGCAGTCCCCTTTCCAGTCTCAGCCATGCCAAAGAAGCACTGAAGTGCCCCAAAATGTAAGCAGCGGCTTGTCCTACCTCTCGAGCTCCTGCAGCTCATCGCTCTGCGTGCCCAAGGTGGCAGTGAACCTGGAGGCGGCGTCCCTATGGGCTGTGCAGGGGCTCCTGGGTTCACCGCCATTTCCCTCCCCATTTTCAGTTATGCTGGAAGGAAAGGTTTTGTATTCCTGATGGATCTCTATTTTCTTTGCAAGGATGTATTTATATTGCTGACCACTGTCACACATTCACCTTTAAGTACAATTCAGGTGGGATAAATTGTGCTTGCAACATATACCCCTCTCTCTGTGAAATGTAGATACAGTTAGATGTCTTCTTGGTAGACAGGTGAGGTCAGGCCGTATCACCTGGGCTGTACCGAGTCACTCTCTCTTACTTGGTTGGACAATGAAGAAGGTTTTTGGTTATGGGTGTCCTAGAAATAAAGCAGTAATGCCTTTTCACGTATGGGATGGCTGAAATCGTTTAGTCCATCCAGGCGCTTAAGCAAAACCATACAGGCTGGAGATGTGAGGCAAGGCCACTGCAAAGCGCCAGAGAGGCAGTCAGCTGAATGACTGTCCCCACACCGACCCGACGGCTGAACTGATCCAGGTCTGTAGCGGGTTTCCTGTAAGCCAGAGTCTTGGCCACCAGTGTGATGGGGGAGCAGGAAGGTGGTGTGGGCAGGCGATGGAGAGGGGAGAAGCCGCAAGGAAACCACATCAATCCTTGTATGTGGAAATGGCTCCTCTGCTCGACCCGTTTGCTGCAGCCAGCCCTCATGCAGCCGGCCCAGACAGACAGAGTGACACCCTGACAAGTCCGCACCTGTTTCCTGGCATTGCATGGCTGCAAGGTGCTTCCCAAATCAGCACGCTGGGGCTGCTCCGCCCAAGCAGCCATTTGCTCTCAGGCAGCTTTGATGTCACCTCTGTATCTGCGCTGACCGACCGCTGGCCGCAGCAAGGAGGATAACCAAAGCTTGTGTGATAAGAAGGATTTCCTAACCAAAGCTTGTGTGATAAGAAGGATTTCCTACTTTATTGCACAGTACTGGACAATAAATGCACAAAAAGCCCCACATGCACGTAATCTATGTGTTTAATTCCATAAGTATCTAAATGACATGGCATAATAGATGAACAGCCATGCTTTTTCTGGAGAAAATAAGATAAAAAGACCTAGAGCAGTCCAATAGAAGAATACCTAATAAATGGGATTATTTCCAATCAGATTAGTCACCAAGGGATCTGAATGTGATCAGCACACCTCAGACAAACAAGGAGCCTGAGGAGATGGCAAGCATGAACTGGAAAAGCATACATACTGCAATGCAAAGATACAAGGCTCTTTCATTAAGCTGTGCTTCAAACAGGCACAGAAAAAAATGTTACAAAGTGCTCTGGGAGTGGCTCACACTAATACCAGTGTCCTAGCCCACAAATACCCAGAAACTGTACACTCAAAGATTTATTGTAATTTTGTTTGCTCTGTGTCTTTCCTGAAGGAGTCTCCTGAAAACAGTTGTTCCATCATCACATAAATATTTTCTCAGGAAAAATTTGTAACTGGGTAGCATCTCCTTAGAAATATATTTGAAAGTCCAGTTGCAGAGGAGGTAAAATTCCCCCGAGGCTCCACGATTTACTGTTGTGTAACTTTCAAAGCCTGCAAACGAAACATTCTGCAGGTAAAAAGTCCAGACATATAAAACTTCACATATGTGATAATTCAGCAGTTCAAAAGTGCACTTTCACACTAAGAGGGAACACACCAAATCGTTTATTGCTATAGGCTCATTTTAATCTCTATAGTATTCAAAATAGAAAAACTAAAAACTGCCAGAAGGCAAAATCCAAAGGGCATCACATAAGATATATGCTTGCTTAAGCGTTGTACAAATGATACATGGAAATAGCCTTTATGCTGAGGGGTTGCATTAGGTGAGGCAAGCAGCTCCAGGGTGGGTACCCCAAATTGCTAGAGATTTGTGAGGTCTCGTGAGGAACTGGTCTCAGGGCCCCCAGCCTCTCCTCTGATGCACACATGCTGACGGAACAGGCACAGCCCCAGCCTGCAGCAGACCCCAAAGCAGCCCCTGCCCTGGGAAAAAAAAAAAAGAAGTGCCTGTTGGTGCATGGAGAATGCACAAGCAAAGGTGCTCTGAGTCACTCCTCATGGCCAGATGACTCCGTTTCCAAACCCTGGTGCAGGTGTTGTACCCCTGGGACTGACACTGCGGTCGCCCGTACTTGCTTCCGCCCCAGCACTGGCCATCCAGACGGATGGGCAAAGGGTTTCACCATGAGAAGCGGCCTTGGCGGATGCTGCTGATGGAGCCATACCTATGCATGTCCAGGTTGGCACTGAGTGAGTTTTTCTCTCCTGCAACAGTGAGCAAAAGTAAATGTACACTCCCGTATGTGGCTTTCCTTGAGTCTTCTTTTCACAGATGTAAGATGAGTGTTGATCTCCTGATGGTGCCTATATCTCATAAGATACAACTCTCAAGAATGAAAACCATTTTTACAGCTGCTTAAGAAACACCCAAAAATATTTAGAAGATTGCTCTAAGATTGCCCTCTCTCTTAAACAACAGACTAAGGAAAGAGCCAACAGGCGACGCATTTTTCTAGTGACCCAGGAGCACAAGGTGCCTGCATAGCTGCCCGCTGATGTACCCCGCATTTCCAGCCCTGCGGACAGATGCGCAGCTTCGTGGCCTGGTCTTACAGAGTGACAGCAAAGCTCTTGCTGCCCTGACCAAGCAACTGCTCTGGTACCACAAGTGCTGCACTGCATGTCTGTGCTAAAGACACAAGCAGCATATAAATAAAGCTGCCGTCTGCTGCTGCTGTTCATTACGCTTGTATCTGTGTGTGGCATTTTGGCCGTGAGTAAATCAACGTCCCAAAGGCAAGCAGCAAGCAACCCCCATTTGAGAACAGTTCTCCTGTCCTCCCTCGCTGTTGCCCTGATGCTACAAACTGAACTTTGATTGCTTTGCTGTCTGTACCCTAAATAACCCTTTGAGGCCCTGCAGACTCACACTGCTCGCTGCATATAGTTGAATGCAGCAGGGCATCAGCACAGCTGCACACCTGTTTATTAATCAGGAAGATCTGTGCAACCAGGCACTTCCATTCGCTTTCTGGGACGATCTTTTTTGAAGCTGGCAGTGGCTACTGAGAAACTACATGAAGTGGTGGTGTCAGTGGGTGTCATCACAGGATACTGTCAGGTTTTTGTTCTCATACTGGAAGCACATTGCCAGCCTTACCGTGATCAGGGATTCATTTCATTTTTTTTTTTCCTCTAATCTACAGCCATATCTGAGACACTTTTTCTCTGAAACAGTCAACAAGTTTAATAGTTTAGTAACTGGTATGAAGCAAAGTAATTAACAATGTTCTAGAGTATGTTTTGATATCACCAGATAAGTGATAGTGTCTATCGTAAGTACTGCTGAGGTCAAATATTTACACGAGAGGACAACAAAAATTACTGTCACTTCTTATGAACTCAACCAGTTCATTCACAATTGTTAGTTACAAAATCTGCTAATTTGTTGCTTTAGCCAATTCCTAGTATTTTATTATCTAAATTTGAGTAATTATGCAGGGCACAAGGATATGCTTCTCTCTAAGTCAGCCTTGCACACAGGTATGATGTTATTTCCAGGGTGTTTTAACACCCAAAATTATTGTTGGTAAGGTTAAAGCTGTTTTAGGATCTGAGATTCTCCGTTTGTGTTTGCAAAAAAGAAAACATGCGACTGACAATATATACTCAATACAAAAATGTGATTCCTCAGGTCACACTAGAAGGAGTGCTGAATCTACAGGGTAACTTCCAGTCAAAGATTTGTCAGAAAAGTTGAAATGAGCCTTTCTGTCCTTCTCAGTTCAGCTGCCTGACTGAGATGGGAAAACGTGTCTGTGTGAAGGATTTCTACCTGAGGGTACTTAGGGCTGGGTCCAACTGCAGAGTGCCCAGGGTCACTGCACGGGCGGAGGAGCTGTGTCTGTAATCTCCCACTCCCCTGTGGTGAATTTGCTTTCTTGGGAGGGGTGCTGAGGGTTTTATGTATTCAGTTAATTACTCACTAATCTGAAGGGGAGATGAAGCTCTCTACGTGGCTTCAGCTGACTACATCCCACATAGGATTTGCAGAGGAGAACAGCCTTTATTTCTTTTTGGATGCTTCCTATATGTTTCCAACTCTGTTTTACCTGATAGGCAACGAAAGGACATGACTAACTTCTCTGACCTACTTTTCCAAACGTTTTTGATGTTTTTTTTGTTGTTGTATCAAAGGCTGGAGTTCAATGGCTCTAACTGGATTCTTTATTCTGGCTTATGTTTCCACCAGGCTTTTCCTTACTCTCAGATCAGATTTTATTGTACTTCTTTGCTTTTTAACTGTCTCCACCAATGATCTCCACTGATCTCCCTGTATCCCTGTAATGGCTGCTCTGCTTCTAAAATCTTGTTCAAATTGCAGTCACTTTTTGTGATCTCTAACCAACTCTCCTGTTTCAAATGTACTATCATATTCAGATTGTTGTTATATCTTATCCAAGCTTTGATCTAATCTTAAATTATACCAGCAATCCACAAGCCATGTACAAACCACTTTTCTATGGAGGTGGTAATCAGAGGAACATAGTATCACTGAAAGTACACTATAAAACCTGATGCATAAAAATGATCTGATAGGGTGGCGGTGGTGAAGGACACACAAAAAACTTGATAGCAGCTATGACACTGCACAGTATAGTCTCTTTCACGTGCTTTAACGAATGTGAGCAAAGTTCAGGTCTTCACATAAAGCCGCATCTACAAACTGGTGCGAACATTTTGTAATACCAACACTCACCCCTCCAAAGGTCAGAAAGTACTTGTAAGCATATGGTATCTGAAGGGTGAGTCTAGGCAAATCAGCAGGATCTACAAGAATAAGAATGCAATTAAGTCAATTTAATATGCCCTCAGAAATAGAGCAGTATGAGTCTGGTACATATAAAATGTACAGGTTAAATGTTAAACTCGTGCCTGGTGAGGAATTGAATCAGGGAAGTAAGCTATAGCTCTCCCCATTTCCAGAGGCAAAGGCTGCACCACCATGGCTGCTCCTTGCCGTCACCTACACACGTGCTTGGGATCTCTGCATGCGTTTTGGCCAAAACCCTTGCAGACATCGCCCGCTGGCAGCTATTTGGGCAGCCCCTTTCAAACAAAACCCCATGCTCCGAACCGCTTGCATTGCCACTTTGTCTCCATGTTGCTCCTTCTGTTGTGCAATATAAGCACCACAGATGCTACCTAGCCAGCTCCTCCCCTGCAAATATGGGCAGAAGTTGCTCCAGCAGTCTGAGCAGCATCTGGAGCCCTGAAAGTATTGGTAGAACTAAGTACCTCAAAGGACTTATTTCAGCTTGTTGAAATCACTTCAGGGCTCTTTTTGCTTGAAAGCAAACAAAGACATATATATATATATATATATATATGCATATATATACGTATGTATTTCAGGGGTCAATACTGGGGCCTACCTTGTTTAATATCTTTAATGATGACCTAGATGAGAGGATTGAGTGCACCCTCAGTAAGTTTGCAGATGACACCAAGTTGGGAGGTAGTGTCGATCTGCCTGAGGGTT
>VXAL01000431.1:326830-354107 GCA_013399475.1 Chauna torquata | reverse complement strand
GGGTGGGCGCAGCGCCGGCCCCCTCCGCCCCCCCCGGGCGTCACGCCGGGAGCGGTGCCGAAGCTCATCCCGGGGCGCCCGGGGGCGGCGGGGCCGGGGGCGGCTCGTCCCCGCGGTCGCCCTGAAGGCGTGGGCGGTGGTGTGCGGGGGCTCCAGGTCCGCTCGGGGAGGGGGAAGAAAAAATAAAAGAAACGTCCAGGCTGGTGCCGTAGGATGTGTCCGCTTCTTGTGTTGGCTCGCACTTCTTGCTCGTCGGAAGAGCTGTAGGAGAAAGCGACTTTTTGTCGTCCAGAGGTGCAGGAGGGTGCAGGGGTACAGGCTGGCATTTTGCATCCCGAGAAAGATGGTATTTTTCATCTGTGCTTTGTGAGGTAGCTCTTGCGGTGCTGGTGTTTGGGTTCTTTTGATAGATACTGCAGAGAGGCGTCTGGAAATATGTGTAAAAACGGGCTGAGTTTTGTTACTGTGAGCAGGGCGGTACTCTAGACAGCCAAGTTTCCCAGATGGGATGGGCTCTTCACCCTTTACCAGGAAAATATGTCCCCAAATGCTATTCAGATCTATTTTAACACGAGCAGCAACTGCATTGTGGCCCCTGGCCCTCGTGCTTAAAAAGAGAAGTCATTTTTCTTATGGCATCTGACGGTACTGAAGGCGAGCGTGTTGCTTTGCTGGAGAAAATCTGTATTTGCTTCATCCATCAGATATACCGCATTAGCAGCTTTGGCCAGGTTTCAGTTTTCAGAGAGTCTTTACTACACTAACAATTCAGTAAAAGTGAGTTACGTGGCTGAGTGACTTCAGTAACAACGCAAGTGTTACTGCTATTGCTATAGGTAAAATTAGTTTTTGTTAGAGCTGAGAAGGAGTTGGAGGCTTTCCTTTCCTTAATCTGCAATGAGTTGACACACAAAACAGCATGTTGTTTGCTTAATTACATTTTTTATTTTGCTAAAACAATTACAATTGTTTTAATAATTATTTGTAATAGTGCTATTATGTAAATAATCTGTAGTATCCTCAAACAGAAAGAAAGAGTTTGGACCTGAGTGTGGCTTGCTTTTTGGTTTTACCAGATGTGTGGGTGTTTTCCTGCTAGCACAAGTCATTTGGTCTTCATCCTTAAGGTTCCTGTGAGGCACACGGTTCCCTTAGGGAATTACCACCCATACTGTGTGCAGCTGGTGGTGATGTGATCTTAATATGGTTTCTAGGGTCCGAGAAGCTCTTTGTCCCTGGAGGGCACCTTGCTCCTCTGGCTGTCTAATCTATAGTAGTATTTTGGAAATTGCATTGAGCATTTCTAACTGGTATCTTCACTCACAAGTACAAACATCAGTAAGTTTCTTCAGAACACTTGAATTAAAGCCTATTGCCAAATCTGAAAGGGAGCCCAGCAGGAAATTTCAAGGACCCTGAAAATTTGTCAGTGGCATTAGGAGGACAAATGAACATCCCAGCATTTCTGGAATACAGGAACGTTCTTCTTGCCAGTGGAAACCCTCATGTCATGCCAGTGGCATAGAAATTGGTGTTTACGTCTTATGAATTAGAACAGACATCATTTTAAGAAAATGGCCTTAAAAATGAACAATAAATGCCTTATTTCATAACTAATCCATCTTTAGTACACAGTACCAATCATAGCTGGGCACAGTAATTCCTGTCAGCTCTTGGTTTGTTTTGCCTTTCACGCAGCTTCTCTGCCACTACTGTTTCTCTACCAAGAACCTACAACTCAGCTACATAAGAAGTGTTGGTTTCTGGTCTTAAAGTATCCCTGTCTAGAATTTTGGTTCTGGTGAGATAAATAGTAAAACATGCTCCAGTATGGGCAGGATTTCCGCCTCTACGTCTCTCTGATCCCAGTCTTGACTTGCTGCTGCTTATTTCTCTGAAGATACATTTGCAGCCTCATCTGATAAGATTGCTGTCTCCTATGCTTCTGTTGTGTCTTAAATACTCATTACCTGATGCGTACAAGAAAGGACAGAACACATTGGGATAAGCCAGTTCTTTAATAGAAATACATGAAATGTATATGAGGGATAAGCAATCTGCTTGTTATATTCTGTGACCTTCCCAGCGATGAGATTGTGGCTTTTTAAAATATTCCTATAGTGCTTAGCAAAATGAAGCTCAAATCCTGACTGGCACCTCTGGAGATACCTGTTCCTCGGAGCGAAGAATGGTCTTGAGAGCCAGTTTCCATACAACCTAACGCAGTCTCCTAATAGCCCATCCTCCTGGTCTCTGTATGCGCACATCTGTATGTGGTCATTGACAGGGAAACGTCAGCTGACACATCAACGCTGCCTGTAGGAAGGTGCAAGCTAGGGACCAAGGGAGCTTCTGCACAGAGTACTTCATGGTGGGGAAGCTCTTGTAAGAAGAACTTTGCTCTGGTGTCCTCCACAGACTATGGCAGGAAGATCTCAGCAGTAGAGTCATGTTCAAGCTGTCCAGACTGCCTGGGCAAGTACATTTGGACCCTAACAGAGACGCAGCTGCAGAGCTTGGGCTAAATTCCTCATTTTACATGGCCATGCACATTCAAAGTGTGGATGGTGGCCAGGAAAGGCCCCAGGAACATGTTTGCATCATGCTTAATGGATAGTGTCCCCGTAATACAGTTAATGGTAATTATAACATTTTATGCTCAAGCATATTAAAAAAAAAAGATACCTGAAATTAAAGACTTTCCTCATACCCATGGGGAATTCTTATGTATATGCCTTCAATCTCATTCCCATTTTCTGTTTATAGGATTTTCTAGTGAACTGAAGATGCCGGTCTGGTTTGGACTGATTTTGACTGTTTGCTTGTGCATTTCGGTTTAGGCTGTCATTCCTTCATTTGTCAAGGAAGAAGCTGACAGCACGTGGCGTGCCATGGACACGACTGATTAATAGGCAGGGTTGAAACCCTGACATCCCATCAGACGGTCCTCTGCCGCTTCGGTTAAGGGGCTGTGCTAGCTGAGGAGTAGTAGGTGGTCATCCTCTGTGTGGGCTAACTGCTGTATTGACAGTTTCCAGAAGTTGTCCCTTTATGCAGCAAGGCACTGTCATACCTGACACATTGTCCCAATCCCAGCTCCGCTACATGTTCCCCAAGCTAAGGCCACAATTACAGGGAATTCAGATTTCAGCTCTGTAGCCTTAGGATGGAGCACACCCAGTTGCTTTGATATATGAGAAGGGCTGTAAGGAGCTCCAGCACGTTTACTCACTCTTTGGGGACTGCATATTCATGGCTGGACAGCACTGAATGCTCTGAGAGTTTTTACCAATATTTTTACAGATATTTTACAGTTTTTACAGATATTTCAGCTTTTAAGATCTAGAAAATGACCACTGCTTACATGTGATTTGTAATTCCTCGAAGTTTTCTAGCTAACTTTATAGGGGCATATTTTCCCATGAATAACAAAATGCTCCATGTTGGCTCAAAAGCTACCTCCTTGCCAAATTTCAAGTTACTGCTAGAAATTCCAAAATAGGAAAGAAAGAAAGAAACAAACAAAAAGTTTTCAAAACCATAGAAGAATGTTTGTTTCCTAGAGATTTAGAAATAGCCAGCCAATTCTGAGCAAGACTTTCCAGAAAAAAAAAGAATCAGCTTGAGAGCCACACCCTGAAAATTCAAGCTTAAATTGTTCAAAATTTGGCAAAGAAGAGTGTAAGCAAAATATCCCAACTTTTTCAGTGGCAAGTTTGGGGTTTATTCATATACCAGCCTCACTTTACACATGGATTTTAGACACTGGCAGCCCAGTTTATCAGAACAACGCGTGGAGGATTAATTGTCTACATAATGCAAAGCAAGTACGTCAGATACGGACAAATGTAGCCAGAAGCAGGCAAGTCCAAGGGAACTTGTATGCGAATATGTTTTGGAAGAATTTTCAGCACATTGTGTTACAAGAACAAAGCACAAGGGAAACACAGCTATAATTGAAACTTGCACTGAGGGTTGTCATTCTTTGACATGGATAGTTCTTATTTCCAAATAAAAACACATTTGTTCGTAGCTAGAAACAAGGAGATCTCATGGCTAAAGAAAACAGATGCTTAGATTTGCCAGCCACATGCAGGAAACAGCAGTGTTTTCTATTGCACTTATGGAGAAGTCCAAGGGCCACGAATTGTAGGAGAAGCTGGGATGTAAAAATACTAGTAATTAGTCTTTATATTGAAATAAAGCATATGATACACTATTAGTTTTGCTTTCTTCCCCTCCATGGAAGAGCGCTATGCCTTGGCATTTTGTGCTCCACAATTTGTGAGTGACAACCTTACGACTTGAGCTACCTACGCATCGGCTGTGGTCTCTGAGTGAAAATACCAAATAATGAGGAGACACAGACTTTTACTTGCTTGCTATAGTGGCAGCACAACTTATGTTGTGTACTGCTCTGTTTATTTTGACAGCATGCCAACCTGCTGGTGGGTGGTGTGTCAGATAAACTGTCAAATACACAGTTACTGGTAGAAGATATAAGCAGTCACACCTGTGTAAATCTGGAGTAGTTTTCTGTGGATTTTTTTTCTGGTGCTACTTCTAAGTTTACCCAGAATTTGACCTGTAGGAATGCAGTAGCTGCCTCCTAAGACACGTCCGGTGTTTCTCTCTTCACATGCGCCCTGTGCTGGGCTCTGGCTAATTGGTTCATTCCCACTTTCTTGCTGTATCCAACAGGAAAGCCAGTAGTTGGTGATAAAATTGTCACTTGGTGCTAGAAATCTCTACAAACCACGTTTCTGGGTGCAGAAATAAACAGTAATTTTTTCACAGTCCTCTCAACTCCCCACGTACTGCTAGCAAGCTGACTGTTATTACGTGAAGAATTTACCACAGGAACAAAACAATCAGACCCCCATATAAAGTGTTAAGGGCATTGTGGACAATACTTGCAAATAAGCAGAAATATCACTTTCCATTTGCCTCCTTCTTCATAATGTGTTCCAGTGTTTTTCTACCAAAGACACAAAATCTTATGACCATGGGGCATGTTTTTTTTGTCAAGACACTCCTTTGTGTTATGCTCAATGATAGATAGTTTTGGCCAAAACATAGTTGGGATGCATTCATTATATAGCCAGATATTGAAATACTATTTTATTCATCTTTCATCACATTCTTCACATGGTGTTCTATGGTAAATGCATCATTTATAAACATCGTCTAACCCAGGTGGTAACCTGAGTTGTCACAACTGGTTCTGTTACTGAATTAAAGCATGTGCTGGTTTGGTTTCTGTCAGAAAGTTGTACATACACCACTGTGATTCATTGGTTAGCAAATCCAGAGTTCCTAGGAGAGCAATGTAAATTTATGGTTCCTTCTCGAGGAGCAGATTTTGCACCATGCCTCAGGGCTAGCTGAAGGTTGTTGAAAGGTGGGAAAGAGTATTGCTGTCAGCTAGGTAGCTCTGAAGTCTTAAGAGTGTTGTTTACTCCAGTGAGCAAAAGAAATGGCCAAGCATTTAGGGCATATCTCAAAATGCTGTAGCACAGTGAGAACAGGGGTGGGACAGGCATTATGTCCTTCCCAGGAATACCAGTGCTGATGTTCCTGGTATTTGTGGTAATGATATTGGTCATAGGTTCACAGCAATATTTTTTTCACAAACTTATTTATCTGACAATCACCTTTTAAGTGGTAAGAACTTAATCTGCGTGCTGATCAATACACTTAGCAATAGTTAGAAAATGTGCATAAATACCTTAGATGTTTCCATAAACCAGGTGGTATCAAACCATCAGCATTTTAACTGGTGCTACTTATTTTCATATGTAAGGAGAAGGAGGATGCTCCCTTTTTAACTCCAGGCTTGTACTAGTTAACTTTCTTCTGCCTTTATTTTGGGGGTACAGAGGAAGTTGTGCTGGGGAGAGGTGTCTACTGCAACAGGCTTTGGACTTGGAAGTCACAGTGGGTGTGTATGTAGGAGTGGAATCATCCTCCAAATACAATTCCCTCTTCATGTGCACAGTTTTTCTGTTAACATTGTCCGTGAGAAACTGTCATTGTGACCTCCAGGACAAGGTTTGCATCTGTTTAAAGTAGTTAGACAGTAGTGCCATTGAAACCAGTTAGAGTGGCTTGCTTTCATTTAGGCGGTGTACTCTGTAACAGAAAACATTTGGTCTTCTTTGGTTGAAATCTTAGGTTAATCAACCGAATTAGGTTTGATGGGGGTAGGGGGAAGAATTGATGTAAACGAAAATCTTTTATCTGAAAATGACAAAATAAATAAACACACCCTCATTCTCAGTGTCAAATACACTACAACAGGGATTATGAAAAAACTCATGGAAAGACAAAATACAGTTTCTGACAAACAGAAAGTTAGTGGTGTTATGGTATTAGTCAACATTGAAAGGAGAAATGAATATAGACATGAGATCAGTGCTGTGTATTCTTGCTGTTCTGTGTAAGGGGTGTAATTAAGAAGTTATTTTATTCATTTTACAGTGACAATTTTAGATCTTTCAAACTCTTAGTCTGAAAAGGAAGACTTCTGTGTGTTGTTGTCCATTAGTGATTTCTCGGAGTCAGTCTGATATAACAGTACATTTTGACTATATTTTAAAACTTATTTGAGTTCTATGGTATGCCAAAAAATTTCAATAAAAGCAAAATCTTGTTGGGGAGAAGGAGAAGAAAGAGGGAGGAAGGGAGATTTTACTCTGCAGTCAGGATAGAAATGTTTTGCATCTCTTATTGGCGGGTTCGTGTTTACTTGGCAAAGAGACTTCTAGTTGAATAATGAGAAATGATTCTAAGGTGACTGTTGCCAGATTTAATTACTCCATTGTGTTTGGAAGAAGTTAGGTTTTCCATCAGTGGAACAGTGAAAACAATTACAGTATTAACATGTTGTAACAGTGGAACTTCAATGAGGTTATATTGATAATTGCCTTACTTTTCTGATGTATATTAGCATAATGAGTGAAAAAGTTTTAAAATTATTCTGCTGTTAAGATCAGGAAAATGTTGAGACTTTCCATAAAGATTTTGTCCGTACATTATTCAATTAGAGCTTGCTAGAACAGTGCAATAATGGGCTTGTAGCTTTTCACATAATGTAATTATCTCACTTCGTATATATAGGTTGGATTAACACGGATTTTAAGAAGAATGTCGTATTAGGTTGCTTTGGGTAAACTTTCACCCCAATATTGGATGCATAAAAGGCAAATGCACTTTGTATAAGAAGCTAGCAGATAAACCATACATCCAGAAAAACAGCAGACAGTTACCTTTTCTATAGTAACAGTTAATTTTCTCTGCCTTTGTTCTGGTGTGCTCGATGTGACATATGCAGTTGGCCTCAGTTTGAAAGGTTAAAAGTCCCTGAAAAATCAAGCTTCTCTTGTATGTTGAAATGCCTCGTGAACTCACCAGTACTTTTCAGATTGCATACCCGTAGCATGATCTTCATCACCAGGTATATGAGTGTCCAGAGGTAGTGTAACACTTTTGCAAGGCTGTGCTGTAACGCAACCTCACACTCACGCTGGCCACAGTTAACCCAGGTAGAGTTTGCAGCACGAGGGCATGACTTTTCATTGGGAAGACAGTGCCTGGTGAGAGACATGCACCCGTGCCGTCCAGGATATTTGTGACGGAGCAGAGTACCCATAGCTCCTGTTCATACGTAATGCAGGTGGGCCAGTCTTCAGTTTAAATATCTAGTTGTTGCTGAGATGATGCAAGTAATCTGAAGAGAATGGGGAGGGGGGGAATCCAAAACTTCTGGACCTGGTGTTGTGATGGTCAGAAGTGTTCTCTGCCTGGCATGGTAGTATCTTTATGGTTTCAGATTGTCACCGCTTCCCTTCACTGCCCCTTGTTACCCTGTGTGGGTACTGCCCTTGCATGTTTTGGAGATGTTCAGCATCCATCATGTAAGAAGTGCTGTCTCTAGGAAAGATGATTGTGATTTTTGCTTCCTATCATGGCGAATCAGTGAATTGGTTTGATGTACTGGATTTACAGAGTGCAAATTTTGAAAAGTAGAATTATGATACTTTACCATACTATCATGTTTCCAATAAAGTAACTTCTTTTGTTTTTAACTGCCACTGTTTGTGCTACAGAACTCTACCTATTTATACGCCTTTATCAATCCCAATATTGAGGCAACATGGAATTATTCTCATAAATACTTCTCTTACAAATGCTTCCCTATTTCATAGGGAAACACTTCCCACATTATGAGGCTCAGCTGGGAGTCAAGCTCAGGTCTCTTAAGTCCCAGTTTTGTGCTCTCCCTGTAGGGCTGGACTTTTCTCTCCTATGAGGTACAGGCATGCTATGTTATATTTTCCATCTGGCTACATACAAAATCCAGTATTGTTCAGTATCTGTGTGTTTCTGCCATGGTGCATGACTGGTACTCTGCAGATTGGCATAAATTCATCTTAAATTCTTTTTTTTTTTTTTTTTTTGGACTGTGCATCCAGTGTTTTGATGCACTTGAAACTACTTTGCTTGATAGGATTATGACAATTTTCTGAAATGAAAGCAGCAGCAGTATGATCTGTGACAGCAGTTCTGGGCCCCTAACAGCACTGCAGAATCAATTGGAGAAGAGCTTTCTTGTGTGGCGTCTTCAGACAGAGAGAGCTTGGTATGAGATTGCCATAGAAACCCTTGTGGAGGATGTATAAGTCATCTCGCTTTGTTTATTCTGATCTAATAACAAGTGAATTTCTTCAGCCAGATACTTCAAATGAGGCATGGTTTTGGCAGGCTCTTTTCATCTTTCCAAGGCAGATAGTATTTCTAACTCATAGGATGAGAGTGATATATGGAAGGAGCATGGCCAGTGATTTGGGGTGGTTTGCAGCTTTATCTCTAAGCCACACCTCGGAAGAGGTGGAGGACGCAGCAGGGCACAACACCAGCCTCAGCTACTGGAAGCCATGATAGGAATGGGAGGGTGAGGAAAACATCTCCAATCTATCTATTTAAACTTTGTTGTAACAGAGTAACCATTCCTACTTGAGCATCCAATGGTATTTACAAAGAACAGAAAATTTCAACCTTGTATTTTATATATGCAGAAAATCCATGTTTTTGTGACAGTAACCACTGTATATTTTTGAAAAATCATTTTTTTCTCATATGAAAATATGTATTTGAAAGAAAATGGTGCAGTTTGTGTTTCCAACATTATAGGCTTGTGTTTTCTATGTCTATGTTGAGGATGAGAATACTCATCAAAAAGATTAATGAATTAACTATAACTATAATTAACTATGTTGTCTGTAGTCTTTCATGGAGGAAAGAAGGTCAAAAAATATTGAAAGAAATTCAAACAATTTATAAGATGTTCATTCCTAGTGAGAAATGGCTACCATTTTTAAAAATTCAAATATTAAATAGATGGAAGAATTAAGTACACTTTTGCCCCAGCAGCAATCTAAAGAATATGATGCAAGGACGTAAAGTTATTTTTTGATGAGCATTGAAGTTGCATATATCATTTTGGTCAATGTAAGACATTTGAACTTCCTCTGTTCTGGTTTCCTGTGAATGCTGTTCCACTTCCACATTAAAAGATCGTGTGCACAGAAGTTTATAGGCTATTCTGTATTGTCCTCAAAATGAACGAGTACACTTAGCGCTGCTCAGAACCTCAGAATGATTCCTCTCATATGGCCTTTTAAGATTTGCATTCTTCTTGGGCTCATGAAGAGTTGCTTTTAATCATGTTTTGAAGTAGTGTAATAAACATGAATATAATATTATTATTCCTTACTGCAGGGTACCTTGGAAGTTGTGATCAGTAAGGTTGGCTTTCGTATGCTTAAGGAGGGGAAACAACTCCAGAGAAACAATGCTTCAGTGCCAAATTGGCCTGCAGGACAGTGGGATAATCTGATTTCACAAACTCATGATTGCTTTTCACAATTTCATTTCACATTTGTCAAAAGTAAAGAGGACTCCTGTCCTATTGAATTCTCAGTTTTCTCTAGTGTCTCCATCAAAAAGTCCCGTAATGAGATGATTTTTGCTGAGATGGTAATTTTTTTTATAAAGCATCTACATACAGTCTATTTGATTGCAATGGTCAAACTCCATTGCTTAAAATTAATCTTGACAGTGAAGCAGACTTTCTTTCTGCATATGAATGAGGACAATGGGTAGCAATAGAGTGGAGAGTTGAGGAGTGAGAGAAGAAATTGGAAGCCTACCGTGCTGAAACGTGCCTATTTAGTATATTATTATTTCTATCACTTTAGTCATGCGAGCTCCACAAGGTGGGTTCTACCTTTTCTATGTACTGCACAAATGAAGAGTAAGATGCATGCCCTTAATAACTGAGATTTTACTTTCTCTAAAATGCGAAAATGCTAACGCAAAGGAGGAAACTTCAGTCCGTGGAATGCTATTTATGTAGATGCAACTAAGCAGCAGTCACATGATTTCTATGATAAGACACCATGAAAAGTTTCAAAATTCTCTCAGGAATTTTTGAAAACAGTATTAAAATCTCTGACCATGAAGCTTTAGTTCAGTTTTTGACTGTTGTGATTGATTGCTGCCACTTGCTTTAAAGCACTCTTTCTCTTTTCCTGGTAGGCTTGTCAGCTGCCAAGTTGCTGACTGAGTCTGGGCTCAATGTAGTGGTTCTCGAGGCCAGGAACAGAGTTGGAGGAAGGACGTTCACTATCAGGGTAAGTGCTTCCTGAGATGCCTGACTGTCACTTGTGCTGGTCAATGATGTTGCAAATGTCATACCTGTCTTCCAGAAGGGCAAGTAGGAGGACCCAGGGAGCTACAGGCCAGTCAGCCTCAATTCAGTCCCTGGGACAATGATGGAGCAACTGATCCTGGAAACCATTTCCAGGCATATGAAGGACAAGAAAGTCATCAGCCAGCATGGATTCACCAAGGGGAAGTCATGCTTCAACAGACTGATAACCTTCTATGACAAAATGACTGGCATGATAGACAGGGGAAGAGTAGTGGATACTGTCTACACGGGCTTCAGTAATTCAACACTGTCTCCCGTAAGATCCTCATAGAGAAGCTATGAAATATGGGCTAGTTGAGCAGATAGCGAGGTAGATTGAAAACTACCTAATGACCGGGCGCAGAGGGTGGTGATCAGTGTTATGAAGTCTAGTTGGAGACAGGTAACTAGTGGTGTAGCCCAGGGGTCCATACTGAGTCTGATCCTGTTCAAGATCTTCATTAACGATCATAGAATCATTTAGGTTGGAAAAGACACATAAGATCATCAAGTTCAAACATCACCTAACGCTATCAAGTCCACTACAAAACCATGTCCCTGAGAGTCACANACTACAAAACCATGTCCCTGAGCGTCACACCCACATGTCTCAACTACTTCCAAGGCTGGCAACTCTGCCACTTCCTTGGGCAGCCTGTTCCAATACCTAACCACCCTTTCCATGAAGAAATTCTTCCTGATATCTAACCTAAACCTCCCCTGGCACAACTTGAGGCCATTTCCTCATGTCCTATGAGTTGTCACCTGAGAAAAGAGACCGACAACAACCTTGCTACAATCTCCTTTTCAGGTATCCCCTCAGCCTCCTTTTCTCCACATTAAACAGCCCCAGTTCCCTCAGCTGCTCCTCATATGTCTTGTTTTCTAGTCCCTTCACCAGCTTCATTGCTCTTCTCTGAACACATTCCGGCAACTCTATATCCTTCTTGTAGTGAGGGGCCCAAAACTGAACACAGGACTTGTGGCACAGTCACACCAGTGCTGTGATCTGAATGATAGTGCAGAGTGTATTGTCAACAAGTTGGCTGATGATACAAAAATGGGAGGAGAGGCTGATATGCCAGAGGGTCATGCTATCATCCCAGAGGGGCTTTGACAGGCTGGAGAAATGGGGAACCTCATGAAGTTGAACATGGGGAAATGCAAAGTCCTGCAACTGGGGAGGAACAGCTCCAGGTTGCTCCCAGGTTGTTCCCAATAGAGAACATACTAGAGAGAATCCAATAAAGGGCCACCACTAAGATGCCGCCATTAAAAAGAAAATGAAAGAAGCGATGAGTCACCTGAGGTACAGGGTAATGTAATACAGATATTATTTCTGCTTCCCAGCCTAAAAATGGGAGAGATTTAAATTAGGTCAGATGCCATTGCTTGGGAACCAGAGATAAACAGTGGTGTTTCAGTAGAAATCATTGTACATGAAATGTAAACAGCATCCCTCTGTGACACTGAAAATGCCTAGCTTAAACTGCTCACTATAAACAGTGTTAAAAAGTTAGCTGTCTTAACAAGTGTTACCATCTTGGGAAATCAGCCTGCTTGTAATAGTATGTGTCTCAAAATTCTTGCTTTCTTCCTGCTTTCCAAGTGAGCATGATGCTGGTCTGAGTGGTGTGTGGGGTGCCTTCACTGGCAGGCATGGGTGGAGACAGCTAGCCCAAGCGCAGTGGGCTACAGCCAGGGTGTGCTGTGCTGGAAAGGAGCTTATTCTCTTTGAATACTGCAGTGCAGTGCTCAGCATCTGCAGTATTAAATCTAAGCAGGTATCTGCAGAGAGAAAATAAGCCTTGGTGCTGGAGATAGTTTCAACTTGAGAAAGGTTTTGCAATGACAGGAAAAGTACTTTGAATTCTGATAAAGTGGGGTTAGACTTTTAACCAAAGTATTCAGTTGGAGATTTCTTCATATTCTCATGTCTTTTGTGTGAATAAAAAGCCAATACTGAAAAGTATAGCGAAATTTAAACAAGAGTTAAACCCAATTGCACACATGTGATGGAATGAAGACATTGTGATCTCTGGTGTATCTGTCCTTACAGGGCTCAATACTGCATATGTTCCAGTCAGTCAGTATGCCTTGTCTTCTCTTCATATAGTTGCAGTGCTATTCAGTATGGAATAATTCTTCCTAATTCTAAGTATTTATATTGAGGAGTTTCCGACAGAGCTTTTGATTCCTATATTCTCTCTTTTGACAGAACAAGCAAGTTAATTACGTGGATCTTGGTGGATCGTATGTGGGACCTACCCAAAATCGGATTCTCCGACTGGCAAAGGAGCTGGGTGTTGAGAACTATAAAGTGAATATAGATGGCTATGCTATCCATTATAAGGGGGTAAGTATTACATCTTTCACGTTAAGATACTTAAAGATAACACTGAAGTTTGGAAACTGCTGGCAATCGTTCAAGGGGTTTCATTTAAAATTGACTTTTAGGCATGCACCTGTTTGAAGTGTTGTTATTCTGTTTTAACTTATTGGCAGTTAGATCAATGATTCTTATTTTCTAAAAAGTCCTAAAAAAATGAGACATATGGCATTACAAAAATTTGGGATACATTTGGCACATGATTATCTTTTAACATGTACTCTAAAGAATTCTTGCCTGAAAATTCTAGTTCTGAAATACAAGCCCAATTTAAATATGGAAAAAATATAATACTGTTGGATAATATTGAATGAGAATATTAGACAACAGTATTATGGGACTAGCCTAGGAGTATTATAATGTATTTGACCCACTTACGTAGCTAGCTTCGTGTGAGATCCTTCCCAGTCCCTTACAGAGGGATTCGTCTTACTTAAAATTGGACGTCTAGAAGTTGGACGTCTGATTTGAGACTTGTTGAGATTCTCTAGCTAATGTTGAGGAACAGGCACCTCCCACGGCTCACCATAAACTTTGTGTCTGAGATGTGGCACAGAGCAAGTTCAGATTGCTGTTTCAGAGTAGGTAGCTAGCGTGTAAGTGGCTAAAGTGAACTGGAATGAAACCTATTTTCACAGTAGATTTCTAGCCCTTGTCTTAGTTCTTTAGCCCACCAGTTTTTTGTTCAGGTCCTACTGAGGACCTACTGCCAAAACCAGTAAGAGTGAGAATGGTAGGGAGAGGGACAAAGAGAGGCCTAAAATTCATATCCTTTCTGTTTTGGTACTTCCCAGACATTGGCAGAACAAGGCTTGAAGCCTATATGAGTGAGAGCTGACATACTTGATAGAAGCAAGGCTATGCAGTGGATCCTTAACTGATTTAATTTTTCTTCCTGCTTTTTCTTCCTACAATTAGGACAATATGTTAATGCTGCAAAGTTTTATGACCCGGTTCTGTAATGTCTGCTTACTGAGAAGATTCATGCCATGCTCATAAAATAGTTACATCTTAAATAATTGTATAGCGACTCCATAATACTCAAAACATAAACTGCACCACCTGGTGTAAAGTTGGTGTAGTTCTACAGCAAGGGAGCTGGGCTGATTTTACTAGCTGTATGTTTGGCCCACTGTATTTAATTTAAGCTCAGACATGGAGCTCTTAGCTTCTTAAAAGGCACTTATGTTCTGTGTGTTAAATAAAAGGCTCTAATGGGTTACATGAATTTGAGCCCTTAATCCATTTTGACACTGAAGCTACAGCTTTTTTTGTCCCCTATTACATTATGCATGTCCTTGCTAATGACCAAGTAATTTTGTAAGTTTTCTTTGAAGTGGAAGCATGTTCCTAAGCAAGAGACAGAATACGAGCTGTTCAGCTGGATCAGGCTGTGGATCAGTTCTAGATTTGGCATTGTGGTCCTGCCGAGCAAACCAGGGTCCCCAAGGGAGGTGTAGTTGTTGGAACAGGGGGACAGCAAAGGGTCTCTGAGGACTCCCAGTGTGGACAGACTTAAGCACTGAAAAAATAATAATTATGCTTTTCCTCCAGTAGGTCTCATTCCTCCCACATCCTCTTCCCATGAATTACAAGCCTTGTGTTTTCTTTTCTTTCCCTAAGGCTTTTCACTGCTTTTTCTCCTTACTCTTTCTTTGAGAACTGATGTAGACACCATGTCCTTTGTTTTAGGGATCTGTTGTTGAACCTTCTCTTAAATCCCACTTTTGCTTGAAACCTACTGAAAACAAACTGTGCAGCCCAGGCTGTCGGCTAGGTTGGTGAGTGCTCGGTGATCTTAGGGCTCATACATTTTACCTACCTGCTACATAGTGTTATCATGCTTTGATGGTCAGTTGTCCAGGTGGGGATTTGTGCTCTCCTGGCCATAGGTGCACCTCTCATATTCATTAGAGGTATGTCGGGAACCCAAAGTACAATTTTCTAGATGATAGAAAATGTGTTAGCGAAGAAATGATTTGATATTAAAGGATCATTGCCCCAGAAATTAAATATTAATCTAGAAGAGGGATGTGTTCAGCTTCTTGGACAGTGTTGGCTGTGGGCCAGCTGCTGCCTCTCAAATTTGAAGAGTATGACTGAAAACTTCTCCCCTTGTGTCTCATCTGCCGTTTCTGTCCCTTAATGGCTGTCAGGGAGTGTGGAGCCAGGGTTGGACAGGAAAGTCTCTTCCCAAGAGCATATCTCTGAACTCTGCGATTCTGCAGCGGTTTTGTCAGAGGTGAGAGGGAGAGTTGTGTTGAGAAACGGCTAACCATGGCTTTAGATGTTGTCATGACAGTTATTCATTCAATCGTATGTAATTCCCAGCATTCCCAGATTAAGAGATTTTTGGTCACTTGTCTACCATACTGGTTAGTTCAGTCTGTCTCTTTCTGCAGGTTTCTAGGATACAGTTTGTGCTGGGTTAGAGGAAACTGGGGAAGTGTTTTTATCCTACAACTGGAAGCAGTCAAGCGAAAGTGAAAATCTCCAGCGGGATTTCATGAGTTGCTCTGCTCTGAAAGGAATTTTTCCCATATGTATGTGGAAAAATCCCACGTGCTGCATGCTTTAGAAATTATGTTGCTTCGTGTGGGCAGGTTTCCTTTGTAGTCATAGTTTATTTGAAAAACAGAATATGTAATTATTGTTCATCTTTTTGTTTGTTTGTTCACTCTCTCTGATCAGTTAGCATGGTAACATGGACTGCTTTGATATCAATCAGAAATTTGTTTATATCCTGTCACTGTAAATCTGTAACTTCTAACTGTAAATTTTGTTGCAAGCCCTAGACTTTCTTTCCAGCCAGATTGCTCCATGGCTGCTCTCCCATAGTTCATAAAGAGCATTTTTGGACTAAGAAAAGACAAATGTGCTGCAGTTCTGCCTTTCCAGAAGGGGCAGATAGCTTTTTCTTTTTACAGAGGTCCTTGAAGGTCACACCGTGCTCCGTTTTCATTTTCTCTTTAGCAGAGGACCTTAGAAAGTAAAGGCATTCGTGCCTTGGTGTAGTATTAACCTTCTCGTATAACTGCAGTACTCTAGTGCCTGGCTGCAGCACTCAGCTCCAGTATGTGTAACAGTAGTAAATAACGACTGGTTTTGCTTGTTTGCTTACCGTTTTCAGAGCAAGGCAATGTGACAAAAGATGAGCGTTTTTGTGTGTAGTGCTTCACATTTGCCATCTAGTCTTCTCTTTCCTTCGTCTGGCTTTAAGATTAAGAGATTAGCGTGCAGCAGATAAGTCTGTGCAGATCGCTGTAAATCTGCAGTTCAGACACGGGAATCACAGGCAGTCCCAGGCACTGCAAAGCTTGCAAGGTTAGACCTGCAGGAGGTATTGAGTGGGGAGGGGTGCACACCAGAGGGCTCACACCATAATAAGCTGCTGCTCCAGCTGTGCATGTTGTGCATGGCCCACAGGCAATAGCAGTCCTGTTCTTGGGGCACAAGAACTGCTCCTCCTATGCTCCAGACTCGTAGATCGTCTCAGCACAGGGGGCAGGAGCGAGGCTTGCCTTTCTCAAGCTGGCAAAATTGTCTATTCTTGGGGTGGTGTCACGGCTTGTGCTATATTCCTGTAGTGGTGACTACAAGCTGCAGCTCAGACCTGTGCAGGGAGACGACAGACCTTGCAGAGCACAGCATCTCTCTGAGGCCTTCTTTCTAACCATTGAACTATAGTGCCTGAGGATATAATTTCCTTCGGATTGGTGTGGGGTCATTAATCCAGGCAGGCAGCAGGATGCAAATCCGAGGTCTGCAGGAAAGCATTCAACATGCCAGGAAACAGAGAAAAAAAAAAAATTCGATAAACTCTGGGTCAGTCAAGCAGCCTTGTGTTATCATGGGAAAAAAAGCCAGGAGGTTATTTGCCTTTCAGTTAAGAAAACAGTAGTTCCCAAAATAATCCACCCAGAACACTATAAATTTATTTAAAAATGGGCTATTGCATGATCTTGCCTGCTTGCAGTGAGCTTCTCTGTGAAGCAAGCAGCCAGGGCTCCTTCACCTAGTAGGGAGCCAATATTAAAAACCAATGAACAATTTACCAGCCCCATGTTGTTTGGGCTGGATTTAGTCCCTTCTGTGGAGATACTTGTACAAGAGAGAGGGCTGAAAAACTGATGTGACTAAGGCAGTTTGGCTGTCTGTCTGGTGGACAATGGGAATTTCTCTCCTGGAATTTCTTAGAATGGGGCTTTCATCTGATCGGCTCTGATCCAGGTCCAGACCCCTGCATAAGGAATTACTGTGCCTGTTAACTATTTCAGGCTCTATAAATTCTGTCTCAGCCACTTCCAGGTCTGTTGGCGTTGTATTTTTCAAGGGTTTCCTGCTCTTGGTCTTGAATCTTACTAAAGTTATGGTTTTTGCATGCAGAAGAGAGCAGAAAGTAATGCTGATTTAGACTATATTCATTATCAGTTGGCAGCTGGTAGTTCTGAGGGGTTAAAATACATTTTCCCATTGATCTTCCTGGGCTATGCCATTAAGCAAAGATATGGGGGTATTTTCAGATCAGTAAAAGGATAGTTCTTTTTTTTTTTAATAGCAGACAAGTGAATATCCAATGTGACATACCGGTGTCGGAGATCGTAAGATTTCGTGATAAGTTCTCAACAGATTGTGGTCATGGTGATTTAAAGCTGATGTAGTGTTGGAAAATTTGGAAGAAGATATGAAGCAGCGAGGTAGTGGGCATGTTCCTTCTGCCTCAGCAATTGCTCCATCTGCAGCAATCAGGGTAGTTTGGGAGTTTCTGAACCGGGAGCTGTTTAACATGGTAGAGTAAATACTGGGAGCTGGAAAATTGTTTTGGCACAAACCCCATCATAGAGTTACTGAGAGATACTTTTCTTGGGCTGTTGTTTCAAGCTATATAAGGAGTAGGTTTGGCTGGGAAAAAAAAAAAAAGAGGAGGAGAGGAGCCTTAGAAGAAGTTACTTTTTTTTGACTTATTTTTAAAAAAGTGCTGCCTTTTTTTTTTGAGTTAAGTAAGCCAAGTACAGGAGAGGTGTTTTCAAGTTACATCACTCAGTTCAAGCACAGTCACCCTCTCAACAAGCTGTGTGAACAGAGGTCTAACTGAACAGTGAAAAACTGTGGGAAGTTTTTCAAACTGAAGAAAACAGCTCTGAACTGAGAGCTTATCTTTTCTTGCAATATCACCATGACAAGACCTCAGTAATAACTCATCTTTGCCTGTTGTTAGGTGGCCTGACGGCATTGCACCTCATCTCTGCTTAAGGGCAGGATTATTAAAGCACATAAAGGAAGACACGTTGATGGCATCTGCATTCCTGAACAGAATAAGAAATCTAACAATAAATAAATTCTGAAGAAGCAGTATGTGATGATCTTTTTGAAAAACAAAATGTTGTGCAATAAGAAGAAAATGTTTAATGATATATTACTGCTTTGCATAAGGATTACCATGCTTGATACAGCATCAGTTTGACCGTAAAAGCTGTAGCAAGCAGTTTGTCACACTGCATGAGTTTTTTGGTCTGCTTTTCCGTGGCTGAACACACAGAGCCAAAATGGCAGTCAGAGATACTGCTCAAGGAAAAGGAAGAGGCAGTGTCATGCGGAGGATTCCCTTGCTGGGAGTTTGTAGAAGCATTTCCTCTGTTCTTGCCACAGCACGAGTGTGTTTTACATGCACGCATGCACCTGGAGAAGGCTGGAGCAACCTCCCCCTCCAACTTACATATGCCCAGAAACCCGGAGGTAAACAACACCCTCCAGAGTCCTCCTGGTGACTTGAAAAGAAAATTCAACATTTGCTGAAAATTTAAAACAAACTTTTAAGCGCTTGGATCTGAACTTGAGATCACAGCCTTGTGCTTTGCTTGGAGAGTACGTGTTTACATGCACGTACACAATTATCAACAGGGAAGACTGATAAATCCTCTTTCACTGAGTGTGGGGATGGCACAGTTGGCTCCAGCTTCGTATTCCCCTGTCCTTGGATCTGCATTTCATGCACTTGCAGCACCGCAGCCTCTCACTTGGTCTGTGACTCCCACCCGCGGGTGCACTAGGTTGGCATGGTGTGTGCATTGCACTAAAAAGCACATTGCACGCAACGTAACACTACAGCTCCTACCTGCCATGGTCCAGCATGTTCAATGCATCCTGCCACGTGAACTTGTGCAAACTTTTGACACACCTGGAAAAGCAAACATTTAAGAGGTCTGATGAGAAGTTTGCCATTGACTTATATGGGAGAAAGTTCAAAGCAATTTGTTAAGAGAAAACGTTGCCTGCTCACCCAGTCCTCTTTCAGATTAAAGTTATCAGAAAGAACCAGCTGCTGTTAGATTGTTTTGCTTATCTTTGTATCACAGGATTATCTGTAAACAGTCTGTATTCCTTTTGCAGCTATGTGTCATACACATGTAATTATTGATACCATTTTTGCAATTGTGCAGAATTTTTCTTTCTGCAGCCAAAAACTTTCTTTTCGGCAAAATAACTTGGAACTTGGAATAATAAAGAGGTATGTTTTTTCTAAAGGTGAAGTGTATCATAAAGGCACTAAGATCATTTGAAAGTTTAAAATGCATGCAATTTTAAACCCATGCAAATTTTAGGATGCAGTTTCAGCAGGCAGATGAACGTTAGTTTCATTCATATGTAATAATGAAGAATGCTTAGGAGCAAGGAGTATCACCTCCTTGGCCATTGCCTGAGTCTCCTTAGCCCAGAATTTGACAATCTGCTCAGAACAAATGTACTCCCCCACCCCAATGAAAAAACCAGCAGCATTAATGTCAGCTCAACTGTCTTTTTTTCTTCGTATTTAGCTTCATGCATTCCATTGCTTACACTTGTATGCAGGAAAAAAAAAAAAAAAGAAGCTTGAAGTTAGGTGTTTTGGGCCAAAAGTTTGACCATATAATGACTTTGGGAATTCCTTGTTCTTGACTAATGCAGATACGATATGTTGTGTTTCAGTTGCTTATGTTCTTATTTTAGGGAAAGTCACGCAAATTTGTGGGTATTTGCCCTTCAACATGGAATCCCTTAGTTTATCTGGATTACAATAACTTCTGGAGGACCATGGACAAGCTGGGAAAAGAGGTAGATTGTGTAAATTGCACCTATTTCCTATAGTGCTCATGTCACCGTAAGTAAATTTGTGTTGGTTATATTTTTCTTTTCTGGCAGGCTTCTTATTGTTTCTTCAATATAAAAAAGATAGAAACACTCATCAGGAAAGACATTTACATTACCCAGAAGCTATAAGCAATGACAGGGCTTTCTCACCGGGAGTGTACGAAAAGATCTGGTTGTCTACAATATCTGAAAAAATTGTGTGTACTTAATGTATGTACTTCCTCATGCCAGGGAAAACTGTTCCACAAGCTGGGGGATGAGAAGGATGTTTTACCCTTCCCCTGTTAGAGCCTTTTAGATGAAGGATGAGTCTTATTTGTAGCTGCCCAAGCTGAGCTCCAATTTGTCTTTGGAGTAATTTTATTTCTAAAATTCTTAAAAAGCAAATGCCTCCAAAATTCAAGTAGTACAACTGCTGATCTTCCTGTGTACAAAAAGTAGCCCCTGGGGAGTCATGCTGTCTTTCAAATATCTATCAGCTGCTTTATAATCCAGCTACAAACCAGGGGCCCTACCTTACAATAACCTACAAGCATAATTTACCATGCCAGCAGAGTTCATCGAGTGTGTGTGCTTTTGCAAAATCGAATTTGTACATTATACTGTACATGTTTTTGTCAAATAATATGTATTTTTAAAATATTCATATATACAATAGTGTCCTCATGTGTCATGGCACTTACATGCAATGTGATACAAACTAGCTATGACCTGGCAATAATATAGTACTGAATAATTTCTTGAATAATTTGCCTCTGTCTCTAGATTCCTCCTGAAGCACCGTGGGATGCTCCACATGCTAAAGAGTGGGACAAAATGACCATGAAAGAGTTGATAAATAAGATTTGCTGGACCAAGTATGTAACTCTTCATTCATTTTGAAATCCATCCACAGAATGATAGTGGGTCCCTAGCAAATTCTGGGGTATGGCTGCATGAAGCTTTCTTGTGGAGAACCTTCTTGTGTTCCCATTGACTTCAAATGGGGCATAATCAAATCTCTGGTGAGCCAAGCACCCATGGGAAGGAGGGGCAGCAAAAGCTGTGGTGAGTCAAAAGGATAGAATGAGCCCAAGAAGTTAGAAATGTCTCAAGTTAGAATCATAGAATCATAGAATATTCCGAGTTGGAAGGGACCCACAAGGATCATCAAGTCCAACTCCTGGCTTCACACAGAAAATTCAGACCATATATCTGAGAGCATAGTCCAAATGCGGTTCATACCGACAAAGGCAAGGATGGTAGTATATGATGGATAGTGACAATTTAGAAAAGAAAATGTACTGTGGACAGTACGATGCATTAACAGTTCACACGGCCATAACACACTGTATCCCAGGCAAAACAAGGTAAGCAATTGTTCCTTTTTATTCAGTCCTATGGAGGAAATAAAAAGAATAGTTTTTCTTAGTGTGACAAAAAGAGGGAACTGGAAAATTTGAGCATACTTGAAGAGGAATGAAAATTACTAAATGTTTGGAGGAAGTCTTCACAGAAGGGTTGAGAAGTGTCACCATGTGACATGAAGTCTTGTGGAAAAATGCCTGTGGCCTTCAGTGCAGTTAGTGTTTCAGCTATGGTGAGCTAGCAGAGAAGATGAGATATGAACATCTACTATGAGCATACATACAGATCATAGTGGCATAAACCAGTAGCTATTTTAGCCACGTCTTCTGAAGCATTTTTGAGTACTTAAGGGTGTGCCATCCACAAAGGATAAAGAAGTAGTTGCCAGTGACTTGAGCTGGCTAAGCTTTATTATCATCAATTATTTTTATTATTTTAGTGCCTCCTTCACAGACCAGATACCCACAGAGTAAGATGCTGTGCAAACACAACAGAAGAGTATGGCATCTCACCCAAAATGCTTGTAGTTTAGGACGAGATACAGCAGGTATACACAGGCAATGAGAGAGCAGGAGATGTTTGAGATGAGACTGATCTTTGCGGTGGAGTGTTGTTAGGCACTGGATGAGGGCCTGTGGGTGACAGGGTGCTTGCGTTGGCTGGCAATGTGATTAAAGATGCTGGAGCAACCTGGGCTTTGCCTCTGCAGGCCCACACACACAGGAGTGACAGCGTGTGCTCTTCTCACCATATTTCCACTTAACTCAGTTTGAGAACATGCCTTTCCTTGTCTTTAGGAAAAGCAACACGTAAATAACTCCACTTTTTAAGTATGAATGAAGGTCACTTGCAGGCATAGAAATGTAGGCAGAAAGAGGAGAGGGGGCTTCCCCAGCCCCACGGCAGGCTAGGAGCTGAGGAATGATGTCCTCTGACTCTTGTCTGTGTCGTCTCCTACGTAATCATGTGTGTCTGCCTGAACCCTTGGAGGGAAAGAAGGCCTTCTTTTGCCTTTCACCTCCTTCTCTGGTTTGTGCCTGAACCTGGCCAGGAGCTCTGTCTTCATCCCGGCTGGCCTCTTGCCACGCTTGCTCAAATCTCTGCCCATTGCAGAGTACCGTCCTTCTGCTCCCAGGAGGCTGTCCTTGAGCGTTAGCCAGCTCTGCTGGGCCCCTTTGCCCTACAGGGTAGTTTCCCATGGGATTCTGCCAAGGAGGTCCTTGGGGAAGCTAAAATCTGCTCTTCCAAAGTCCAGGGTTGTAATTCTGCTGTTTGTCTTACTCCTCTCAGGATCTTAGACTCCACACAGTCTCTTGTTGACTGCAGCCAAGGGTGCCCTTCACCTTTGCATCATCCAACAGGTCTTCCTTGTCTATGTGTAGCAGGTCCAACAGAGCATCTCCCCTAGTTGGTGGGATCAGGGCCCAAGGTGATATATTGCTTAGAAGATGTGGAGTGCATTTTATATGTCTATGAAGGAGCTTACTATATGAATAGAAAAAGGAACAATGTTCAGTATGGGGCGATAACAGCTGGAAATGCTCTTTTCTTCCTTTCCTTTTTCAATTAATTCTGTTTATTAGGCAAAGGGAGGCATGCTAATGCTAGCACCTGTATCCCTGCTTGCTGTGCTGGCCCCTGTACTGTTCTGTACTACTCTGCTCCCTTGCATTCAGCATCTTATTTGTTAGGCTGTGCTCTCTTTACCTTTTCATGCTGACTGTGGTTTAGCGCTGCGCCTGCAGCGTTCTGACCAAAACTTTCCATTTGAAAATATTTCGCTGGGCTAAATCTAGCTCTGGCTCCATGGGATACAAGAAACAGTGGT
This sequence comes from Chauna torquata, assembly GCA_013399475.1. Lineage (NCBI taxonomy): Eukaryota > Metazoa > Chordata > Aves > Anseriformes > Anhimidae > Chauna > Chauna torquata. Next base: position 330,662 of record VXAL01000431.1, on the reverse strand, counting down.
TTGGACTTCTCTTGCTCTCTGATGCACTGTAGTTTTCTGTACAGTAAATTTCACGAGCCCTTTCTCTGCAAACTCAGTCAGTTTGAGCTACCCTTTCTGTTCCAAGTGCACTGGCTCTTCCTCTTCTAGTTTTGACTGTTCCTCGTAGTCAGGAAGTCAGTGAAGTATAAGCAAAACTGGGTTTATAGTGGTCTCTGTGGGAACATGCTTGTCTGCAAGACTGCTTCTACTGCCGATGGCTTTGTGACACTGCAGTTTTAACAGACGTGCTCAGTGGAAACACGTTCAAAAAGCCATTTTAAATCTTCAAGCCAAACCAGATTTTTATAAACACTTAAAAACTGTACTTTCCTAAACAGAAAAGCTCTTCTACAGCACTTCCTGTATGACTTGGGTCAAGATTGTAACGTAAGAGTGATTTGTCATGTGTCACAGATCAGCATCTACTGATCCTGGCGACTCTCTTCACATTTCTCAGGCTACAACAGTTTAGTGTCTCAGTGCTTTCAGGACTGAAGAGAGGGCTCGTGTGCAAGATGTTTTCATATTCTTGCTAATGAAATAGAGGCAACTGGACTTCATGCCTAGGGAAATTGCGTTATAAAAGTTTAAAATATATATTTTAGCCTGGATAACTCACAAAGTTGCTTCCTTTAGCAGATGGTTATAAATTCATATTATTTTATGAAACTTCATCAAGTCAAAGACCTTTCCCTGTCTTTGCAAAATGATCTCAATTCTTTTAGTAATATGTAGCCACAGTTGAAACAAATGTACTTACACAGCAAGGTCCTCATTTCCTGCTGGTGTAACTGTTTATGTTCAGAGGACTTATTTCAGTAGACAACAGGTCCTCTCCTTATAGTGATGACTGGCAGTTTGATTTCTCTGGATTATTTACTGTGTTTGATTCTTGGTCTTACAAAAGCGCTGTGCAGCACTGCTGCATGGGAGATGGGGAATGTCTTGGCGGTGAGGCTAGTTGAGTCCCTGAGGACCAATCAAACCTTGGAAATGATGTGCCTGATGAACTCCCCATGGAGGAGAAATGCAGAAGAGTTTCTCTAGCAGGTTACGAATGCATTCTGCTGTTGAGAAAAATATTTGTATTGATGAAAGGAATGGCAACTGGGGAACTAGTTAAAGAAATAACTGAGGTAAATTCAGTGGGATTTCAAACTGAATGGGAGGAAGGGAGGGAGGCACTGATGTAACCATTGAAACAATCAAGCTACACGCTGAAAAATGAAGCAGATATAAATCATTTTGGCTTTTCCAACTGTGGGATAGCAGCCCTTATTGAGAATAATAAAGAAAGAATAATGAAAGCAATCAGGAAGTCACATTTGTTCAGTACCTGTTTCTGCTCCTGTGTTTCATGCAGAGCTGGTAAAGAATTTGCCACCCTCTTTGTGAACGTCAACGTCACGTCTGAGCCTCATGAAGTCTCTGCCCTCTGGTTCCTGTGGTACGTGAGGCAGTGTGGGGGCACAGCCAGGATATTTTCTGTCACCAATGGGGGCCAGGTACAAAATGTCTCGTAATCCTACCCTCTTGAAACCATAAAGAGCATGTGGAGTGTTATACCCGTCAAATCCTGCAATTAATGAGAGGAGGACAAAATGCCAAGCTTATGTGGCAGCAAACAGAATTATGTTCTCCTGGGACTGAACAGCCTTCTCAGCTAACTCTGTGCAATGAGGAATTTTATTCACTAGGCTTTGGAATAAATTGGGACAATTTAATTCTTCTTTCTTGCATTCACTTCAGCACAGTCCTTTTGTTACAGTTTTTTTTTTTCCTTTATCTGCCTATTTGTTTTCTACGGAATACTTACCATATTTGAATGTTCTCAAGAGTTCAAAGCAAGTGTGCTTCAGACTGAAATACTAATTTATTTTTTTGTGGAAGCTTCTAACAACAAGAGTTGGAAGTAGGTAGCAAAAGGCCCTTTCTTCTTGAGATAGCTCACACGGCAGCATGTTTTTTGAGTTACTTGAGACTGTTATTCACCTTGGTCGTGACAGGCGTCTGGTTGCCTGCAGAACCTGGTGCTTTTCATCTGATTGTTCTGGATGAAGTTTCAGAAAAGGGAAGAGAGGGGCTGTCAAAATAATTACTGAAAATAATTATGGATATGGTATATTGGTACCCTTTACTAGCCTCCTACTTCAGTTAACACTGCCTCAGAAAATATGTGCAGTTTTTCAGACTTAAGCTACCAACACTGGAAGTGGAGACAGTGACACACCGTTCCAAGTGCTAAGGATAGGGAAACATGAGAAGTTGCCTGGAGAGACGTGAAGTCCCCATCAATGTTTGTCCGTTGGGGTGAGAATAGACAGGCATGTGTCAGGAAGGCTGTAAGCAGAACTCCTCAGGTAGGAGCAAGACGCAAGAGCCTTCCTCCTCAGGGGCCTCTCAGCCTCTCTTACCACTGCTAGACGTTGTGATAAGAATTAAAAATAAGATGAATACTTGCAGCTAGACAAGACACGTGGAGAGGGAAAAGCTAGACTGAGAAGAGTGCTTCCTTTTCTTTGTGCCTGGATCTGTCGGGCTGTCTTGGATTCTACCTTTCTTCCTTCTCCCTGATCAAAATCAGCTGAGCAAAAACAATGAGTGTTTCTGACTTAGCAGCCATGATGAGTCTTATAAAACTTCGTCAGGCAGTCATTTCAGTCTTTCAGCATAAGAATTTGTGTTTCCCTTCCTCCCTGCCAGTACCAGCATCTTATATGTAAAAGAGAGCTGCTTGATATAACAATTGTGGCTGGCAGATAAAAGAGGGTTAGTGCTTCCACTGGGCCTCTGCATGGACGTCACAAAAAAATGTGTCACAAATTGTGCTTTTTCCAGACAAAAGTGTCTTTGTGTCTTCCCAGGGACAGATAAAGCTCATTGCCTGCTGCACTCAAGGCCAGACTCAGTTAAAGATCTGTCTTGCTTCTGGGCTTGTGCAGACTTCAGCTGGTATCTTTGTCACACATGAGGGTTTTCATAGCACAGGGATAGGTAAAATACTAAAAACCTCTATTTAATTAAGTGATTTGTTTATTCTATGTAAAATACCTGCATTATATTTGTTTGTTCTGTGGGCTTCATGAACCTTTAAGCTGGCTAATTGAGAAAGCCGTTGCAAAAATGGCTTGGGTATCAATCTCCATTGAGATTCAGGCTTGGCTTGTTATGACTTAGCTCTTCTGAAAGTCCGGGCTACTTTATGCACCATTAGGAGTTACAGATTTGGCCTGGAGTTTCTTGATTATGAGCAGAAGTTGTGTTCACTGTCACTGTGATTAATGCTGGTGAATTTTTGTTTGTTTTTATTTTCTGTTTTTTTTTTTTTTTTTAGGAGAGGAAGTTTGTTGGGGGTTCTGGTCAGATATCAGAGAAACTAATGGACCGCCTTGAAGGCAGAGTTAAACTGGAGAGACCTGTGGTCCGTATTGATCAGACAGGTGATAATGTCATTGTGGAGACTCTGAACAATGAAATATACGAGGTAATTTGATTAAAATAAAAGTAGAGTATGCATTTAATGGGGGAATACATCTGCTGTAGCTCTTAGCCAGATGTAATCAGGAAGTACCTATTTGTGTGTGTCTATTTCTCAGACTGTCCTGACAGTCTGTGAAATCTCCTTTACAGATTTATTTATGGCTGGGTCACATCTTGGTGTTTTGCTAATTGGTCATTAGTCTGCCTTGTCTTTCTTAACTTTTTCCTTTTTATATTGCTTTACATTTTAGTTCTTCATTGAGACCATTTGAAAAAAAAAAAAAAAAGAAAAAGAAGGTTCCTGTTCATATCTAAGTTTGTGGTTTGCAGA
>VXAL01000431.1:254502-326822 GCA_013399475.1 Chauna torquata | reverse complement strand
GGAAAAAAAAAAAAAAAAAAAAGACAGCATTTCAAACCCAGTTAGTAAGATTTGCAAGGTCAGCTTGTCACAAATTAGGAAAGGCCAGAGCTCAGCCTCCCTTGTGCAGCTGCGCGGTGAAATGCTGTCAGGACACGATCACATGCAGTGCTGTCCACGGGACGGCAGCTCCGTTCTGCATAAGGAGCCAAGCCTGCTGCGGGGGCGAGGAGGGTTTGCGGAGCTCAGTCACTGCCTGAAAGACCCCTGTCTCACCAGCTGCAGTGTTCGGAGGATACTTAGAGAAATTTAGCAGAAAGGGAAGTGGCTGTTTGATAGAGGAGCTGGTCTGAGGATGTCCTGGGGAGGGACTCTGTCCCTCCCCCAGGGATTTTTAAGCCATGGAGTCAAACCACAGACTTCTTCCTCTGTGCCGGCTGAGCCAAGTCAGAGCAGATGGGCTTCCTGCACTCAGCGGCCCCACCAGCATGAGCACGCCTGAGAGCAGCAGCGTGTGTAGTGATTCAGTGTCAGCCGCAGCCCTGAAGCAGAGCATCCTTCGTCACTCCGGTCAGATACAGACCTGTGGGAGGGATGGAGTGTGCTCAGGAAAGCTGAAATCACCGTCAGTGCCTCCTGTCCTGAAGCAGTATACTGTGAATATGCACAGAAGTGATTTTTTTTTTTTTTGACAGCTTATAATTTGGACAAATGTAGGCCATATTTTCTTGGGGGTAGTAAAAGGCACTTTTACCTACGCTGTAAGATCTGTCTAGTCCCATTCCCCCACCTGTCTCCAGCCAAGTTTCATCTCTGGTCCTGTAGTGTCCAGAAAGCTGCCAAGAATCACATAATCACAAAACAACATATTTTTCCCTACCTACCCTTCTTTCAAAATGGCAGAATTCTTCTGGTCACCTGGAAATATCTGTGTGGGAAAGCCAAGTAGCAAAGTCAGGTGTAGGAAAGTTGTTAACAATGGATAAGAGCATCTTTCAAATGTGTCCTGCAGGGCAACCTCAGTGTGAGGCAGTGCCTTGTCTCTACTGACTGTGGTTTACTTTTCAGGGCAAGTATGTGATCAGTGCTATCCCTCCTATCCTGACAACGAAGATCCATTTCAAACCAGAACTGCCACCAAAGAGAAACCAGTTAATTCAGCGTTTGCCTATGGGGTCTGTCATAAAATGCATGGTGTACTACAAGGAGGCCTTCTGGGAGAGGAAGGGTATGTGGGGAAAGTGAAGGACTTGGGAACCCAGTGCTATGCTAATTTTGAAGCTCTGCTGTCTATCAGGGAATAAATCCGAGGACGGATTAAATGTGCAAAACCCCCAAACTAAACGGACAGAAAAGCAAAAGGTAGAGCTCTTTGTGAAGGAGGGCTCTTCATCCAAGCTTAAGTGTGCACCTTTTCCCAAAGTAGAGTTCAGACCCAAGCAGGATCCCAAATCTCAGAGCTGCCAGCTGATAACTGATAGAAGAAGTCAGGTTTCCACGGGATGTATTGCTGAAAGCTGCGAGGCCACCTGCAATGCACAGAAACAGCGACCATGCAGCAGCAAGTCCCTGCTGGGACAGAATTAGGGCAGCCATAGAGAGTTTGCAGCAGACAATAATGAGAGCTTTAGGTGTAAGCAAGACCTTTCCCTTTTTTTAATCCTGTGTTCTACAGACTTGATATCTCAGAGGAATGGAAAAAGTAGATAAGCTTTTTGTTAAAATCAAGATATTTTTTCCAAGTGTAGCAACATCACGTTTCTCAGCTTTAACTGTTAATGAATGATCAAAATATCAGTTACCATTTCCAGAACTTTTTGTATGAACAGATTAGTTTCCACTTCCTATATAATGATACTGAAGGTTGCACCGGGCAAGAATATTTCTTAATTGGAAGAATATAATTTTGCACGTTTCAAGGCATAAGCCAGCTATTGAACGGGATTAGAAAGAAATGTGAGCAGGTTTATACATTGCTATCTATACAGGATTTTTTTGCAAATTTATCTGAAACATATAGGTGGGGTCAGGGATGTGATACTAGATTAGATTGCCAGTGTTTCTCAAGCATTGCTGTTACTGGACACCATCCCTGACAGTCTTATCAGCAAAATCAATACAGAGTGTAAATTTGAGCCCACAGTGACCAGATGTAATTACATTGGGCTTTGTCGCTGCTCTTGTTGTTTTGACCAAAGTTACTCATGGAAGAAACCGTCATAGTGCTTGCTAGATCCATTTATTTTTAATGCTTGCTGTGCCCAATATAGAAAGCCAAAGGCACATGCAACAAGCCACAAAAATTCCTTGCTAAGTAGTAATGGAATTTAAATATGACTTTTATAAGTCTACGTAAAAAATTTTCCAGAGTCGGAGGGAAGAGAGAAGGAGAGACTATAACAGACTTGCAGTTATTGGTGACTGAGGAATTACTGTACAATTCCTTTTACTGAATTTTCCCTGTTCACTGGTGTCAGTAGCAGTGATCATCAGCAAGTCTCTCAGACCATCATTTTGCTTTCTTTTGTCCCCTTAGGTTGCTCTGGTTCTCTCTTCATTGAGGATGAAGAATGCCCAATTGGAATAACCATAGACGACACGAAGCCAGATGGTTCTTTTCCTGCCATTATGGGGTTAGGAGCTTCTAGCCCATACTTACAGATGTGTATTTCTGTATAAAGGAGTGAGAGGAGGAGGAAGAGGGGAAATGGCCAGATCATACCAGTGGTGCCCACTCCCACAGCCTTCATAGAGGGTGGAGAGTGCTTCCGACAGCCCCCTTGTGCCTCTCTAGTCCATATAAGCTTTTATGTGAAAATTCTGCTACAAATAGCCTGATACAAAGGTGATTGTTGGGAAGGAGTTGCTGAATTCATATTTGATCATTTAAAGCATTCAGATAGTGTTTTGCTGCTGAGTAGATTTAGAAATAAATCCTTTACTTACCTAGTTTTATGAGCTTGTATTCTGCTTATGTCAGGACCTTGTATTTAGTACCTGGGCCAAAATGAAAATGCAGTTGTCCAAGAAATCATCGTTTGCCACCTCCCTCCATCTAGCTGAGGAGGGACGAAGAACATCAGCTTGTGGTTAAGTTAGGCAGCAGCTGTTCAGTGAGGAAATCAGAATTCTGAAGAAACTGCCAAGTAGAGGAGCTGTAGTTTGGACAAACAAATGAGAAAATATGTAGCAGCATTTATTGGCTTTTAAAATGAGGTTAAGCCAATATGAACAAACAATCTTTACAAATGTTTCCACTGTAATCAGAGGGGAGCCTGCCAAAAAATGCCAATATAAGTGTCAGGCAGCTACATGTGAAGTATTTGGCAAGGAAAGCACACCACTTCTGCTGAACTGTACGTGTTTATGGGCATATTCAAGGCTTAAAAACTTCTATTGTGAGAGTGGTAAACCTCCTCCAGACTCCGAATGGCAAATGGCTTCTTGCTTTCTCCTTGTGGATTTCTCCTTGCAACTTCACTCTAAAAGAGTGCAGGAACCTAATTCATCCCCAGGATATCTCCACCGAGATCAGAGGAACTAACCACCAAATCTGTTTCCTTCAAGCTGAGTAAATATCAGGCACAGTTCTTGCAGGACTGGTCCATGGCACTGTGCTGTGTTTGTCAGAGCAGCAGGCTACCATCATGTATTAACACCAAGTAGCATGGGCAGTGGTATAGCCAGCTGCCTGTGAGATATCAAAAGCACAAGAAAACTCAGGGTCTCAGCCCTTTTGGATAAGAACTAGGTGTAAGAAGGGAGGTAGTGCAGGCTAGTTTGTTGAATGCTGTCGTCTCTCTCTGCCCAGTTTGGGTATAACTTTGCTCTCCTGAATCGGTCATGATGGAGAGCTCAGTCCAGCGGAGCAGAATGAGACCAGCACTGGCAGCTTCAAAAACACGCTTGCAATCTGCAGCTTTCTCAGCTGGTAGCTGCCAGACCGTCCTTTGTGCCTGCCCCCCGGGAATGCTTGCTCTCCCTTTCAATTAACTCCACAGGGTATCCCACACAGGCCTTCCACCCATGTGACCTATAATTATTATGTGGTGAGGTACCATGAAAAACTGTCAAGCCCATTACATACCATCAAATGATTTGCCCATCTTTTTTGAGTCATTTCAAGCAAGAACTTGCAAATCAGCTGGAGTGCTGACACTGCGTGATATTTATGTGCCATATTTTTCTTTTCAGTTTCATCCTTGCCAGAAAGGCTGTTAAACTGGCCAGTCTCAGTAAGGAGGAGAGGTAAGAGCTCAGAAACTGTAAATATTTCAGATACAGGTTTGTTCTCTGGGATGTTTCCCCACAGGAATCTGTGTGGGTTTGTGTGTGCGTATGTACATATACACATGCTCAGTGCAACTACCAGTGCTGGAAATTGGAGTGAAAATGTAGTTTTTAGCATAAACAGGCCAAGACGCTAATGCTGATATCCATCCAGTTATGGCTATTTGTGAGTTTCCAAGTCCTGCCTGCTCTTCCATGTTATGACTTATCAGCTCTGTACGTACGTTGATAAGACTTTTCTGAATACGTTCTCAGACTGCATCCCCACTGAATGATGCTTCACCCCAGGGATAAATGGAGCGCTGACATGCATAGTTTTGGGTGTCCTTCACATTCGGACTGGGTGACAAAATTTTCAAACCTCCATGTTCACAACAATGCGGTTTCTCCATTAGTCTGTGAAATGAGCAAACAGTGCTTTCTAAATGTGATTTTACTACACATGCAAGTGAAAGAGGAGTTCTGCTTAGGAATGTGAGTAGTATTCTCTAGCTCGTATTTTGTTCTCAGCTATAGTAAATCTGTGGGGATTTCATTGATTTATAGTACTTCTCTTCTGGTCTTACACCAGTGGACATGGGAATGAATTGGCTCTGCATCCTAAAATAACTGTACAAAGATTTATTTTTTTTAGAGCTCATTTCCAAAATCAGCGTTCATTTCCCATTCCAGAGTCCATTTTGTATGTCACATTTATGCATCAGCATTTGAATATGCACACTAAGATAAGAACTGGAAATCAGACTTAAAAGCACAGCAAAACCCAACTTTCTTTCCAATATATTGCATGTGTATGATTTTTTATAACAAGAGCAATAGCTCAGAGGCCTTTTCCACCCTTTTTTTTCCTAAATGTTTTTATTTTCATATAGGAAGAAGAAAATCTGTGAGGCATATGCCAAGGCAATGGAGATGGAAGAGGCTTTACATGTAAGAAATGAATACCTGTTTTCACCTCTGTTTTATGTTGATGTAGCTACTTTGTTCTGGAGGATGAAGCCAAAATTCCTGGGACCTAAAATTGTATGTTGTGCTATTGAATCTGTACTCCGAAGGTGAGGGCAGCAGCATCTAGTACAGGAAGAAAAGACCTGGCAGTCTCATTATTTACAAGAAAAGAAAAGGCAGTGCATGGTTTAATTTGTCCTGTCATTTCCCCATAGGAGGCTAGTGCTTCTCTAAAAGTGCAAACGTTTGTTTGCTGTAGATGGCTAACATTAATCAGATGACATGGCATTGTATCTTTAACCTGTTTTTTCCCCTCTTCAAAAGAAATTTGTTGTTTTCCTTTTTCTATTTCCACTGTTTCATTCTCTGTTTGCTAATACTTACAGCCAGTGCATTATGAAGAAAAGAACTGGAACATGGAACAATATTCAGGGGGTTGTTACACAGCCTACTTCCCACCTGGCATAATGTATTCATATGGAAGGTAAAACAGAGAATGCTTTGCTATCTAGTTTGCATTTCTTAGCTCATGTACAATGATATACTTTATGCAACAAACTTAGGACATATGTAGCACACTGGGGGAGCTCCAACCCTCTTTCCACTCCCCTGCACCCCAGCTAACAAGAGTCTTGCTTTTGACTTGAATGAGAGCAGAGTTTCTCTTGTGACTTTCAAGGAAACAAAACACAGTCACAAAGGGACCTGCTAGAGCTACAAAAACTTTCTCTACTAGGCTACTTAGGGTATTTGCCACTATGCAGTAGTTGCATTTTTGCATTATACCCTTTAATGCTTTCTAAGGCCTTGGGGGCATGCATCTCAGACAGAGGAGGAGTCTCCGCTGACTGTGTAGGTGGAGCATCAGGTTCTGGCAAAGCGCATTGAGTCACATCACCAGGGAAAGATGCAAAACCCTTGTGTGAAAACACATTCTCTTCTCCCGCCCAGCAAAGCCTCCCATGCCCTCCCCACGCAGTTCTGCTGTATTCCTAAAGGGCCATGTTAGGTAACAGTGATTAATACTTGGTGTATCACAGAAAAACTTGTGGAGAGGACAGTTCAGCACCTATTGGGAACAACCAGACAAATCACGTATCCATAACCAAAGACCAGACAAATCACGTAGCACATGACAGCAAGTTCTCCGCAAGCTGACTGTCTCTCGTGGAGCTACACCCTGCCTCTGTGCCAAGATAGGAGTGGGAAGGAGTCGTCCTCTGCACGGGCTCTTTTGTAGTGATTAAACTGAACACTTGGGTAGTGATGGGTGAGGTCTCTGACCTGCGGTTGGATGGGATCTCCCTAGGAAAGGGGGCTCATTCCCTATGGCTGGGTTGACTGGGGTGCTTGTGCAGCTTCGCACGGCTGAGGGGCTGGCTTATACGACCCTACAGGGACAGATGCAGCTCCCTGAATTCAGAGGCCTTCGGCTGCCAGCCCCTTTTGGCAAGCAACCAGGCAGTCCAACCCCCGAAGAGAAGCTGGTATTGGTGACCCCTCACTGTGAAAACATCATTCACATCCCGTTGTAATGGCAGGATGACAACAAAGCTGCCATGCAGTAGACGTAGACCTATCAGCTGCACTGCATTTCTGGAGGCTGTTAGGATTATCCCTTACCCCACCACTAAAATAAGGCTCGTATTATTTTGCACAGAAGCTGGGCACACTGATTTATGCCTTGGGTTTTCTCTCTCTCAGATCTTGTGTTTGTGTACAGAAGCAGGTAGGTGGTCCTGCAGGGACGGCTTATTGCACTGTGCTCCCCAGCCCTGGTCTGCAGGAATTCTGGAGAAACAAAGTTGAGCGCTCCATCAGAGCCAATAAATTGCTTTTAGAAGGATCATCGCCTTCCTATTACTTGTCATCTGATACTCTCCATTTGTTTTGAAGGATCATTCGCCAGCCAATTGACAGGATCTTCTTCGCTGGCACAGAGACGGCTACCCAGTGGAGCGGGTACATGGAAGGGGCCGTACAGGCAGGAGAGAGAGCAGCCAGAGAGGTACAGACTGTTGGTTTGCTTTGATCATCTCTTTTAAAAGTCTAAAAAGGATTAAGTACAGCTTGGAGGGTCTAATTTGGTGTACCATGCACTGTAATTGTGCTGAGGCTCTTAGAACTGGTGGGGAAGAATCCCAGAAAAGAAAGTGAACCAAAGGCTATTTCTTTTTATTTCTTTTAATTTTAAAAACTTTTTAAACTTTACCTTGTTTTTTATTGAATAAAGTGTAGCCAAAATCTCACAAGAATCTGAACATTACAGACTATGTTGCTGCATTAGAGACTTAAAATGAGGCTCATGCTGTATACCAAATGTCTAGAGGAACAAGCCCTCCAACCTGATGCGGCCCTTAGACATACCTCCACAATATCTATCACATTAATCAAAGTATGTTTTAAAAGCAATTTCAGTCATTACAAATGCTTGCAGTTATTTCCTATGCAGCAATCTGGAAATCTGAGCATTATTCTGATTTTTGATCTATCCCTTCTGCTTCTCTTTTCACCAGAGAGTACAGTGAGCTCTATGAATCCGTAACGGGTGGCTCTGATAATGTCTAAATCTCCTCAGAATGACACACATTGGGCTGGATTCCCAGTCACAGTAAAATCTCTTTACAACAGTCTGGAAGGAGGAAAAAAAAAAAAGCAACTTTAAAGGGTATACATTACAGTTACAACTGCTGTATGGCAGAGCCACGGAGCTATTAAATAATGGAAAATCAACCGCTTGCTTTCCTTTGACAGAGTGTCATATTCACCTTACAATCTTCATTACTTGCTCTGTTTCAAGTAACTTAATTTCTCATTTCTTTTCTCCATGCCTGTAAGCAGACATTACAAAGACAGTTAGTTGTCTCTTCTGGAGACATTCATTTGCCCCTGAGAACCTCCATGATTTTTACCATCAGTTTATTGTCAAAAAAAATCCTTGATGAACTTTGTGCTGCCTGAGTGCAGCCAAGAAGTAACTTCATAATAGTATGCTTTAAAAGCCCAAGACTTGAATCTCTCCTCTTTCTAGTTTGTGATTCAAGAAGCATTGTTCCCAACAGGCTTTGTGGCCCGAGCACGTGTCACTATGCTATTTCTCAAACTGTCATGTGAAAAAGCATTTTTACTTGTACTCGGAAAGAAAAATAAACATCTAGAAAAGCTGTAGTTCCTTTGGATTTCTGTGTGAAGGCCTACTTTTTACAGACGGAGAAAGACTCTGTGAAACTGTCCTCTCATCCTTAAAACATTGGTTAGGCACATAACGATTTGATCACCAGGTGTCATATTTTTGAGCAAACTTTCAAAACTGCCTCCTTCTCTCTTTGCAGATACAAACAAACAAATCACCATGCATTTTCTGGTTCAATCCACTTTCAGCTAGTCATAGTTAGGCTTTTTATCAGCGTCACCTTGCTCTGACTTGCTGTATTTTTCCAAGACAGAAAGTAGTTGGTGTGGGTTTTTTTTTTTTGCATGTGGTACAAATAATTTTGCTTCCAGATATTGTGCCATATGGGGAGGATCCCTGAAAATGAAATTTGGATGCAAGAGCCAGAGTCGAAGGTAAGTCTGACTTTCTTGTTGTCACCAGAAGAGTGAACCCCTTGGTTAGACTGTGGTTCCTGTGGGGCCTGTCCCTCTGCGAGGTTTGAATTACCTCACATGCTGACAGTATTCGTTTTTTCAGCTTGTCCAAGGAATATTGTGATCTCTGTCTAATGGGTGGATGACCAAGACCCATAGGTAGCTCCACCTTGACTGTCCTGTGGCCTCACAGGTCAACAGAATACATGTGTTTCACAGTGCTGACCCACCTTTCCCCACCGTATCTGATCCTCCTGAAAACCTTGTGATCTCCCCAGACTAGTGGGAGACATTTGCTGTGTCCCCTCACACGGTGAGGGAGAGCCTGTGGTCATACGAATTTGTCTCTCCTCCAGGATGTCCCATCCCGACCGTTTACCACCACCTTCTGGGAGAGGAACCTGCCGTCTGCACCGGGACTGCTCTGTCTGCTTGGGTCTACTGTTTTTTTCACCTCTGTGGCTGCTGCAGGACTGTTTGCCTATAAAAAGGGACTATTAATTCGAAACTAGTGCAGACTAAATGTCCAGTTCAAGCTGCATACTTGCTCTTCTTCCCTTTTACCAGGTGAGGGTTGTTTCTGGAGAGAAGTGACATCGACAGCTGGAAAGGGCAAAAGGTTTTCTCCTTGTGATTTTCTTTTCAGTACCTTAATTAATACATTAAATCTACTGCAATTGCTACCAGCAAAACAAAACTAAATCAACTGTGGGGGTATTTTTCGAATTTGCCTTTTCCTTGTCCATTCGTTTTGATTGGACATGTTAATATCAACGTTGTGTTCCTAATATTGGGAAGGCAAAATGCAGTTTGGACCTTTTCCAAAAAGCAAAGAGGTTTTGGATAAAGCATTCATTTCCACTTGCTGCTCTTTTTTTGTCTCACGAGTTAATAAGTACCCTTATGTATTCACCTCTGTTAGTGGCTAAGAATATTCGAGGTTACTTCTGTAGCATCTTTGCAGCACACAGGAGATTAGCATGCCGATCAGACATAGAATTGCTAAATTAATTTCCAAAGGCATTTGATTAATTATTAATCATCACAATGTGAAACTTAACTATGAGCTGTATGAAAGGAGATAATTAGCATGAAGTAGATCGCTGAACAATGAGAGGGTAAGTGCGAGTGGACTTTGTTCCACCCGCTGCTGAACAAGTAACCACACTTTACAGATGCAGAAGGTGCGTAGGGCAGTGAGCCTCACGCTTTTGCACTTCTTCCACGGAGCAGCTCTCGGTTGCTTCCTGGCCCAGGTGCATTCGACCCAGCCTGGCCACTGGCTGTTAAGGTGGGTGAAATGAATTAGCAAAGTTAAAGCCCTCTGACTTGCAGCAGATGCTAGCTGTTATTTTCAGAACATCAGCAGTTTCCTGGCGCCCTGTCAATTCGCTGTCCCTCGTTTTGCTCGTAATCTGTACTGCTTTCCTACAATATGGAGAAATATATTTGGGGCTTGAATTACTGCCTTGTAAATTACAGTAATTGGATGCATCTGCCTGTTCCGCTCTTATTATGTACATGACACACTTAAAATAATCACTTTAGTGTTAACTGAAGTCTGGAATATATGTTTCACAATGAACCATCATTATGTGATCTTTTTGCCATGAAACGTGAGCATTGTATGTGTCCATGAACTCAATTGTCATTCAACATCAGTGCACTGTGCCTTTCAATAGTCCTGAAACCTTGATAAGAGGATCTCTTCTATAAACTTTTCTTCATATTCTTTCTCTTGTGTCATTTTTTGAGTTTGTGGAAGGTAGTGTTTCTTCAGACCTGTGTTAAATCACAGGGCATATGGCATACGGCAGGCACCAAACCTTTGCTCTGCTTGGTGTGATCTGTATGTATACACAAACAGAAATACCTGCCCAGCAAGATGACTTCACTCCTGGGCACCTCTTCAACCATACTCATATATCCTCTCACAAAGTACAAAAACTTTGCAGAACCTGTAATTTAGTGCAGACCAACCTCAGCCTACGTGCTGGTGGGCTCAACAAGAGGAGTTCTTCCCAGAGGGAAGGGGAACTTCAGGTGGCCCCTTGTCACCAGGCCCCTTTCAGATGTGAGCAGATGCGCCTGGTTTCACATCTGAGCGCAACACATAAAAGGTACAGCTGGTACACATTTCCTGAGCTACTTTCTTTATAGTTTCTAACCATGCTGTGTGAGGATCAGACAGTCACAACAGTTTCTCTGGGGGAAAGAAAACCTGACAGACTATTTATAAGACTATCTCTGTTTTCAGCTTCAGCTTTCCCATCTACCTTGAACCTAAACATGTGCTTCGTGCTCCTTCCTGCACTGGAAAGGAGACAATAGTCTCAGTAGGAAGCAGCAATGCTGGGTTTTGAATACACTAATCTCTAGTATTAAATGTTCGTTTTTTTTCTCCTGCCACCCCAGCCATTACCGAGCAGGGGTTCCTGTGGGCAAGGACTGCCTCTGTGTGTGCAGCCTGGCATTGCTGTAGTGTGGCCCCGAGGGCTCATGGAGGGAGCACAGGCTGTCTCCTGAGAAGTCTTCTGTGTTGTAAAGCAGTTCTGCACTGCTACACACTCTCCCCACGTGAATATTTCCACCACCTGAAAAACACTGCCCATACCTGTTCCAAAAGATTCATCCATACATGTATTTAGGGCAGTTAGAGCCATTCATTTTGGTGCTGACTTGAAAGCGCTGAACTGCGCAGCCATAAACAGCTTCTGTACAATACACCTGTGGGCTGACGCTGTCCATCTTCCCTTTTCACCTCACTCACACACATTTCCATTGCAATTTGTTTGGGTTTTGACATGCAAGTGCAATCCAGCTGAACTAGGGGCAAACAGGGCCGGGTGCAATGGTCCTCGCTGCACAGGGAAGGGGCACGTCTCACTGCTGTGGGAGCGGTAAACGGTGAGTGAAATGAAAGCGGGTGATTAAAACTGGCATTTCTGAAACTCCTGCAGCTCCCAGGCACCGTGCTGCTACAGGAAAGGGCAGCATTTGTGACTGTCTGAGATCACAGACCAGTTTCCGTTCTGCTTTTATGCCTCTTCTGACTAGCAGAACCATTTCCCTGTTTAAACATTAAACATCCAGTTTAAATATTAAACAGCCAGGCATCTTTCTTAAACCAATTTTGAAGCAGAATGTGACTCAGTTAATCACCACTGACAGCTCTCAAAGAAGCGAGCCATTGCCATCATGAAAAAGGCTGAAACAGTGGAAACACCTCTTTCCACTGGGAACAGAGCAGAGTCCTCACCAAGCCGTGTGTTGGGAAAGCCTTTGACAACCTCTCCTGAGGTTGAGGGTGCTTTGGGCACCATTTGTTGGAGGAAGAGCCCTGAAGCCCCCTGGCAGAGGTGGAGGATGCTCTGTCTTCTCAAAGTGAGGGGTGAGACGGGAGATACAGGCACCGATGGGGTGGCCAAGGTCCGCATCAAGTCCATCAGCACCTGGGTGGGAACTGAATTGCATTTGCACTTTTCTAAGGATGTAAAGACCCTTAGTTTGGGTGTCAGTCTCCAGCTCTCCCATGCAAGCCAGCAACCACCTCTTGTTGCCCACCTCCTTCCAGCTCTGCTCCTCTCAGCTGCAGCGCCTGCCTGTACAGGGTAGCACAGCCATCCCCTCCCTGGCTGCCATCAACCAGCCCCGTGGGGCTGGGGACCTTCACACAGGATGGGCTGACAACTCAAACCCTTCTGGCTGGAAACCCACCACGTGAGAGGTCTGGGAAGATGCCAGCTTCACAAGGACGAAGTACTGGGTTGCAAGGGCTGCATGCTTTGGCTCAGGGGACATGAACCTCCCTGCCAGTGCAGGAAGCATCCCTCTAGCCATGCTCCTTGTACTGGGCAAGGAGGAGGTCTGATCAGCTTCACTCAGGATGCTAAAGGCAGCACATCCAGTCTTAAAAACCATGCTGGGCAAGCAAGTGGTTGCAGCCTCCAGCCTGGTCTCTTTGCTGGTTGTTGTTCATCAGCAATACTTTCCAGTCCGTGTTTGATCCAGCCTCCAGTTTCATGCTGTTTGATCTTTTTTCCCCAGATCAAACATACCCCCAACCATAGGCACAAATTAGCATTATGTATTTGAAGAAAAATACCACCCTGAGGGATGTGCCCAATGTTACCCAGTTATAACGTGCAGGTTTCCCACCAGTCAGTTCCCACATCCTATTGACCAGGTTTGCTGTCTAACAGCAAGTGCTTTCCTCTGGCTAGAAGCTATGCCATGGGCAAGCTGGATGCTGGTTTTACGTTTTTTATACAGATCACAGCTCCCATTTCCTAACAGCAGCACCAACACAGAAAAATGGACAAATCCAGAGAGTCCTTTTCTGTCGAAAAATAATTTTTGTTGGTTCTCCACTTTTCCTTTTGGGCTGTTTCTCTTCCATAGAGCTGTTTGAAACAACACATTTTGCTTTGTAAAAGTTCGCTGCAAGAATTGCTTTCCATGCACACACACAGAGAAAGCAAATTTCATCTTGGTGAAAATCCGGAAAGGGAAATTAAATGTGCTCATTGTTAGTGAACTGTAATTTTTCTTTTCTCACTCAGCTCCTGCACTTGGCAATCAATGTTTTCAGCTCCTTGCTGTTCTGCTTTTTATTTGTAGCACTTGGCTTCTGAGTTTCTGTCTCTCTCTCTCTCTCTTTTGGCCTTATGTAGCAGAGACAGAATAACCTGGGACACATAGGAGGTGCAGGGAAAAAGTTTCCCAAGGAAGAGTGCATAACTTATGAAAGGAAAAAGCTCCACTGCCATTTGCAGTGCAACAAGCTAGCCCGCACTCCATCTGGGACTGAAAATGAAGCAAAGGATGTAATTATCGCTTGTGTTGGGGTTTGGTCTTCCACAGCCAGACCATTCACTTGAAAACTCCTTCGATTATAGCCTGAACACCATCGTTCTCATCCAAATATGAGGACGTCTGGCCGAACCCAGGACATCTGGCCGAATTATAAGAGGCAGAACCTAGCGTTAGAGGGGACAACTCTTTCTCCGCAGCAGCTGCAGACAGCTGTGCCCAAGCCTGGCCGCCTTCTGCTGCACAGCAGCACCGCATGGCAGGGCTCGGCACTGAAATAAAGGCTGCAGCATGATTTCATCGCCTCACAGAGAAAAGCTGGACGCTTTGGTTTGCAGAAAGGTCTCACTGGGTGTTTCCCTGTTCTTACAAGTCCTTTTGGGTAACCAAAATATCTAGCCCTGGAATCAAAGCACTAAAAGAAAGGGATGCAAGTCTCCAGCTTCAAGACTTCCTCAAAAGGGGCAGCTTAAGTCTTTGCTGCTGCTTGGCATCATGAAGGAGCTGGAACAAAAGCATGAGCACAGATCTAAATGCCTCTGAACACTCCCCTCCTCTGCAAAGGGGTTTCTTTGGGGCAGTTTGCTTTATCAGGATAGATGGAGGCATTGGCTCAAATATGCCACCTCTAAAAAAAAATACTCTGGCCAAGCTCCAGCTCATAAAGAAATGATTGCGAAACCACATACTTCCTAATTTAGTTTAATATTCTCATTCCATTTGGGGGTGAACAGGCTGGAGTAACATCTCTCCTTGATTTTGATTAGGTGCAAGCACGCATTTCAATTGTTTCAGATAATGACTTCACAGCCCGACGGAACTCAGATCTGGAATAGTAGTTTCCACATCTGAAATTATAATGTAATTTCTGTTAAATGCAGCACTGCTGTGCAAAGTGTTTTCTTACAACTTGGAGCATATGCAAATTGTTAGTGAACAGCCTGAGAGCTGACAAGGATGCCTCGGTGCATTATTAATACCCTTCCTTTTCTCCCTTCATTCCCACCTAAGCATGAGAGCATATTTGGGCACGGTGTTGAATGCCATTAGCCAGCAGTGCAGGAGCATACTGAGCCATTTGACAAACCCAATGAGCCAAAGGGTGGTGTTTCTGCTGGGTACAACTTCCTTGAGCACTTCTTCAAGTTTCTGCTGTGCTACAGAAATAGCACCAAGGAGACCCTTAAAAGTTACTATTGACCTTCAATGGCATTATGTCCACATGCAAATGAGACTGGGCTGTATTTGCTCCAACTCATTCTGCTGCAGGTCAGATAAATGGATCACATGGACTTGGATGAGACATTTTCACGAGCAGACATGGGGGCTGGAGTCTAATGAACCTGTTGACGACAGATGAAATGGAGCTGGACAGGTAGTAATTATTTCACTAAGGCCACTCCACTACAGAGTGATTGTAAAAATTCCTAACAGAAAATTCCCTGTGTGCATAGCAGAAACCAAACCTGGGTGAAAGCTAATAGCCCGTCACTTCTAATAACAGAAAAGGTCTCCTTCACGTTCTGTCAAAACACAGCAAGGCTGGCTTTGACCTACAGCGGATGCAAAAGCTCAATACAATCATTTGCCTCTTTCAGCAGTGCCAGGAAGAATAGAAAGCTGGGATGAGCTAGCATGGCACTAGGTGAAGACCCAACAGACCAGACCTTCAATGTGTGTTTTACAACTTACCACAGCTATTTAATATTCTTTTTTGAGCTTTTCCTAGCCCAGCTTCAGAGTAGGTTATTGCTGCTGTCTGTATAAATCAAACAAATTGAAATCAGCTTACAAGCCCTCTTACATGGTTGTATTTTTTTACAGCTTAATTTAGCACTCAGCTGCTGACTGACAGGTTTTCTAGCAAACACCACGAATACTATAACTTACTAGAACACCACGCCTTTGTTTTTCTTTCCAATGACCAACTAAATCATTGTATAACCTTTCTGCATAAAGGATAGTTATGTGCCTTGAAAATATCTAACCTTGCAATTAAAGTATTTGCAGAGCAAGTGAAACACATGTATTCGGTAAAAAAATCTCTCCTCCTAAACCGAGTTCATCCCATGTTCCCATGTATTTGAAGCGCAGAACTGAGATGCTGAAGCTGGAAACTTGGTCCATTCAGATGTCCTCCTCCAGTAAGAGCAAGACAGAAGGACGTGTCTGTAGGCCTCCTCCAGCCTTGCGTGGGCTGAGCCACCAGGCGAGGAGTCTGTCTTTCCCCTTCACACAGAGGATCACCAGCAAGACCAAATTTCAATTCTCATGCTAGAAGTAAGTTTTGGATGATTTAGTCAAATAATTTTCAAACATGTGGCCGTTCTATCCTGTCCTAAACAATGAGTCAGATTTTTAATCGGTTTCTCAGGAGGTCATGTTAGCCTGTGCTATAGATGCTACGCGAAATATATTTCTGTATTAATCTGTCCAAATCAATTTTCTCTGCACTCGAAACACGGACTGCTGGAAGTAGTGACATGTTCCCCTAACTGACATAGTCTCTTTGACACAAACACTGAGGGCTTTGTAAAAAAAAAATATTTCCACACCTCCTCTGGGATGACACAGGATACGTCTGAATAAAGGGTTAGCGTGATTTAAATTTGATCCAAGGCAGCAATGTTTAAGAGTTACAACCATTTGCTAGATGTTTTGAGGGCCTGTGAAATGCATTGCTGGTTCTGATACATTTCTTTGCGGGGACACGCTTTACAGAGCACACAATGGATTTGTGGCGGGTATTTGCTTTCATGGTATTTGTGTTCCTATATAACTTGCCAGTAATGCTGACAGTTCAGCCTTTACAAAGAGCACTGCGTGCTTTCGATATGTCTTTCACATGGATGGCTAAACTTTTTCCAGTATTCATAGACTACCTTTTGGTGAAGCACAAGTTCCTTCCCAAGGCCATCTTTGCTCCGCAGTTACAGCTGTACACCTCCCACCCATGACTCCTATCATCAGCTACAAAATGTGCCCCTCCTCGTTTGTGTTCTGGTAAACGAGGTGCTGTGCTGGGTCTGGGGAGAGATTCTCTGTCTAGTACAGATACTGAGCTGCTGGATGAAATTAAGCCAATATTTTTGCCTCTCTTTTCTTCCAGTTTTTTTTACATTTACATCACATAGTACTTCGTACAAGGTCTGTTTCTTCCCATGTTCAGATGGAGATACCCCAAATCCACCTATAGCAATAGAAAATATTTCTTAAGTGTAAGACAGTTGGCCCCCTATATGTTCAGCAGAATTATTGCCAAATGTCGTTCTGTTTCTTTACAGAGAAAAGTTAAAGATATCTCACTGGCTTCAGTGAAATGTGCATTGTTGTGTTACTAAATAATACTCACCATCACAACCAAGTCAAACGGGAGGTTATGGATCCACAAAAGAAAAGCCTCAAACAGTAATGTGACATGATGATATTTATTGATTCTAATTAAGGTTAAAAAAAGGTTCACAGCTGTCGGATAAAAATATCTGCAGAGCCTATTGAAAAGAGAACTTAAGAAGGAAACCAAGGGAGACAGTCACCACAGAGGCACTTGAGAAAATGCTACAGTTATAAAAGGCACAAATTCACGCACACAGCATATATACTCCTGCAAAGCGAAGTCACTTTTTTTCCAAAACACAGAGGCAGGCATCACTTAACACCGACCTGCACATGTCACAGGAGACACACTACAAGCAGCAGTCTATGACAACGCCTAAATAATTTGACGGCTGAGATACTTTGAAAGCAAGACTGCTTTGGCCATCTCATTTTTATCTCTATTTAAGAATGGACTGTGAGATCAAGGTCATCTTAAGGTGGAGATGTGAGAGAGAATGTTAGTCTATTAAACACAGGTCAGGTTTATTCATGAGCATTTGTGATCTGCAATTTCAGTGGGTTTGCTTCTTGCCTGAAAGCAGTGGCAGTTTTGTTGTCATTTAATTCTGGCTCCCTTTTGCATCCAAGTACTTTCGTAGCACACACATTTCCTTCTTCCTCAAAAATAACATTTTCTTAAATGTCTCAAAAGAAAAAAAAAAAGAAAAAGATCCTACAATTTCTGCACTTCTGTAAAATTTACCTAAGTGAAAAATAGCCCAACTGAGGAAACAGGAATATTATTTTAATAGAAGTCCCTAGCTGCTCCACCAGGTCTTGGGTTCCAGTTATGGACAATGCTTAGACACATACTTGTGTGATTAATGTCTTTGTATTATTGACAGCAGATGTGCTATTTGCAATCAAGATTTTCACTGAGAAGAGAAATGTACTGGTTAAAGGAAAGACAAGGGGCTACCTCAGATTGCTCACTTCCTTGTTAGTGTTGAGTAGCTTGTACAATTAACTTTCAAGTACTTTGGTTAACACAGATTTTCATGCCACGACTTGACATTCTTTGCAGTATACAGTTACTATTGCAACAGTGTACAAGCAAGTAAACCTCTTTTTGTAGCAAACTCTTAAGATCCTTACAAAATATACATGATAACACAAATTAGTTTGCAAGAGACAAATTCAATTATTTCCATGGTTGTGCCTATAATACATTTTAATAAGCTGGTAAAGTCCTGGAACCTTCATGATAGCAGTTTCCTCATCAAATGTGTTAAAAAGTTAAACCAGACTTCATCTGCCTCTTTGAGGGGTTGGCACAAAGGAATTTTAAAGTGTAAGCCAGCGCTAACAGTTCCCTCTATCGACGGGAAAGAAGCTTCATTCTCTATCTACATTTGTCAATTTCCTCATCACACTGGCATAGGCATACACAATGTACCACGTATTCATTTCATGTGCATGACATTGAGAAAACAACAGCAAACACTTCTTTTTAATCACACAGTGGTCACAAGCTCCACAATACAATGGAAGGACATGGCTGTGGAGACAAAGATAATACAAAGATAATACAGTCCTAATACTTAGGCAGTCTGGAAGGAAGAAGTCAAAGACTTCTGAGCGTTAATACAAACGTGGCAATTCAGACCTCCTGGCTCTGTAAGTATTGGCTAGAAACCTCAGGGGATCCAAATTTAATTTGGGATTTCACGTCACCCCTACCTTTAGTTGTGGCAGAAAAACATGCAAAATGCTTTATAGTTTTTTTCCCCAGTTTTGTTTCACTTTGAAACTAAGAATGAGAAAGATTTTTAGCTGTATACACATTTTTTTTTTTTAATGAGCAACCTCATTAAAAGCTTTTGTTATGATTCAATTCAGTTCTAACTACACCTAAGTTCTGTTTTTCCTTGGATTTTCTGCTCCTATGGCACACAGCATTTTCTTGTTAGAGTAGGAAAAAACTCTGTAAGATTCAGGAGCAAAAAAGAAAGAGATACCTTTTAGACAAGAATAAAACCCATTTATCCTCATTAGTCTCATTATCCTCACTGCTCCCCTTTCCAGACCTGCAGAGTATTTCCTGGGCAGAAGCGGGACTTGAATTCAACACAGTGTTGGCAGGGAAATTATCTGCAAAGGCAGCAATACTTTATATGTTAAGTATGTATTCACTGTCTAACACTCAGAAATACCGGGCCAAGACTTCAAGAATGTCTTCCCAAATTTAGGCTCCTACGCTTATTTTCAGCCTGAGAATTGTCTGAGTTGCAAAAACTCTGAACTTACACAGTTCTCATTCAGCTCTGGGTTTCTAATTCATTTAGTAAATTAATCATGGAGAAAAAGGCCCACGTAGAAGCACTCTGTGGTAGGCAAATGTCCTAGCCAATTAGTGCTCAATGTGATATGATGAGAAAGGCCATATGTACAGTGCTGCACTGTTCTTCTGACTTAAAGATCTTTATGTCTGAAAAGTTCCCCCATGCATTTTAAAAGGCTGCTATGAGGATATTCATTTGTGATAAAATCCAAGCTGCTGTTACAAGACAATTTTTAACTGGCACATCAAGTTAAAAAGAATGAAACCCAAGGGCCAGAAACTGATGCACTGCTCACAAATATTACAGCTTTATAGGTAGTTCAGTGGATTTCCATGGGACTATTTGGAGAGCAAAGTGTTACGCAGCACAAGCAAGGAGATCGGATGCTAGCCCAGAAAGTCTGCATGAGACTGATGGTAAAGTTTCTCTACCTTCTGCTCACTCCCTTTGCTGAATATATTCTTATTATACTTCCCTCCACAGCTTTTTACTGAAATGTACTGAAATTTTTTACATATAAATCACCACTGGTTGAAGGTAGAAGTGCAGCAAATGGGCTCAGAAAAATTCCAGCCACGTAACTTTCTTCAAACTTCATGTGCACTGGGCCAAATCCTGTTCCCAGTTACACCTGTGCCTTCCTCTTTTGTGCTGCACAGATGTTAAACAGCAGAAATACCTAGCTGACAGGCAGGCACCTAAGGTATTGGTGGTTTGGTGGTTTTTTAGTTTTTTTCTTTTTCTTGTTTCCCACCCCTTTCCCCCCTTTTTCTTCTGGTTTACATTGTTTGAAAGGTACCAAGCTAGGGAGGGCAGAAGCACTTGTCCTATCTCTTCACCATTTAGATCCCTGATTAGTTACCAAAAGTGCACAGTCAGTACTACACCGCACAGCAGGCAGAAGTGGAAGTGCTAATCACATCAATATGGTTGTTAGGAGAGACTGGAGCTCTGAATCAGCTGAGATGTGTTCAGCATGAAGCAAGTGTCAAGGGACATGAAAGGGTATTATTTGCTATGCTAAAGCTACATTTCCAAGCCCATTGTGCCCTACTGGGCAAGAAACACCCTTAAGATGTTCAAAGTACAAATTTAAGCAGATGAAAGAAAGGAAGGAAATAAGAAAATGGGGTAAAACAGTTTTTATGGACAGCCCTACAGCTTCCTGGGGCAAGCAGAGGTTAATTTGTTCTCTTGCTATCTTGCAGCTCCCTTTAGGGAGCTAAAGGGGGACCTTGGAGGCAAAGAGATGTCAGACAGGGTGACAAAGGTTCCAAAGGCTTTGTCTGTATCATCACATTAACACAAGGTTCCCAGTTCACACTCAGGCCCAACAGCCTGACCAGCCATGTTGCTCTACACACTGGCTGTTGTCTGGAGCCTGCTGGTCTTCCAGGCAGAAAAGACTTGATCCCATACAGGGACAGACTCAGATACATGAGCTCTGCCATTCCAGGCAATGTGAACACAGCTGGGGAGCCTGAAATGCAACTCCATTGCCAGAGGCAGTGAAAACATTGTCTTTTAACTCACTGTTTAACAAATATGCCGTCAGAAATGATAACAACCTATGGCCACGCTTGCATAGTTGGGATGGACAAATTCAGACCACCATTTTAAAAGGCAGCCAGCCTGACTAGTTCTTTAAGTGTTGCCTGGGCTCTGGACATCTGGGAGAAAAAAAAAAAATCATTAAAAAGAATCTCAACAGCAATTTGCATGAACTAATTAATTACCCTTTAAGTGACGGATTTTTCTCAGTCTATCATGCAGGAGGGCAGAAATGCTTTGTTTTCAACTAGAGATGGAAGTGCCAAGAAGACTTGGAGTTCAGGGCCTGGTTCAGATATAAGTGAAAAACACACTGGAAATCTCATCAGAACAGACTTTATCAAGGCATTTTGTCACCTGTGTTCTGGGATCTGGACAAAAATCTCAAGGTGATAATTCTTGGCAGGGTTTCTTAGAAATTCAACAACAAAAAAAGTTACTGCTAGAAGGAGGCCTGGATTCAAGGGGCTCTTTTTGAATATGGATCCCCTTTACTTATCCCTCCCCTCTAGCGTCTTCTCTCTACTGTCTTCTCCTCTTCCCCAGTCCTGATATGTTTTTGGAGATAGGGAAGTACACACCAAAAAACCTCTGAGAAAAAGAAAACTGTGAGGCTTTGTGTTGGCACCTTTTTCAGTTTCGAACCAGAAGTCCCTTTTTGTAGGCAAATAGCCCCGCCACAGCCACAGAGGTGAAGAAAGTGGAAAATCCAATCAGCTTTAGCAGTCCTGGCACAGATGGCAAGTTCCTCTCCCAAAAGGTTGTAGTGATGGGCAAAGCTGGAACATCCTGTGGAGAGAGCACGCATTACCAACATAACATCCCCACGGTGAGAGGCAGGATGTATATCAAAAGATTCTTGAGCAGAAACAGAACTGGGTTGAAGCAGTTCACGCTACCAAGAAGTACATGGCATCAAAGATTTCTACTCAACTAAAAAGAATAGGAAGAGACACATGAAAATTATTCATAGCCAGTAAAAAGTGCAATTCTTTCTGATCCCATGTTACAGAGTTGTTAGATGGGTGCCCCCTCTTAGTTTCTGTTATGTTCCTGTTTAGGGAAAGACAATTTTGGTAAGTAAAAAAAAGATTATTGTTGTTTAAAGAACTTAAAAAAAGCCAACAAAATTTTATCTCATCAACAATACCAAAGAAAAAATAGTAATCCACTTAATCAATGGAAAAACTTACAATTGATTCAGGTTCTGGCTTCCAAATTTCACTGTCTGGGATTTTCCTCATAGCAAACAATATCTGAAAATAAATAACAGTTTCTAGTAAGCATCACTCATTCTTCGCAAGGGAAAAGGTCTGGGTTTCAACTTTTGTTTTAAAACAGCATGATTAAGATAACAATTCAGCACATAAATCTTTGTGTGTTCAAACGTTAAAGAAAATGCGATCTTTGTACAACACATTTCCAGGCAGACCTGTTATTTAGTAAGACACTCCTCCTAGTAGAAAATAGAAACAGTAACAGAAAAAGCTCTCTATGTTTAATTGTTCCATGTGAGATACCAGAACTTGACTAGTCTTATGCCAACAGGGTAATATGAATATGACTAAGAGTTAAGTATACACTCATGGCAAAGTGAGGTATGCATAAACCAGCTACTACAAGAGCAACCAATACAGCCAGGAGTGGTTTGTTTTGCAAATTTTATCATGATGTAGGAAAAGGAACAGAATCCTGTGAGTAATGACTAACCCCACTT
Source organism: Chauna torquata (assembly GCA_013399475.1). Lineage (NCBI taxonomy): Eukaryota > Metazoa > Chordata > Aves > Anseriformes > Anhimidae > Chauna > Chauna torquata. The sequence goes on along the minus strand of VXAL01000431.1, from coordinate 304,277 downwards.
TCAGCCAGAGAAAAGCAAGATTAAAAAGGAAACCTTCAAAATGGAAAAGTAACCATTCATAGCATCAAAGATACCAGAGATGTGTAGCAAAGTAAATATTATCTGAAATGACAGTAATGAAAGACAGCAAGGTGAACTTCTTCTGCAGTAAAATGAAACAGAGGTGGTGATATAAATGTTTTTTTCTATTGCAGATTTAACGAGATTTGCCATCTTTTACTACGGGCTTTTAAGCTAGACAAGATTCAGGAACACTATCAACTTTTCAATAGAAGAGAATGAGAAACATCTCAGTATTGGATTTTAAACATACTTTCTTTCCACAAGTAAATCAGGAGGAAAAAAATCACGCTTTTACCAGTCAAGCTTACTTGCCAACTACTCTGCTGACATCCATGGAGGTTGTGCTGCAACATATATTCTTACACTACAGAGGTCATAAAGTACTACCTCTGGAGGTTTTCAAGAACAATTTTTTTCAAGAACAGGTATAACCTTCACAAATGGGACAGTTTACGGACAATTGATCCCTGTCTTGTGGTAGGGGTATGGGCTAGATGAACTCTCTAGATTCCTTCCAGGTCTATTTCTGTTGTATGATTGTAGTTTTTAGCCATAAGGTTCCCTTCACCTCAGAAAACAAAGATGAAATTCTTTTGCTGCTTCATAAACATAATGTTCATTAAAATACTTGAGGAATCAGCTTTTGCTCAGAAGTGAAATATTAAAGTCCTTGTTTAAGGATTATATGTAAGGCTATATCAATTGTATATCACTATATCAATGGTGGTGTTGGAAGTAGTTGAGGAAGGGACCGGTTTGGTCTGCAGACCTGCATAACTGAGCTGTTCCTAGTGAGGCTAACAGCCAGGATCTCTCAGTATGATGACTAACATGAAGTGCCCACCTGGGGGAAAAACGACTAGGTGAGAGTCTTGGATTTCTGTTAAAGAAGAAGAAAAGATTTCATTGCTGGAAACAGAAAGGAGTTTGATCAAACAGCCAGATTCCTTCCTACGCATTTCAAGTCTAAGCTCTCCTCATCCTTTTTGAAGTCTATCCCCTTTTTCAGAATGCCTGAAGATGTCTACACTCAGGTCCCATTTTGCCTCCAATCAGAATATCTTTCATTTTCCACAGGACATTTGACAGTGTCCCCTGCTTTGGGCTTGTGGCTGTACCTCTCTGGCTGCTCTTTCTCCAGCCTGTACAGCCCCCTCCATGTATCCGCTCCACTCTGTGGCTGTCTCTGTGCCAGCAAAGTAGATCCTGCCAATGGGCTGCCGAAGAATCCTTGAGGGGGAACAAGCAACAAGTCATGTCAGCCATATCAGGAAAGACAATGAAATCCTTGGGTGAATATTAGAATAGAAGTTTTTTTAAAATAATAACAGGTTCTTAAAGATATCAACTTTGGGTGAGCTGAGCTGGACAGGTAGTCTGTACTGCATCGCATTTCTTACAATAAACACACCAGTGTTCATATTTTCTAAACATTTACACTGCAGTTCTTGCAATGCTATTTCTGGATGTGAATTTAGTGCACATGTAGGTGTAAAACACAATTAGTTTGAGATGAGACTTTTTATATCTCCTGATTTTAGCCAGTGTCTTAAATATCAATGCTAGGTATTACTGGCTCTTAGCACTTCAGTGTACCGTTCTGAAATATACTTCCATAATATCTAACTGACAACCAAAATAAAGGGACTTTTATGCTATTTTTTGCAGCATTCACAATTAGTGTCATTAAAATTAACTTAAAAACTAAGGCCTCTGTATGTTCTTCATTACAATTACTTTATTGGTCTAAGTTTTATTTAAATTGTGAAAACTCATATTTCAAGTAGGCATTAAGAAATATGTATCTGCTAGCCGATCACTGGTCTGAGCAGTAAGCCTTTTTCTTCTTGGTAAATCTTATTTTCATGCAAAAATTTATGCCTGAGAGGACTGTATACAATGGCACACTGATTACTGTATTAAGCCTTGTCTGCTAAAAGGAACAGTCCAAAGAAATCAGTTGACTGTCAATGTTGATAAGAATTAACTTTCCACCAGTATTTACAAAACACCAGTTACAGATGTGCTGGAAATGGTAATACTGATCTAAAATACACAAAGCCTGTTTTGTAAACAGATGGTGAAAACTTCCCATTTCCCTTCCAAAAACCTACTCAGTTGTATTCACCAAATAATAAAAAGGGAAAAAAAAAAAAAAAAAAGAAAAAACCCTAACGATACTGTACTCACCCATCATAAAGGCCAACTGAGACAAGTGGAAGGTTATAATATCTGTTTAAAATATTCTCTAGCAATCTCAAAGGTATAAAGCCAACAGAGTGACAGAGGATTTATGACCCTTTCTGAGATTATTTATTAACTTGGTCTTATCTTGCTACTCTGAAGCCCACTATAAATAGACACTGTACCTTCCATACTGAGTCATTATGCCTGGTGGGAAGTAAGCTGTGTAGCAGCCTCCAGAATACTGCTCTTCACACCAGTTCTTCTCTTCATAATGCACTGGCTGTAAAACAGACATTAATTCACTGAAAGAAGGGACGAAGTCCCGAGGTAGCTAATAAAAGAACTGAGGAGACAGCAGTGAAGAATAGCTTATGATTTGTTGCACGACAATGCCTGACAAGATAAGCACATTTAACAAGTCTCTTAATGCAGCATGGATCAGACACAATAAACCTTAATTTTAGACACTGCTAGCTGTTTAAAAAAAAAAAAAAAAAAAGCTAATCTGGGCACTGTAGAACATAATCCTCTTAATCTGTCAACGTAAATTTATGCTTTGAGCACAAATTTATGCTTTGAGCCATGTAAAGCAAAATTAACCTCTGGTGTAAACAGGTATAATACTTGTAATACATATATTGGATACAAACACATACCATCAAAAAATGCAAAGTATGGTACTTACATGGTTCTGTGTAGAATATCACTGTGTTTAAAATGATGTAATCTTGAGATTGGTGCCTACAACTTTTAACTCACATAAAATTGCCCTTAAAGGATAAAGGGCTTTGATCACAAAAACCAAGTACGAGTTCACATATTTCCTATCAGTTATTTGCCATTACAGGGAAGAGAAGGCAAGGGAAAGGCAAAAAGAAAAACATATGCAGCAATGGATCTTAGCAACTCGTAAGAGAGAAGAAACATTATGCTCTACATGGACTAAGAGGGAATCTCAAAACAGTTGAGATTTATGGTGGTAACCACGATGAACACCACCCTCAGCAACCCAGGGAATGAGAACATTTTTGCCTTTTTAACTACTTCATAAGCCCATTTTTAAAATTACTGTCAAATACAACACAAAACTTGCTGTACAGAGGGCAGCAAGCACTCCTGCAGCAAAATGCTACATAGTGCCGTGCCAGAGCACTGCTGCATTCTCCAGTTTCATTCTCCCTTTCCCCACTGTAACGCAACTGATGAGAGGTACCATGGTTTAGATTATGTGCTTACATGTAAAGCTTCCTCTGATCCCAGAACCTTTGCATAGAGCTCACACAGCCTCGTCTTCCTGCAGGAGAAAAGGAACAAAAGACCTCTCTGTAAGGAAAGAGAAAACACACTGCCTCTAATGTGTTCCAGTTTCAAGAGAACGAGTATTAGCATCTGCTCAAACTCGAGGTTCCAGCTTTTGGGGATCTATTCCAATTGTTCAGACTCTGGAGCAGATCACTTTAGAAATCTCTCTTTCACTCAGTAAACTTCTGTGCTGCCTAAGTGCCAGTTTTACCAGCAGTTATGTAAGCTGTTCCCTCAAGATACCTCTAGCAGCCCAACTTCATATATTACCCAAAGGTTCTCTAGGCTATCAGGAAAAGAAGGAAGTAAGGCATTACACTTTTTTTGTCTTGGCACGTAGTCTAAGTTACAATTTGTTCCTACAAAGACGCAGGTATTGATAGCCTGAGGCTCTCACAGAATCAGTACTTTATTTCTGTATCTATCAAATCTCCTCCTGTTTTGGTTTATGAGCCTGTAAATCCATGAATATACTCCATTCTGTAGCAAGCCCCAAGTGCAATTAAGTTTGTTCCTACAAGCTTTTGGGTCTTACTGTTAGCTGTACTGCACCAATTCCCAAAGAGAAGAAGATCAAGATGAAGTAACAGTCAACAATTACGAAAAGCAAACAAACACACAAACACAACGCTGGAAAGATGTTTACTTGGTTTACTTCTGGAAGCAAATCCTGTGCTTCACAGAAAGCTACGGTGGGTGCAAGGCACAGCAATTAACTGCTGGGACAGTTACAGAGCTGTAACCAGCTCCGTAAGCATGTGAGGAAACCATATTGATGCTGCTGTATGACACAGCCCGGCTATACCCATGAGCAGCTGAGCTCAAAGAACGCTACAGAAAGAGGTTGAAAAAAAGAATAGGAAGGCCTGAAGGCCCTTGATGAAGGTGTACTTCCGTGCAGGCTGGCGCTGGAGCAGCAAATGTGGAGGCTGCTACGGTTCAGGAAGAGCTGTGGCCCTGGCGTGGTGCTGCTGCTGGCAGGTGACAAGCCCAGCAGCAGCGGGTGAAGGGAAGCAGCCCCTTCCTGAAACCCCACGACAGAAGCAGAAATGTGTGGTGACACAGTGACTGGCTAGGGGGCTCAGAGAGCTGCGGGATCTAAATACGAACATCTCTGCAGGCAGGGGGTGGTAGGGATCCAGCAACAGCCATAACAGAACGAACCATTTCCTCCACCTCTCTGTCTCTCTCCCTCCCCAAGTGAAGTGACCACCATGCCCTGCAAACCACCAGCACCCCCACAGTGTCTGAACCAAATGAAACGATTTTAACAGCAAAACCCTCTGCTAGAGTCTGCCCACCACCCCTCGCAAATGCCCACCGGCCACTGCTTTCAGGGCAGGTCTGTAACGCCACAGGGCTCCACAGGAACGTGAGCGTCACCTTGGGACCCATCTGCCTCTGCTCCTCCCAGCACCAAGACAGGGATGAGGAGCACCCCTCCAGACCTGCCTGTGCCCTGCCCCTTTTCCACATGTGACTTGCAGACCCTCCAGGGAGCCTAGAAATGGCAGAGCAGAGGCTGGTAGGGATTCTCATGTATGGCCACCTGCAGGCTCCAAGATGCTGCAAGTTCATTGCCGTTTGCCAGCTACGTTGCAAACACACATAAAGTTAGTTTAAGACAGCAGCGTAAAAGAAAATATTAAGCTTCAGGTCAAGGGCATCTTCAGACTACTAGGAAACTTTGACCTTGGAAGGAATTATTTATCAATAACAATGTACTATTTGAAAGAAAAAAAAAAAAAACACAAAAAAACAGTTTCCAAAGGACTGAATTGTACCAACGGTAATCCTTCACTGAGGACATTCCCCCTAATAAAAGCAATCCTTGCAGATGCACTGCCCTCTCTGCACCATCTGCACCTTTTGTCTTGGAACAGTTTAAACAAATTCTTATTTATAGATTTATGGCTAATGCTCGTATGGAACATATGGAATATGCAGTGAGTAAAATCCTTATTTCTTGTCCTTGGACTCAGCTGTGAAATTGCCACCAGCACTAAATAAGAGGAATGTTATGCCTGGAGCTACCTACGTAGGATCGTGCTGAGAGTGACACCGAGCCCAGTGATTCCTCCCTGCAGTGAGGATGAAGTGCACATGCAGACACCTGGCTCTCCGCCCTGGTCTTTCATTCCAAGCCAGTGTGTGATGCCTTTGTTGCACAGCTGTGAAAGGTAGGGCACAATCTAACTGCTGTAATTACTCACTGACACCTGGAACACCAACTGGAAGACAGTGGTGGGCTTCACTCCCATAGATCTGGCTTAAGCTGTAAAGCAGTTCCCATCCCCTCCCACCACTGCTGATGCCAGCCATGATTTAGGATAGCTGCCACAGACTCTACCTCTCACTCTTCATATCCAGTACTGAAAACCTTACCCTGTTGTCGCCATGACAAAGAGAGAGCCCAGCTATTGCTGATAGGAGAGCAGAGCGTCTCAGCAAGACAGCTGGCCCAGCCAGGTCCTGCAGTCAGAGGAGAGTCCTCCCTGCTAACATCATAGCCCCCATCTAAACGACACAAACCGTTTGCATCCTGAGCGCAGTGGGAGGAAGATCCAGTTTCGCACTCTGCCTTCTCCTGGACCCTGGTTTCCAGTGGAAGGAGCCTTGTGCTGGTGTGCAGGGGAGGAGCTGCAGTCCAGGAGGCTCCTGCCTTGTCTGACTGTGACCAGGACTGCAGGAGTCAGAGAGGCACCCCCGGCCCCTGCATGAAGGTGCATCTGCCAACCCATGCACATTTCATGACCGTTCTTTACCAAAACAAAGTCCTTTCTATTCTAAGGTTTATTCCTCAAAAGACAAGAGTTCAAAATCCTTTTGTTTAAAACTTGGCTGTAGGCTGCAGCACTCAAATGCTCGTGCTAACACTTCTAACGCTCAGGGAAAAGCAGCCTTTCTTCAACGGTGCCTTATAAACAGCTAGAACTGCCCTTCATTTCACAGAAACAGAAGCTATTCTCAAGTACTGCAAACGCTCAGTAACATCTTGCATGTTGACACACAGTGTAAGATGCCATTTGGTGTTTATGATGGCTTAAAATGCTGGGCATGCTGGATTTTAGAATACCTACACTACTTTTATCGTCAGTCACCTGCTGGGGGCCTATTTCAAAGCCTGAGTGCTGAGGAAAAGACGACCTTGCCCATTCCTGCCAAAATGAAGGCAGCTCTGTGGTACCAGGCTGTCGTTTCAAAAGACTGGGATATTAACAGCCCCATCTAGACCCCTTATCCACAGACTGCTAGACTACCTGCAAAGCTAATCTGAGATGACTACATCTTCTCTAGTTAGGCTAGCTATTACCATAAAAATGTTTACTTGGACACAGTATTCCTTGTGGCATGCTTGAAATACAAATGCATTTTCTCCATGTCAAAATAAGGCTCTTCTCATATCCACACTCTATGTGTAGCTTTTAATTTGATCAGATACTGTGAATCAGTGTGATGGAAAAAACTCATTACTTCGTAAATTCTATTTTAATAATAGACAAAAGAGCAGTACTGTATGCACAGATTTGTTTTAACAAGACAGTAAAAAAGACCTTCATCTGTGCCTGAAGGGCATTTTTTTTCTGCAACAGAGGGTAGAGTGCTGGAAGCAGCTTTTTGAACCCTTCATGATGCTGAGATCTTGTTCACAGCAGCTACAGCAGTGCCAGGGTTGCACTAAGTTACAGATGCTGAAAGGACCCGCTGAGGTGACCAGCAAAATCATGCACAGTGGACAAACCTATCCCTTCTGACAAGCTTTGAAAGAGCTTGGTGCAGCTGCAGGAAGCCAGAGGGGTAGCAGTGGGGGATGAGGCTGCCCTGGACCCTTCCCACTGAGGGCAGCAGGATATCTACACTATTTCTATAGTCAGCAGCTTAGAGTAGCTCATCTGTTGGAGCCACATAAGCAGAGCAGCCCTGCTGGAGACTGAGAACCAGGTACAGAGAGTTTCCAACGGGCACGGACTGGCTGCCACATCTGCTGTAGGTTCAGATGAAGGCCCCACAGAATTCTCACCAAAAAAAGTGACACATTTGCCTACTGTCAGGTTACTGTTTCCTTCAAATTAGGGCACTTTTTCCTGCTCTGGTTGGTTATAGCGAAAGTTTGACTCTGAGTCCACACAAATCTCCAGCGTTTGTACTCACCTTTCTTCTTTTGTGAGATTTGTCAGTCTTCTACACTTTCGAGCAAGAATGAAACTGTAACAAAGGAAGACCACAATTTGTTTCCATTATGTTACTACGTTTCTTGCATCACTTAAAATGCCAACACCTTTTGATGACACGATGCAATCACTAATATTAGCTTTTGGGTCACTATCCAAAACATCCATTTCACCTCGTTGTGTAACACTATATGCTATACTCGCTGTGGAAGGAACTTACTGTGGAATGAACCACTCTGAGGTTCAGGTTGGAATATTTTTATGAGCTGTTTCCCAGTGACCTAAATTTTACACAGCAGTGCATGCAGGCATATAATAACAAGAGATGAAACCTGGGATTGACCTGGAAATTAATAACTTCCTAAGATTGATCTGGCAGTTTTTAAATAAAAATAATGTAATGCTATAAAGCAAATTTTCATTTAAAGAACTGGAAGTCTTGGGGAGGCAAAATATTTGGACAAAGATTTAAATTTGTGCATTCACCCCCTTTTTTCCTTCTCCTTTCTTTCTGCTTCTCCACTTTGCCATATGACAAGGCAAAATATGACAGGCAGAAAAAGAGAAGAAAATTTATTTTTTTTAAATTTGCTATTAAATCATAAGAGAGAATTTTTTTGAAAGAAAAACTCATAGAAAATATTCACCATACACTGAGAAACAACCCTTTAAATATAATAGAGTCATAGAATATCCTGAGTTGGAAGGGACCCACAAGGATCATGGAGTCTATTTTATTAAAGTAATTCCCTTCAAAAGTAACAAGTTTTCTGTTTCAGTTGCTGCCTCTAAGACAAAATAAAGAGGGATTAACTAGACATCTTTTCTGTCTCTTACCCTATTATGGCAGGAAAGCTGCCATCAGGCTTAGTATCATCAAGCGTTAAACCAATCGCAGCATCCTCATCTTCAATCATCATGGTACCACAATACCCTGTAAGCACAAGGAGGAAAAGAAGTTAGGATCCATGTATTCAAACACAGGTGCAAGCTTCCAAGAAGTTGTGAAATATTCAAAATTTGACTGGAAAAAGCCCTAAACGACCTGATCTAAATTTACCCTGCTTTGAGCAAGGTATTGGACTAGATGACATCCAGAAGTCCCTCCCAACCCATATTATTCTCTGATTATGTGATTCTAATATAAGGAGATATGAAAACGAAGGAAAGGAGAAAGAAAAAAAAAAAAACAAGCAAAGTGATCTCCATCAAGTGACAAAGATTAGCACACATCCCTTGCTGATCTGCAACGCAGCTCACCTTGGCTCACAGAAGTGTTAGATCCTATCTAGAAGAGAAAGTTTAGATCTGAGATGTGCTGACAACTAGCAATCTTTTTGAAGTATCTTTAAAGCAGAAAGTCAGTCAAGGAATCTAGTGTTGAATTCATGATAAAAAATAAATTATTCTGCAACCCAGTTAGCAAGGTTGCACAGAAACTGCACAGAAACAGATTGTTCTCAGAAACTGAAGATGTTCAAGTGCCTCTAGCACAACTGCTTCAATGTGTTACATTTATATCAGACACAGGAGGAAATATTTGTACATTGTTTTGAAAACACAATTGTTCTTAAAAGAAGAATTTGAAGAAAAGAAATCTGCACTATCAAAACGCAGTATACGAACTATGGGTTCTACCAGGAAATGGGAGTCACCTCTTGCCAGGCGATCCCAAAAGTTAATGGCCAGAATATGCCAAAATCCAGAACTCTTAAAATCATTCACAGAGATGAAGGGTGTGTGACATTTGAAGACAAACACAGGTGTGGACTCATTACAACCACTGATGAGAAATGGGTGCTCTTACATCATAGTTTGTCTGAGACTGAGTAAGTTGTAAAAGAGATCTGAGGAATCATAATGGAAGTATTCAGCATACAAAGGGAGCAGGTGGGGATGTCCATGGGAAGACACCCTAACCAAATCCTGCACAATGCAGCCAGAAGGCAGAGGTTTTGCAGGCTGATGACTGATGGGATAAAACCTTTCTCCATTATACATCTCTTGTACCTTTAGATTATTGTACAAGTGGGAGAGATTCATCTCATAACAAGGTGCCTCTGAAGGAAAAGAAGACAACAAAGAACAAGCAAGGCAATAAGCAACAGGCATGTTGTGCTGTGCACCTGGCGCTCTCCCTTCATGCCTACCCCCTTCTTTTTCTTCTCCTATCCATGCCCTCTTCTGAACCTCTCTCTCAAGTTTCTCAAACAGGGAAAAGCAAAAATGGCATAGAAGTGTATAAAATTCCCTCCTGAGAGCCACCATTCTCTAAACTCAAAGTCTACTCTGTTACCATGTACCTTATCCCTCTCTCTGCCACTACCACTACTATTCCCTTTAATTAAAACATAATACCCTTCTTCCTCCAGAAGGTTTCCTTATAGTACACAATGCACTTGATGACTGAGCCCATTGGGATTCGGTTGATGAGTTGGTTTCTCATTGGGGGCAAAGGTGGGTTGAAATGAATCTTCAAGCCAAGAGCTGGGGGAATGGCACTGATCACATATTTGCTCTGGAAAAGAAATCATACATAAGCCAAATACATTCTCCACTACTTCATCCTAACTATATTGCTCTAATGATCTCAGCAGACATCTGGAGAGGTTGCAGGGTGTATCTTCTAAAGCAATTTTGGCATTTAGCACAAGAATTGCAAAACCGAACTCTCACAAAACCCTGGTTGTTAAAACAACAATCAAGCGTTATATAAACAGCCATCTGTTCCAATGACGGGCAGCTGCTCTTTTCCCAGTGCTTGAAAAAATCCACTGGAGAGATTTTCTGTGTTACAGGAGTCCGTTGGTTTCCTTTCCATCTGGACTCCTCTGTTACAACTTGGAAGCAAAGCCTGATATGTTCTCACAGAAAGTTTATTACTAAGCTACAGTGTTGTGTTCAACTTACCATGACCCTTTAATTCTGAAGGTAACTGAACACAAAGAAGAGATGCTAGTGATGGAGGAGTTTCAATATACACTTTGCTTTTCAGATATCACTTTAAAGCTCTGTCATTGCTGTTATGCAGGGACAATCAGAAAACTTGACCTTCTGTCATAGCCACTTCAGTCCCTGCTACACTTTTTTTACAGGATTTTGGACAAGTCAAAAAGGAAAAACTAAAGGTTTTCTAGCTGTCCCAACACAAATGGTTGCTTCGATGTAAGAGGTTTCATCACCTCATATAATTCATGATCTAAGGTTTCCACTATGACATTTTCACCCGACTGGTCAATGCGGACTACTGGCTTCCTCAGCTTCACTCGGCCTCCGAGGCGCTCCATTATTTTCTCACTGATCTGTCCAGAGCCTCCAACAAACTTCCTCTCCTGAAAGACAGAAAACGATGACTTGGCAAAGAGGACTTAGCAGAGTGGTGCATGCAAAGTCAGTATCATGACAAATATTTTTCTTGGGATTCAAAACAAACTCCATTCTTCTGTGGTTATCAAAACCTTCTCAGGAAGTACAACAGTCTCACTTGGAAAATGTATCCACGTTACTTTCTCTTTCAGTGAAACCCTGCACTTCCCATGTTTGACCACCAGCCAAACTAGAAGTATCAGTAATCTTATGAAAAGAAAACACTCTCACGCGATCTCCAAATGGATTCCACAGACCTGTGTGAATCAGAAACACTTCTTAAAAGCACTTAAACTTTTAAGCCTTTCTCTGAGTTCACTCTTATCACTGCATAGGTATCTGCATCAGAAGTAAGGATCCTCTTAATAAATAACAAGGAAGTGAAATAGCTCACACCAAAAACGTATCCTGCTGTGTCACAATGTATTCTTTGCATTTTTATCTTTAGGTATTTATTTATGATTAAAGAATTTATATTTCTAAAAATATAATTACTTCTAACATATTAAGTAAAATTTGCATTTCTAAAGTAGAAGACTGTTAATGGAGTCTTTACTTTCTTGAAATGCAGAAGCAGCACCAATGTACCAGTTTGCAATCATTTTAAAGCAATACCATACTTAAGCAGGGGTGTTCATTTTCTTCAGACTGATTTTAAGATCTTTACAGTTTTAATCCTTGGAAGCTTGAGTCTTTAGGAATCCAGCTCTGGGCTACAATTCCAGTATTAATTTGGAGTGCTCTATACACTTGTGCAGCTAGCATTACCATCCTCACAAAGTCGTTCTGAAGTGGTAAGGCTTGCTTCAGCCTCATGACAGAAAGAAGCATAATACTTTTTTTTTTTTTTTAACTTAATAAACGAAGTATGAGTTCCAATCAGAGCCCAAAAGGACGACAGAGTCGGGAACTGTTACAAACATACTGATCCCTAGGCCAACGCCTTCAGCACAAGAACGGCCTTCAACATGAGTTTTGCAAGAGCCTGATTAATGTGTAAATAACATAGAACGAGTTGCCAATGCGATATCGGGTCAAAGTCATGGGTGTTATCAGTTTGCCCTCTGAACTTAAATAAACAAGCAGAAGTATGAAGCTAAACAAGGGCCCCTCACAAGCTCCAGAAGAAAGTGATGGCTGACAGTACCTGCCCTCCATTGGTTGTTGAGAAAATCCTGGCTGTCCCCCCACACTGCTTCACGTACCACAAAAACCAGAGGGCAGAGACCTCATGGGGTTCAGAAGTGACATCCACATTCACAAACAGAGTTGCGAAACTCTTGGCAGCACTGCAGCAAAGACAAGAAAGCGAGTAAATTTAAAGCCTGAAAAAGGGTGACAATCTTGTTCTTTAGTAGGGGACAGACTGTCTTTGGCAATATCTTCTTCCACTGAAGTTGAGGGCAAAGGATTCCTTGATTTCAGTTGAAACAGGAAACAATATCAATTGCTTTTATGGAACATTTTTCAAGGAATCTTGTAAAAAATGTCAATCAAGTACTGCTGTAGTCCAGCAAAATTAGGGCTCCAGCAGATACAAGAGCCAATGAAAGCTTATGGCATTTTATGCTACCAATACAAAATTAGATTGTCATCCCAGATTCAGGATTAAGGGAAGCAGGCTCTGGTGTCTTCACTGGACTGTGAAACCACCTTTTTGCTCATCGTTCCTGGGCTATATCCAAGACCCACTGTTCTGTCTGCCCTTGCTGAATACCTGTCCCTCAAGCACACAACATATGGATTATTCAACATTTGTCATTAAAAAAAATCTTGTCTAAGCTAATTATCTAAGCTCTCTGGTTAGTCAGCATACCCTCACTGCCTTCTCCTCTGCTGTGCTCTGTGAGTGTGCTGCAGCAGGAACACACCAAGGAAAGAAGTGTAAATAGGAAGCCATAAGTGAGGTTACAGTATATACAGATTCATGTAAAAGTCTGTCAGGAAAAAAAAAAAAAAACAGGGAAAGAATACTTTTGGTTGCACAACTCAGTATTTTAAGAGTAATGGTCTAGTACCCAGCAGTGATGAACACAGAAGTGGAAAAGTGGCCTGTATCTAAAGAGGGATGTCCTTCTTTATGTGCTTTATGTCCTCCAGTTGGTGCTTTCATTACAGGAAAAAGCAAATGGCAGCCCTACTGGAAATTACTATATAAACCTGTACAACATTTTGGGGTGCACTAAGACAATTAATTAAGGCTCAGGCAAACATTCCTCCTGTTAAAAGTAAACACTTCTTCTGCCCTCACTCTGAGGAGGATTTTAAAGTGACATGGAGAACAGGAACAGAAGATACTCAGCTTAACTGCATTGTGAATGACAGGGACTGAGTGTCTACAGGTATTTCATATGCCAAGCACCGGGTAATCAATAACTTCCAATGCCAGTACAGAAACCACTTTCAGTTGTTTCTTCCTTTTTTCAGTCTTTGAACTTCCAAAAAATAATAATAGAAAAAATAAATAAAAAAAGAGAAAAACATAACTCAAACTCACTATTACAAACTCAGCTGTAGTTCTACATAGAAAAAAGTGTCTACTGTCCTTGCTAAAAATGCACAAAGTCCTGCTGAAGTAAAAAGCTGACCCATTTTCTGAACTACTGGTGCATTCTGGCTTCATCCTTGACAGCCAAAAATAATACTGAAAATACTTATTATTTTTTGTCTGTATAAACACACACTGTAAAATATGATCAGCTCTGAAAGATGTTTTGTCTGATGGGAGAATTAGTGTATGTATTTATTAATATTTTATAGGCAGAAGCTACTAGACAGTGGTTAAATCTGCATCATTTCTGCTGCCTTCTCGCATTGCTTTTCAGCATTCCGGTTCCCCAGTTTCTTCTGGTGTTTTACCTAGAAATGGCAGAAGGATTTCAACTAAGGGTACGCAGGGCATTTCCACCATGCAAGTGCAGCCAAAAGCAAATCTGTACAGTCTGTTAGATGAGAGGAAATAGTAGAAGATCACCCTTCTGGATCACTACCTTCCAGGGTGGGAAGTTTCTACAGCACATCACCTAAATCTTGAACAAACTGGGCAAATCAAGCTGAGATGCACATATGAATTCTGAAAAGCAGCTTGGAATTAAGGGAGGCTGACAGTTATGCCGATATTGAGGTAAAATGTCAAGTCATATCCCATCACTGGGTCTGAAAAAATATGACTGTAGTCATGTGAGCTACTGGATATTGAACGACTACCAGTGCGTGATGTTCCGCTAACTTGAATAGTTCCTTAACAAATCTGAGGTTAAAATGGCCAGCAGGATGGGCAGCATACATTTCTATTTTGTTTTACTGAGTATGGATGGTGGCACAAATGAGAAAGGCTTTCTGTATGTTTGTCTACAATTATAACTCTTGTTGCAAATGAAAGCAAAATGACCAGAAGACTGAAAGTTTTTGAACAAGAACCTACTATCCATTAGCAATGATCATGCTACTACTCCCTAAAGGCTGAATGAAACCATTAAAATGCCCCCCAGTGCTATTGGCAGTGTCAGCCTGAGAGGGTGCTAGCAGGCTTCTGCACTAAGGTTGTGCAGACTCCCTGTAGCAAGGAGTTGAGTGCTTAGAAGTTCTGAAGCTGTTGCTGTAGAAATCAATCTGCTTTACAGGGAGGCAGAATTAATGTTTTTTTGCTTCAGTGTGAAGAAAACCAATCAAACTGTTCTTGAATGGCAAGTAAAGAAAAACTGCTTTGATGTATACATAAAAATAGAAAGCATTCTCAGTTTCCCTGGGTGGTATATAGTGCAGCAGTTAAACAATAGAATGATGGGTGTTAAAGTGATCTAGTGCCATTTCAAGACAAATGTTATCCTTATAGTACTTTGGTAAAATCAGCTGGTCCAGTACAGAATAAATGTGTGCTGTTTGATCAAAAGTGTGATTCAAAAACCTTCTGCAGCCACAGCATTTTTCCTTGAATAGTTAAACACATGGTAACGTATAACAGATGAAGGTATTACCCACGTATTCAGAAGTAACCCCTCCGGCAAAATCCATTTTCCTTATATCTTTATATTAGTCTAAAAAGTTATGGAAGTGTAACAAAAACTACTGTGTGTGCTGATAGGGGTCATGGTCTATTATAAAAATATTTTCTCGTCCCATTTCTTCAAAAACACAGTATTCTAGTGGTAATGATATCTGTTTGTAAAGCAGTAATGCCTATTTGGAGTTCTACGGTATATAAATATAAGCTTTGATATCTACTTTCATATTAGTTTCTTACTTTGTCCAGCAAATTTTGTCTATGAAATCTTGCATAGTCATTTTGTCCCATTCTTCAGCATGCGGAGCCTTCCATGGGGCTTCACTGGGAATCTAAGGTAACATAAAATAGTATTCATCAACAAATGAATGAGTGGCATAAGAAAAAGACAACAAAGTGAACTGGTTGATTTCAGGTTAAAATGAAGAAGTCTGGACTGTTGTTTAGGTCTATTTTCAAAATAACTTTGATGTAGAGTTTTAATATTAATTTTTAATAATTCTGAATGTGCTATTTTCTTAAGAAATACTTACGCCCTTGGGTTAGAATTAAAAGTTCAGGCAAAAAAGGAGAGAATTAACATTAGAAGCCAACTGACTGCATGAAAGAGAAATATATAAATGTAGGAGGCAGTGAACAGAACTTCTGCTTTATCCCTAGTATTTGCAACGTCACATACATAACCTCATCTTTACATGATAACTCAGCCTGAAAATTTCTGATAGGTACTACAGTGAACTTAACAGAAGACGCTTTTAAGGATTTTTTTTATATATATATATTCTGTTAGATTTAAGGATAGAGAATAATTTTAGAGTTAAGAGCTAGAAAGATAAAGCACAGTGCTGAGGAATGGCTCTTGGTTATTCCACGTCTCTCTTGTTCATCTATGCAAGTAACAGCCACCTCTTTTTAAAATCTTGTAACTCAACGGAAGACATGCACTACTGGTAACAAACTAAAACGGTTGGGTTGAATTTGAGGGTGGAGAAGGGCATGTGTTACAGGCCTATAAGCCTCTTAAAATGCCGCTTACTCAATCACCAGGCATAATGCTAAAACCACACGCATAAACCCTGATGTTCATATAAAAAACAAAACAAACAAAAAAAACCCCCACAAAGGTACGACTGCAGACAGGCGTAAAAGCATGGCCTTCAGAATGAGCTTGCCAGGATGCCATGTATGCATGTGCTCTGACCACCACGGAATATCAAAATACGTCGTAATGCTGCTCTTGCCAGCACTAGGCACGTTCAAGCCAGACCAGCTTTGCCCATCTGCATCCCAGTCCCGTCTTCACTCTGCCCCATTGAACAGGCCCTCACGGAGACAAAGCTGAGCTGAAACAGTCAGCTGCAATTCCTCATGCCTTACCTCCCTTCCCATTTCATCCATGGTCCTCCACAGGTTGTTGTAGTCCAGGTAGGCCAACGGATTCCACAGAGGAGGGAACGCACCTTTAAAGGGGTAAGATTTACCCTACAAGATGAAAAAACAAAAACAAACAACAAACTCATAAAAATTAAAATACAATCATAATCATAGCTTCTATGTGCAGGAAACCGCACCAAATGGTTAAGTGCTCGCTAGAAGACAGCACAAATTTAATCAATACATGTAACAGCTTCTGACAGAGCATGTCTGTGTGTGCATGTTTGCATGCAGAACAAGAGGCAATGGGCCCACACTGAGACACAGGAGGCTCTGTCTGAACACCAGGACGCACTTCTGTGCTGTGCGGGTGACCGAGCACTGGCACAGGTTGCCCAGAGAGGCTGTGGGGTCTCCCTGCTTGGAGATCTTCAGAAGCCGCCTGGACATGGGCCTGGGCAGCCTGCTCTGGGTGGCCCTGCTTGAGCAGCGGGTTGGACCAGGTGACCTCCAGAGGTCCCTTCCAACCTCAGCCATCTTGTGATTCTGTGTGTGCATTTAGTGACTTTTTTTCCTTTCAAAATCAGACCAAAGCAGTTGTGATGAGCTTCATTATACACTAAAATCACAGCTCATAGACCTTCCTGGAACAAACTGTTTTCAGCTATCATACAAACCCCCAGCCCTACAGAAACTGTAGCATTTACTAATAGTCACTATTCTTCCCACTCATCAACCACACTTCTGGCCATATATTCCTGATAGTGACAGTCTGGCCAATATGAATGACCTAATTACATCATTACATATTTAATAGTTAGATTTTATAAATTTAGCTGCTGCTATGAGTTCAGAAAGTCCAGTTTAATTATGGGCAGAAGACAACAGATAATTTGTAGAGCTAATCTATTTACAAGGCATTTTCCTGGCTGACTATATGTATGGCAACATAACAGTTTTTAAAAGTCATAATGAAATGCTTATTAGCATTATATGGTTACTCATTTTTTCACAACGTATTCTGGACTCCAAAAAATAGATGAATAATAAAGGCCATATTGTGTGCCACAGTTGATCTTTCAAAACTTATAATAAATTACATGTTTAAGGGGGCACTGCATCAGCATGAATGTCAATTGGTAGAAGCACTAACTTTTAATAGATATTTGATACAGTGCCACACCAACTGATCACTAAAAAAGATTTACTTACCCTGGCTTCAAAAGAAATGTTGCATCATGACTAAATATTTAGAACCAGGTAACAACAAACAAAGAACCCTGTGTCTCATTGAAGATAAGTATCCAAAGACCACTTACATGAAGAAGTGTCAGTCTTGGTTTGATTTAGCCACTTTATTAATAACGTGAAAGAAGGGATAGAGAGCACACCATTCAAATCTGCAGGTGTTGCAAACACCAGAAGAGACAGTAAAATGGCACAAAGGGATCTTGAGAGACTAAAAACTTGGTCTGGAAATAACAAAATTATATACAACCTTGAAAAATGCTGGCTTATAGCGTCGGGGACTTCTAATTCAAGGAGAGAGAAACTTAAAAAGCAGAAAGTCCAAAAATAAAACCTCAGGATACGAGTAAGAGCAAATTAGAAATCAGTTTACAAAAAAATCAGCAGGTTAGTGTAAGTGAAGAAGAAACTGTTTTTTCATCTAGTCTTTGCAAGGACATGAGACTAATGGAATTCTTGTAAGAAACATCAAGGTAATGAAAGTTAGGAAGAAAGCAAAGTGCAGGAAGAAAGGAATTAATTCTGTAGTACAATGACATGTGAAGAAGTAGCTGCAAAACAACAATTCCATTTTGCAGTGCTTTTGAGGAGATATTATGGTTTGTAATAACATGCCAAAATGTCAATTAAAAAAAGTTCTCAATCAGCAGTTTTGTCATAGTTGGAGTCGATCCCCCGTCACTCCACGAGATACCAAGATTGAAAACCTCGCACTTCCAATCTAAGGACTGACATTACAGTACACGTTCAGAAATACTGCAGAAAATGTCAGGAAAAGTTTGTTTTCATTCACCATGGAACAAAAGTGCATCTCTACAGCTCTTGTGCTCAGCCATATAAAAATACATTATATTGGAGTCAAGAAAAACATATCCCTACAGATGGAGATCATGAATTGCAGTGAGTTTATCCTTCACTTGGTCCTGAAATGGATATTTTGGTACTATTATGGAATCTCTTAATACAAAATTAATTCGAACTGGGACACACCTTCATGGTCTACTGCCAAGGGGCTTTGAAGGAAGAGCAATAGCTCACACACTAAGTAACCTCCTCTCCCAACCAGTAAAATCTGAACCATGTTGGTAATTACCAACACCAATTACCAATTAGCTTTTTTGGGCACACAAAAATTTTATAGCAGCCAGAAGTGAGTTTCGCTGTGCCTTGCTCTGAGCACTGGAGCTACCCTTGAGTAGTGTAAACCTGGCATAGGTATTCCAAAGAAATAGCATATCAGTTTGGTTTTTAGTACCCAGTGTTTCCCAGATTTAGATTTACAAAACATGTATCCTGCTGTGTTAAGAAAACCAGAACAGCATCAGAATGTGTTATTCCAACTATTGACTTAGTTCTGAGCTTCCTGCCCTGCCAGAGGCAATCCTAACTGAGTTATCCCCTCTGAGTTAATTCAAGTCTTATGAAATCCCTGTGGTGTTTCTTCAAGAGTGCACAGCTAAGAGACACATAAAACACATCTCTGTTTTAGTATTCTTCTATTTCACTGCATTTGAACCGCTGAAAGGGAAAACTTGGGTGTGCCTCTTGTGCAGAAATCTGGGGCAACAAGTCTCAAAGCACAAGAACAAACCTCAACCTGAAAAAATAAAAACAATCACAAAAGTGAGGGAGTCTCCTGCGAAAGTTACATCTAAGAGCTCCTAAGACATTATTTAAGGCCTGATCCTTACTTTCTACATAGACAAAACTCCAGGAACTGCCAGTCAGAATTCAGGTTGAGAAGAGACTGCAAGACTAGGATCTATACAGAAACAAAAATAGCAGCACTAAAGAAAGACTACACATATTTCTGAGTAGTTTATAACAAACCGAAACATTTTAATTTTACTGATGAATTTGTACTTTTGCAAATAGAAAAAGCTTTTGATATTTAAGTAAAATTTGCTTATTTCTATCACATTGCTCGGAACAGCATTCTCCTAACCTACTGGTGCTGCATAATCTCTAAAGAAAAATAAGATAGGTGGATGAAAAATACGCCCTAAGATGCATAAAACATTTACTTTTCAAATGTTTTTAATACCCAAATCAGAGCAGTATATAAACTGCAATATAATGACCACCCCTTCTGATCATTTGATGTAATATTTTAACACCAGTACTATAACAATGCTCAGAAGTATTTCTTACTTTTTTTTTTTTTTGGCAGGGGGAGGGGGTGCACTCAGTAGTATTTAATAGAGGACATATGTAGTTTTTAGAAACAGATTCATAATGCCACTTGCAATGCTTCCAAAAGCAGAACACCAGCACTGGCAGCTGGAGGTCTACCTGCTATTGTACAAGTCACTAGCTGCTTAAGAAGACCGTTGCTGCAGTATGGGCTAAAGCATATTGAAGAAGCTGAAACTATAGGGAGCAAATTCAAGTAACCCAGCTGTCTTGGGAATAAACAAACAGGGAAATGAGGAATCCAGTGTAAAATGTCAAAAATATTCCAATTCCGGACAGATTTTCTCATTTATCTGTTTTCAAGAATGTCACGTCAACCAGTGTTTGCCTTAGTTATGCTGGACCCATGTAATATAAGTGGTACGGAAACACATTTTCTACATACATCAGCTCTGTTTCAGTTCAAATAGATAACAAGAAATGGACAGGGCTGGGGAAATATACAGCATGGCAACTGAATAGCAGCCCCTTGAATATCAGCCCCAGCACCTGGTAGGTCATAGGGATGGGTACCAGATGGGTACCACACATTTTCTCCTGGAAGAGTGGAAGTGAGTGAATGGTTAGGGGAGAAGAGACATGCTCTGCCAGGAAGTGTCATCAGTATCTCACTGCACATTGGAATCTCAGAAGAAAGTCTGGTTTTGCAGGTACAACACCACTTCGTGCTCCCCTAAACATTATGTACCCATGCAGTGCCTGAGTGGTATTCTGCATCATGACCTGCAGTCCCTTGTGCCAGTGATCCATGCAGTTTTTATAGCTGGTACAAACATTTTATAAATATAGTCAGCTTTCATTGTAGGAAACGAGACCACATGATGCAATCTCTGCACCAGTGAATGATCGCAGATACCCCCTCAGCTAAACCCTATAAACCATAAATCTTGGAGTAGCAGCTTCTAAATTTACCAGGATATCACTCAGCATGTTAATTCACAGTTACACAGCTTTACAGGCATGTACTGCCCTCTGCTGATTTGCAAGCATGGATACATCACGCACCTTGTTCTCTCTTGACTTAAAATCCTAATAATGTCATTCACATAAAGCACAGAAATGGCAAGATACAGTCATAAGAAGGAAAAAGAGAAATAGCAAGGAGTCACACCAGGCAGGAACTCACTACCTGTCTCTCATACTCATTTTCTCATCTGCTGCAGTGTGGAAAATTGTCCTTTTTGGTTTTGTTTTATCCATAATGTCTAACAATATATGTCTTTGGGACTCAGCCTCTGGTGTAATCATAATTCTCAGTAAAACATGGCAAAGAGCTGGACCAAATGACATCTCCAGCAGCTGACACACATAAATAGACCTACTGAGAAAACTGGAACAGTGAAATTCCCTCAGTTCATAAGCTTAGCTGGTTACTATGCTGACAGGTATCATAAAGATAAAAAGACACAAAGACTAGAAAATACTAATGAAGTGCAAGAAAATCCAGATAACTAACGCTGCAAACCTACAATATCAGGACATGCCAAAATACCCTCTAAATATATTTCAGTATTTAAATTGGGATCATCAGCTCTGGATGACAGAGTGTTTTGTGAAATTTGATCAGCAAAATTAATTTCTTTTGAAGTGTAGCATAGCCAGACACATTGGCCTGAAACACGTATCTTGAAAAGGAAAGGAGCTAATTGGGAACAACTTGTTTCTGCCATATTATAGATCTAAAGTCCATCTTCACCCTGCCACATCGGTCATACAAAAACTTGAATACATGTCTTATCTGAAAAAAGGTAGAATGAGAAAAAAAAATATCACTGAGGTAATTTAGAAAGAAAACTTGAGGTTCTGCTCTGAATTTAAAAGTGAATATAACTCTTTAATCCAATCAGCTGAGAAAAGAGTCTCCTCCCTACTAGAACCGGATTTTTTATTTACAAGTACTAAGAAATACCTTTACAAAAAGTGCTCAGGTATTTTATGAAGCACATATTTCAAAGGACTGTGGTTCTAAATGCTCTTTGAAAGTGGACTTGCACGTGGCTTTCAACACCTAAATTAAACCTCCCAACAAAGTGGATAAAATCAATAGAAACCATACTTGCGGATTTCTAAAGTTTGTCTTAAAAAAATCTCCTTCCCCTCCCAAAAGCACATAAGTGGGCAAAAATAAATAAAAACAGGAGAAAAGAGGAGTTTCATTTTGGAGAAAACCACGAAACGAGCTCTCCACCCACAGATAACATAACTGAGCACGTGTTCTCAAAATGAGAACACTGTATTTAACGCAGAAGATAACACTGGGCTCACTGGTTTTGTTTCTGAGTTACTCCAGGTTCTTACATTCCTTATCTAAAAAATGAAACCTCACATAAATTTTTTCAGATGTGTGAAACCCAGCAGGCTCAGCCAGTTCTTCCAGTATGAAATACACATGTATTCCTTATTTCTGTACTCCTCAATCAGCTTCCCAAGGGAAACAAAAATCAGTTCTTGTAATCAAATGCAATTGAAGCCTTTCTCCCAGCAGCCTGAATTAAATAAGCTAGGTGGGAGCAGAGCTCCTTTTCCTTATCTCCTAGGAAACAGACCCTGTGGTCTGGGAGGGCTCAGACTGAGGAAGTTCCTTTGCATTCGGTTTTAATTAAGAAATGCATACTTTATTCCACTTCATTTTCCTTACTGCTTTCATCCTCATGCTGCCATTAGGTTACAGCTGTCAGCCTTCCAGCCAATTTTCCTGATCAATAAACATCTCTTGTGAGACTTTTCTTTACGGTCCCCTTTGGCAGACATCACTTTGCAGATTTGCTGTACGTTACCTTGACCCTTTTAGACTGCAGTAATACAAATATTATCCATTTTTTTTAATTACAAAAAGGCCTAATTACAAACTAACTTATTGCAATTACTGCCAGGTGGCTAACACACACACAAAAAAAAGAGAAAATATTCCTTCATTTACAGGGCAGGTCCAACAAGACCAGCCTTTCCCATATTCTGCTTTTCATTAACAGCATGGAGGACATCCCTTGTGAGTCTAGCGGATAGTCTCACCTTCCTCAGCCTATTCAATGCTCAAATTCTCTCCTGAGGCTATCGGTGAGCACGAATAATGACATGGTGTTTTGTGGCAGGAATGCCTGCATGCTGATATCTAGGAAAGAGTTTAAGGAACGCAGACCTGCATTCCAGCAAGGACACATGAAACTGCCACGGCCCTGTAGTAATTTCAGTGTCTTTGAATTTACTTGGCTTCCTTTTCAAGACACCAGATGCCCAGCTTCTTCAAGATTCAGATGATTCTCCCCAGTTCCCTAAGCTCTTGTTTACACATTGTTAGCGAAAAGGGGGAAAAAAAAGATATGATGCCATTTCGCCTTGCTTAAATTGATGGTAACTGAGAGTTTCACATACTTTTCCTTCTCTGAATGTACCCTAATTAAGACATACAAAAGAAAAATGAAAGAGCTTTTATCTAGTTATTCAAAATCCATTTCAGCTGTTACAATACTTACTATACACTACGCCAGGAGATACTGCCCTTAGATATGCAAAGAAGCAGGTCAAAAGTTTAAATAAATCATGTTGCTTAGCTTTAGTGCATGTATCAGTGATACCACAGAAGAAACACCAGTAAATTCTATAACTTTAGATACAACAATCACTTATCCTGCTGCTAATTAAATCCCAATACAGCAGAGCCATCACATTTTTACTCATGAACTGGACCACAGCAAACTGCATTTTAATAAACACAATAGCACTGAAAATGAATGACACCCAGGAGGGCTGTAAATTTTTTTTTCAGCAGATCCATTACAGATCAGTATGTAGCCTGCTAATATTAGAGCAGATTTGTGGTCCTAGTTAGAAGTATTGTATGTATAAGACTAAATATTAATCTCCAGTGATGCCCTGCAGACTGGGTTCACCTTAGTGTTCTCCCCAGAGTTGCCAGGTTGCATATACTTATATGAAGGTTGTGCTAACCTTGAAGAGGGCATAACTTGAATTTGGACACCTCTAGCCAGTGCTGCTGGCAGATGAATGTATATGAGGAAAGTCTATCCTCTTATGTAGAACTGAACTGTGGTAATGAGGTACCAGCAACTCGCTGCCAAGATCCTGTCTGGTGACTAGGGAGGGGATGTTTCATGTTTCTCTAGGCATTTTGGCTTGAAAGGTCCCCCTGGATGTACACCGTATTTAACTGCCTGCCTTTTGGTGCTAAGGAAACAGCTAGCAGGGCTTATATTAATTATTATCACATGAGGAATGTTCCAGCTGCAATACACTGTCCAAACAGCTAGCCACCTAGCTAGCTGTTAGCACTACCTGCAGTCTGCAGCAAGACATCACAGAGATGAAGAGGAATAAATGTTACTGCCACTTTCTAGCAATGATGCTGCAACCTGGGGAAGTTCCAGGAAAGAGCATGATACTACCCCACAGACAGTTCAGGTGGAAAAAAGATCTGGAAAAAAATGACAGCAAACATCAATGTAAGTGGGGGCATCTACCACAGACTGATAACCAGATTTTGAGAAACGAGCTTTGTTGGTCTCATGTAGCCAATAAGAGGAGTCTTGTTGCCAGTCTATGCTGTTAGGTTTTCATGCAAGCTCTCCATCAGTGAAAATGGGATCAGAGTGTGTTCAGCTAGCATAATGGCAGGACAAAATGTAGAGCATCCTTACTGTACATGAAGGAATCAAGTTCTAGAAAGATTAATTCAACAAACCAGTCATACAAATAAATGTTTCTGTACACAGAGTTAGAGTAGCAGAGCAAACGAGTTCTATATTTACCTTACTTAGCAAATGAACCTGTGTTAAATTTGATAATACAAGATTTGTGCTTTAAAATGCAAGAAGTTTGCATGGCTATTGGGACTGCACAAAAGTGAAGTGCAATTTGGATTAACCAAGGAAATCTGTTCTTAAGTAAACCCACACAAAACTTTGACATGTTCTCACATTTTAACACCTCTTTCCAGACACTGTTACATAGCAAAGGTAAAAATTACCTGGACTGCATGTAGTTTGGTTTGTTTTTCTAAGACAAAAGCTGTCATTTTGGTGAGGGAAATAAAAGCCAGTGGTCAAAAGCTGCAGATCTATCTATCTAAGGTAGGGCCCTGAATACTCTCTTGAGCAGCTAATGAAAAACTACCTGATTTTAAGAAGTGTTTATTATCTGCTTACTAGTCCAACGGGAGCACTTGTTAGGAGATGATGACATCTCAGATACTTCTGCTTTTGCTTCTTATATCTGGATTTATGAACCCAACTTCAGTTACTGTTGAAAAGCAATGGTGTTCAGACAGCAACTTGCCTACCAAATACAACTTGCAGTGCTATACTAATTTTCTCACTGAGGGTGATGAACCAGCACTTACGCAAATGAAAAGAACATACTAATCTCCTTTCAAAGACCATGAAAAAGGCTGTTTAACAAGTGAAGGGAATGAAAAAAAAAAATGTAGGGTAAGAAATATAATTTCGAGTTTCTGTGAAGATATCAAACACAATATAAGCGAGGCCAAAAACATGCTCACAATAGAACCTGGCATTAAAAAAGATTAAAGGGGAAGAAAACACACAACCCAATCAAGCTGGCAAAGCCTAATTAGCAGAGACCCACCCAGAGATCAACAAAATGCATTCTCTTCATTTTGTAGTACAAAGAAGCTGCATATATTACTTGTATTAAAAAGCCTCTAAAATGAATTTAATTAACTATGAAAGGCGTGATTTTGCCTTTGGGTACATGTAAAAACAGCAGCTGATTTTACAAGATGCACTGTGATGCCTGACAGTGTAGTTAGAGAAGAATTAAAGCCTTTAGGTTTCATTGCCTCTCCGGGTTCAGAGGGAATTTTGTGGTCCAAAATTTAATTAGATTTGGCCATACTCAAGAAGCTTGGGTCAGCATGTGAATTCAAATTCATGCCGGGGTGACAGACCTTCGTATATTTTGGAATCTGTTTTATAAGGTATGACTTGAGAGTACCGCTTGAATTTCAAGGAGCACACAAGAGCACTGTCCATTTGCAGGGAAAGCAAGGGCAGGCCACATGGCTGAAAGTGAGAGACCTGCAAGGAATGTATTACATTTACATGAAATGCAAAAGTTTGAAGATTATTACACTCATTTGTCCACACAATGATGCATATGTTTACTGTATAGTGTTCATCTTCTAATTCTTTAACTGTAATTCTTTAACTATGATAATACTTTTCCATGGTTGTATAAACACAGTAGCAAAAAGGAAATAAAAGATTAAAAATGAATCAAATTAGGAGATACCAAGGAGGAGCTACTGACTGTGGAATATCTCCTCTCTTTAACTCTTCCTTGGCTACCAGGGAGTCATGGCACACACTTCTCTCTCTGGCCACTTCTACCCTGCCTCCTTTCAGGAGCTCTCCCACTAGCAGCAACCACCAAGAGGTGAGATCTCTCTCCTTGGAGATTTTCAGTACTTGACTGGACATGGCTTCGAGCAACCTGACCTAACTGTGAGGTAGACCCTGCTCGAAGCCCAGGTTCAACTGGGAACCTTGAAGGATCCCTTACAGGGCAGCTTTTTCCTCGGGTCTGTGTAAGGCACAGTGCCAATTTCACATATGCCTGCCAGCCCTCAGACCAAGCCACCTGCCTGTATCAGATTACCAAGATGCTCTGTCCCCCTGATATATGTAAGGACATCACCCATGTTCCACCAGTACCTACCAGCAGGTCACAGCACTGGCACATGACTGTTGGAGTGAGCCCAGGCCCTCAGCCTTCCTCACAGATCCCCCAGGATCTGTTTGCACCTGTAACTCACAGATGCAGGCATTAGCCAAAGTGGAAGCATCCTGTACCCGCAGGCTTGGATGGCTGCAATGCCTCCTGGAGCACAGTGGCTTCTCTCAACTCTGGATTTCAGGACACAAGTCATACTGCTGCATAGGTTCCCTTGACTTGAGTCCTAATGCCTGGAAGGACTCTGCTGACTCAGCCTTCAGCTAGGAAAAAGCCTTAGTGCCACAAAGCAAGGCCCTTTCTTGGCCCAATATACAGACAAAGCCAAGCCATATCCTTCTCTGCCAGCCTGGGATACACCCCTCAGTGCCAACAAGTTCTGTCAGTGCTCGGCAGGGAGGAAAGCTGAGAGCCCTGACCCACACCAGCACTCCCAGCCTTGGGCTAAAAGGTGTCCACAGATGATGGCAAAAGGCTATGTGCAACCTGACTCACCTCTGGCAATTCATGTGACAAGACACTTGTGGTCAAGGGAAAGACAGATTATCCCAGGTGAGAGCCCAAATTTTTACTTTTATACCATTCTTTGTTTTCCTCTCTCTAAAAGCCTGTTGGAAAACCAAAGGCCATTTCAACGAGCATACTAATACCAGTATCCCTCCCAGCAAGCTAGTTCCTAGATACCCAAACAGGAAATGGGGTCTGGATTACCAAACAAGCAGGCAAGCTCGTGCTGGCTGCTGACAACAGATGAGGCCTACACATCAGCTCCAGCGTTGGCAATACCAAGAACACTACAGTGACTTCTGGCAGCATTTTGGAATGCCCCCATGCTAGGACAGCAAAGTTGTCCCAAGAGTTGGTCATGTCGATTGTCTTCTACCATTAATTTTCCCCGTGTGGCATGACCTCCTACTGCCACTGAGAAGACTCTGAAGGCTAAGTAATGTGATCAAGCAGAAAATTTGTCTTTGAGGATGATGCCAGAGGCATACTTAACAAAACAGTGTAGATGCACCCGTCAGTTCTACCACAGCAGGAGTAATTGTTGACTGTCATCATAGCAAATTGCTTTGAGAACACACTTCTTTTTCACAACAATTGAGTGGGAAAAGTATTTGAAAACAGATGGCAGAACACCTTTTCTCTATTGCTGTCAGTTTAAATATGTCAACATTTTCCTTAACCATTGATCAAATACCAGCTACCCTCTGACAAGTATTTTGTCAGTCATTGCACAACGTCTTTTCACAAGCATATAATGAAACTCAATGTTAATTTCCTCAGAACTAACACAGAAGTTTCTTTTCTATGGGAGTGCAACACTGCTCTGTATCAGGAAAGGAGGAAGGATACTTTTTTGAATAAAGCATGGGATGAAGACTGAGAAAGTGTTGGCTTTTTATCAGCTTTACTGCAGTTGTCCTGTCTCAGACTATTTAGACCTGCCTGCACAAGAACATTTGATTGCCAGAGCCACTCGCTATTCCTATTACAATGCCTTTTGCTACTCTGCACTTTAGTTTCCCCATTCATGAAACAGATTTAACCTGCCACGTTTATTTCACTCATGATAATAACTGCGTCTGATTTAGGAAGCTTACCCTGAGAAACTTTCAGCCTGGTTCCAGATACACCCACTTCCCAGACTTGTGAAAGGGCCTTTCAGACACCTCGTGCACGGTATATGAGAGCTGGCATGTACAGAACAGGCACAGTTGTACTGTTCAGAAACACTGAAGTTCCTTAACAGCTTTTAACTAACAGCTCAGACTTGAACCAAAGCATCAGTTACCAGGATGCATCTACAGGGTACACATCCAGATGTGCATGCATTCAGTAATTTGTGTGAGTTCTTCCTTACCAGCATACTTAACTTTTCTCCAAGAAACTCAGAGGATGCATTCTGGAACAGATATACTCCATTGTAGCACAGCTGGTAAACGATGAGAAAGGAGATCACTACAACTTGTCTGTATACATCAGTGGGCTTGAGAGCATCTTACCTTGACATGGTGTATTAGGTGCTCAACTTCGTTCACTTTATACGTCTCTATTCCCAACTCTTTAGACAACCGCAGGAGACGATTTTGTGTTGGCCCCACATAGGCTCCTCCAAGGTCCACATATTTAACTTGCTTATTCTAGTTTTTCACACATAACATAGAAAAGAAAAAAAAAAGATAAAAAAAATAGATAAGCCTTTTGCAAATGCCACACAAATTAAAAGAGCAATCCAGAGGAATTATTCAAGTGAAACACTCCCAGAGTATTTTGGCTAAGATTCTTCTCCCCATGGAAAACTCCATTTTTCTTGTTAGAGTGCAGGAGTGGCAACTACCAAGAATCTCAGATATGGAGTTCATAATCAGCTTAAGGCTGTAATGTAAAAATAGGCTACCCAACAAACATGAGAAGAAAGACCCTGACAGACAGAGAGAGAAAGAGAGAATCAGAGAGGTCTGTGCAGTTCTTACTTGGTCTCACCAGCAACTAGTTCAAACAGACTATACCAGGGAACAGCAAAGGTAAGGTTTTCTGATGAGCAGAATGGGAGGGGGTCTCCTGGGTCCAGCTAGGGCACATGCTAAAGGAGTGAAGGAGACAGGCTGGTTCTAGTCCCCAGCCACCTCTGCCATTCCTCTAACCAACATCATTCCTCACAGGGCTTGTTACAGTTCAGTTTGAGGCTCTTCATGGCACAGTTGGCCTTACGGGTGTTTTTTCATAGGGATTTCGCCTGAATCTCTACCTGGGAGATGATTTTGCAACTCAGCTAATCACGTTCTCCTTCCCAGAGGAAAGGACTGATGACTCCAGAGCCTGCAGATCACATGGAAACATTCTGTCCGCATTGTTCTGCCATTCTTCTCGTACTTTTGCTTGTACGATATCAAGAAATTTCCCACTTGCTAGTGGCTCTGGAAATTTTCCCTCAAGCAGGTCCTCTAGCAGGAAAGTTAAATAAATGAATAGTACAGTATTCATATAGTATAACATACATATTACATATGTATCATACATGTGCATAATTTTACATTATACATATGCATAGTATACACTGTGTGTGGGTATATATAGTATAAATGGGTTTGGAGATAATTACCCTTATGGTGAAAGTTCTTCCACCAACCCTGTCATTGGCTTCCAGCAACACCACGTTCAAGCCTGACTCAGTCAGCAGTTTGGCTGCTGAGAGACCTGAAAGATAAGAAAAAGAAACAATTAAAAATTGGACTAGGAACTAATTTCATTCCTCATTCATTTTCTTCATACACCTTTCTTTCATCTTGCTGTTCTTGAAGCTGAGACACCAAAAGAGAGAGCAATGGGAATACAGGAGGGAACATCTCATTTTAGTTCTGATGCCATAAATCCTCACAATTGTAGAGAAAATATCAGTCAGGTCCTCCAGCAACTGTGTCAAGCCACTATGGGAATGAAGGGAACTACAAAGGGCGTATAGCATGGAGGGAATGCAACCTGCAATCTCTCAATTTCTTAAGATCACCTCTGCCTTTCACTTCAGCACAAATAAACCAAGATTTGTATAAACTGAGGTTCTCGGTTTGGCCACGTGGGTGAATTTCTAGTGGGACAGCAAGAGATATATTCTGAAGGGTACAGTGGTCCTCTTGCACTGATAGGATGTGTTGAATAAAGTGAGCACGTGATCAGGCTAGAAGCCACCCATACAGCATAATTTAGTTATGCTTTCTGGCTCTCTGCCTTGTCACCATCGGAAGGTAATCAGTTTCCTCTTGATGTCCTAGTACATGTAGTTTTTGAGAAGGAGGAGGGAAAAGAGGAGTCAAAGGAGATTGTTCTAAGCATAAGGCAGCCATGGAAGAAACAGCAAAAGCAATAGCAGGAAAAACAGATGGCCAAAGCTGGCATTGCGGGACTGAATGAAATGACAATGATGAAAACATAGCCTTTATATAGCAAACCCAGATAGACAGAGTATTAATGAGAGCTACTGAAGGTGCTACAGAACATCTTGATGGTCAACTACTAGCTTGGGACTAGAAGAACCAGGTCCTGTTGCCAGCAATTGCAGTGAAGCAGCAAGCTATGCTGGTTAAATCACTTAAGCTCTTCATTTCCCCAACCTGTAAAAAGAGATGATGTTGTACACCTATCTTTTTAAAGGACTTTGGCATTTTCTCAAATTAAAAAAAAAAAAAAAAGGCAGTAGATGTTTCCATTAAAAGATCATTTTATCCTGGTTTTATTTCCAGCTTCATGAACTTATTTACCTTTTCACATAAGTGCTAGAGAGTAGAGAAAATCAGTAATGACACTGATATCAAGGTCTTTCCATACTTCCTTATTGAGGAAATTATATTATAAAAACATCTGGCTGGATCAGTAGCCTTGACTATCCACAAATATTTGAAGATGCCAAGGAAGAACAGAATACAGAAAACAGTCATGGTGTGCAAACATTGGCCAGCTCTCCAAACAACTTTCAAGAAGAGATTGATTCTAGAAGGAAAAATATACAACAAAACTCCTAAATAAACATAGCTTACCATGTAAAGAAAAAAGTAAAAATGTTGCTCTCAAGAAAAGACAAATATATGATCAGTCAGGACAAGATCAATAGTATTTATTAATAATTTACAGAATGAATATATAATCTGAAAGCTGCTGTCAGGGAAGGTTTCTGCTGGTTTATCATGCTAATAGATAATGACTAATCAATTAACAACACTTAGTTACCAACACTGATTAAGCAATATCAGATTTGACTTTCTTTACGAAAATCTAATGAATAAACATTTCAGTACAGCTGGGAACACAGCAAGCTTATTCTCAGGACCCGAGCAGACGGAGAAGCCTGTGAAAGGACAGTTCCCTAGACTCAAGTGGAAGGCAGCTGGTTTGGGCCAGATCTCCAAACAACTTTCAAGACGAGATGGATTCTAGAAGGGAAAATAGACAACTGGCAGCACAGACTCTGCCACCTTGCTTCCCTACGCGTCTCTCAGCCCACACTACTGCATCCGTCTCTCGACTACCTACTGTTTACTCCCTATTATTTACTTTGGGCCAAGTGCCGCTTTTCTTTCCCACACCTTCAAAGATGTACCTCCTAGAGATGGATCAGTCTCTCCAGATGCAGACACAAAAATAAATAAATAAAAATCAGTGTTGGGGGGAGGAAGGAGGAGGACCAAGCAGAGCCTCCCTCCTCCCCTCCTCACTAATACTGCACTGTCCCATGACAATTTTCAGTAGATCGGATCTCTCTAGGGGCAGGGATGTGTCCTTGGGGCTTGACTTTATAGTGGAATTTGCAGGCTACGGGGTTTCCAAACCAGGGACCATCTGACTGCTTACTCCTTATTAAGGGCTGATGGTCCCCCTCCTTCTCTCACTTACTCCATCATGGTCCAAAGTTTTGCTGGAGAAACAATGCAGATAACTGCTGACAAAGGCAGGGAACACAGCCACTCTCCAGATCCTCTCCCTCAGCACTAAGAGAAATGCCAAACATGTAACACTGGGGATAAAGGTGGAAGAAATGAAGGCAGACGCTCTGCAGGGACAGATGGCCCTGCAGAGGACCAGATCAGGCCTTGTACCACACAGGACAGGATAAGACAAGACTGCTGTTGCAAATACCACATTTCAGCACAACATCAAAACCTAGGAATTTTGCTGGTTTCGGTATATCACGCATTTGGCATCACAGTATTGCCACGGTACAGCCACATCACCCCTTACCTCTTTTTCCTGGAGCTGGACCCTAGACCCCAAAATGGGCTCTTGGAGTGCAATAACAGTGAGAGGGCTGGATGCTGCAGAGGGAGATCCCTCAGCCACAGTGATACAAGGACAGATAAGGTGCCAGAACAATAACAAAAACATATTAAAATGGCGATGAATACTAGTGTATGAATATCAGGCACAAGGATGGGGTTTGCTTTTCAGAAATTAAGAACTGCTGTGGGAAACTCCTACAATATCTTTTCTGGCCAACAGTCAGAGGCTGGACAAGAGGCTTCTCTGTGCCTGATATTCCAATTGCCATAAAGCATGCACAGAGCCTGTCAAGAAGTATGGAAAAATCTGTCACACAACTGTCATACGTAAGGTCTTATCCTGAGAAGCTCAACCCTTCACATGTTTCGGATGTTTCAGCACTGCCCCCAGCTCACCTGTCACTCAGCATTGGAACAGGCTGCCCAGGGAAGTACTTGAGTCACCATCCCTGGAGGTCTTCAAAAAATGGTTACATGTTGAGCTTAGTGACATGGTTTAATGGTGGACTTGGCAGTGCCAGGTTAAAGATTCGACTAGATGATCTTGGAGGTCTTTTCCAGCCTAAATGATTCTATGGTTCTGTGATTTCTCGTACGTTTTGTCACACAGTGACACTATGCTCTCCTCCCCAGGAACATTTCTATTGAATCTGATCCGAATTGCAATATAAGGCTGCGCCACTTCTGCCATTTGGCTGAGGACCTAGGTCCAGCATCCATTGCAGGACAGCTTACAGAAGTGCAACAGAACCATATATATGGCACGCATACAGCATATGGTTAAGCAGCCCTACCTGCAGTTCCATTTGGAGAATTGATATGCAGACAATTAACGCAAACGACAAAGAAGCAAAGATGCTACGTCTTATTTGAAGCCTCAGACTGAAAACTGCATTGCGCTTAGACTCTGTTAAAGCGGGGAACCCTTTGTCAGTTCCCATGGCAACCCGGTATCTAAATGCAGTCACTGGAGATACTGGTACGAGATTGCCTTCCAGAGGATGTTATAATGTAAGTTCAAGCCACGCAAATTGTTTCTTTCTCCATCATGCAGCACTTTGCATTCACACAGATCTTACTCAGATGTAATCATCACTCGAATTATTTCATCTCCACTTCCAGCTTCTTTCTTTCCCATTTGATATCTCTGTGCCTACTAAGCATCCTAACTACACTGTTTGATTAAACAGCTTCATTACCGCCTCACTTCCTAACCTTCACAGCTTTCTTACATTAAGACAAAAATTAATCTGTACTTATTTTTTTAAATGGTAATCTTGAATTTCTGTGCTAGGGCAGAATCCATACTCACATTTGGACTGACAAATGTGACAAGAGTCACATTTTTCCTCTGAACCCCATGGATTACGGGCTACAATGAAGCCCTGGAGTCAAACACATCTGACTATTCAAAAAAACTTTTCTAAGCACATTTTTTTAAAAAACTGATCCAAATTTTGTAACACCAGTCCGCTTCTGTTTGAGCTCAGCAAACTTACTGAAATACCCCTTTAACCTTATCATTTCCACAAAAATTTCACTGAAAGGGCAAGATTGTAAGTTGCATCTCTGATATTTCTCTAAATTATATTTGCATCTTCTTCCACTTAGTTATTTGTTTCATAGGATGCCTCTGTTGTACTCTGGACACCCAGACAATCAATACACAACAGCATACCCATCAGCAGGATTTTATTTCTCCCTCAGGCTACACCCAATTCCATTGCAGTGTACAAGGGACAGGGTGGGTAACTTGAAAGGGGGTAGATTATAAAGCTGTAAACGAAGTTTATTTTTGAAGGCATTCCCATGGTTCCTGTTGTACCTTCTCTGAACTGCTCAACATTTTATAACATCTCCCCACTTTTATTATCTCCCTTCTAAGAACAAAACATCTATTTTCTCTTATATATGTAATCATAAAAATAATCCACAAATTCTTAATTTTTTGCGGGGTGGGGAGATATAAAAAAGAGAGCCGCTAAACTAATGGTATTCATTTAATAGTTTCTGAGATGGCTGTCAGAAATTTGTTTATTTTATAACCTTAAAAATTTCTCTCTCCAACTAAAATTGTATGTTGAACATGAAGAACAGCTGCCATCATATTTGTACTGTATTTCCCTGGAAAATTTGTAACGCTGATTTTGCATACTCATCCACAGGTCTCGCACCTGGATTTCTGCAGATTCATAAAATTCACTGGTATTCCCCTCTCTTTATTTACTTATTTATGTTGGCACTAAAGGTAGGTTTATGTGTTACTGGTCAGGGGAGTTTCAACATTTGTAACACGTGCCAGACACTTGGTGCTGCATACGAGCATTAGCTGTACAGGTAAGTTAGAAACATTCACCACCTTTAGAAAAGACAAGGAGCTGATTTTTACCTTTGTTGTGCCCCCACAACTTGAATACACATAGCGAATAAGCTCTGTGCTAGCTCAGTTCATCGCTAACAGTGTACTCCCTTGACAAAGTGTCTTTCAGCATGGGCCAAATCCTACTTTTACAACTGTGTTTTTGCAGGTGCAGCAGCTGCACTGTGAGTCGTCCTCCAGTTTAAAGCTCAAGATACTTTTCCTGAGGTCTTCTTCCTTGCTCTCAACCTGTTCGGCCGTGTCTAAATCACCATCTGCAAAGACACCGATAGCAGACTCCCCTGCACCCAGAGCAGCCAGCAGCAACACCAGCAGAGAGCTCCTGCTTGAGAATTTTTTATGAGGTCCAGAGCAGCGAACAAACTTCATGCAAGGCTCAACACGAGGCTCTGTCACAAAATACACCTCAGAAATGGTGTAATAACTCAGCCTGCTGAACAAGCACAGCTCTCTGCCCTGAGAATAATGGGGAAACTGGGAGATAACAACGTTGCGCAAGACTGACAGCAAAAAAGGGGAAAATACCGTAACTGATTATATATAAACTAACAAAAGTTGCGTTCAGGGTTGCTAAGGTAAATAAACTCAACTATTTCTTAACATATGTATTCAAAAATATTAGTCAGACTACCTTGCCCCATGGACATTTAACATCTGCTGCGTTAGAAATCTCAAAATCTGTATTTGTCTTCTTCGTTTTAAGTCTTATTTTGACAACAGGGGCCACAAATTTAATTTTTTTTCTTAATGAAAGCAATAAGTTTCACACAACCACGAAACCATAAGCAGCTAGTAGCAGCAATAGGACACGAGTAAACAGCCTCAAGTTGTACCGGGGTGTGTGTGGGGGGGTGTTTAGATTGGGTATCAGGAAGAATTTTTTCACGAAAAGAGTGGTTAGGCATTGGAGCAGGCTGCCCAGGGAAGTGGTGCAGTTGCTATCCCTGGAGGTATTTAAGAGACGTGTGGATGTGGCACTTAGGGACACGGTTTTGTGGTGGGTTTGGTAGTGTTAGGTTGATGGTCAGACTTGATGATCTTAAGAGTTTTTTCCAATCTAAATGATTCTGTGATTCTAGCTGAAATGTCAAGAAAAAACAGCAAATCTGTCAAAATCTCCACAAAGTTACAGAAGGTAGCACCACTGCTGTGGGCTCACATGGGAAACACAACTGCTCTGCTATTAGATGTCTTCACACAGTAACCCTTATCTACCTGGTCTGATGTTGCCCTTCTCAGGAATACATTAAAAATGCACATGGCAAATAAATGAGTTTGACCAAAAATGCTGCACTGTACCCAGTAAAACAATATATGACTGTCTGTCAAAATACACCGCAGAAGACATTTCAAGGAGAACCCCTTTGTCGGTGCTTAACACAATTGCCATGTTTGATCAAGGGCAATAGGAAGAAATAAAGAGGAATATGCCCTAAGCAGTTGAGGTAAATCCTGGGGGAAGCAGAAAAACACTCCTTTCACCAGGAAAACCCTCTGTGTAAAGTCCTAGCATCTAAAAACTAGACCCGTTAATGGAAAAATCCTGTTTGCTGTTGCTTAGACCTAATTACTCTAAAATTCAAATAAAAAGCCTCTTTACTTATACTTACAGCTCTCTGACCTCCTGTTAAGAGTTGTCACAAAAACACCCTGTAAGCTTAGTGCCGTTAGCACGACACAGTTTGCATATCACTGCGGTACTGAAGTAAAAGAAGGGATGGAGAGCAGAACCAGAGGAAAGACATGTTCTTACCTGCATCTATGCAGCCATTTTGCACCAGTGGCTCTTCTCCTTGAAATCTTCCATAGTTTCCTTATTGCATTACTGTGTTAGAAACTGCAATTTAATAGCATTGTTTTTGTTTGTGTTGACCACTCTAATGAACACAATCTGATTACTGCTCTGCTGCTGAGAGATTGAACCTGGCACTGGTCACCTTTAACTCTGTCACTCATCGTTAGTCAGCTAAAATATTTTAATTGAAATAATAGCTTGGGACAATAATGCCTGTAAGGCATTATAGGTAAGGACTGTAAGCAAAAAAAGAAAAAGAAAAAAAAAACAACATTGGTTCAGGGTCTGGGTGAGATAAGGTGATACAAGCAATTTTTGCAGCTTTCCTCACCTTACAGAAAGGTCAAGGGATTTTTGCTCTTGTGAAGAATACTTTCCCTTTATAAATTCAAGAGACATGCTCAGAATCATAATGGGAGCCCTACAACAGAGACAGCTAAGTGTACGCTGCCTGAAATTCAGTTCACGTCAGACTGGCAGAGTGCTTTCAAAAACAGTGAGCGTGCACAAGAGAGTGAGTTTTCCCTCTTCAGTGGAACCTTAGTCTTCTGCAAGACAAGGTCTGCAGCATCCACATTGCTCCAGGAGGTCTAGATGACAATCCTTCTGAAAACCAAAGGGCTCAAGGACAACGAGATACTGCAACCCAACGATACCTTTTATTAGCTTAGTTTTCCACTTCAGTCTGTACGCTTTCAGGGTGATGGTACCTTTTTCAGCTCTCCAATTTGGGCCATATCTACAAAGGTACTTCAGATGCTTTACTCAATCTCATGGAAGAAAGAGGCAAAACCATAGCTCAGAACCTCAGTACATAGTAGAGTAGAGTATCTGTAAATTGTCATCTTGGTTATTCTCAATACCTTACCTCCACACATTGAACAGCACAGTGAAAGGCATCAAAGCAACTCTTCTGCAGCAAGTAGTTTCAGTGTGGGGAGAGATACGCTCTCTTCCTAAGCTGTATCACTGTGCAGTGACGAATGTCATTAAAATGAATATTACTCATCTACAATGTCAGAGAACTTAAAAAAGCAACAGTTTCTGAAATCCCAAGGAGCAGAGAAAGACATTATCAATCTGCCTATCTGTGTAAAATGTGCATTTACTTAAAATATTTGTACAAAGGACATAACATTTCTGACTAGGATACAGAATTCTATGAGCAAATATAATTTATTTTTGTTAGCATTTCATTGTCAAGCTGAGGCGATGAGTTTTTCCGAAAGTCTGAGAGCTGGCTCTGTAACGCTGTCACTGAGGTTGGGATGAACATCCCAGTGAGTTAATGCGACTTTACACGAGCATCAGTTCTAGTCCCAGCCCTCAACTTTCTGTGATCTTTTCCCTCTGGCAATGCTTCTAGATGATTCATCCATAGTGCAGGAAGCTGTATTTACTAAACAGAGTTCTTTAACATTAAAATCATTCAGTCTAAACTTGTCCCAGGCATCGCACCTTGGAAATGATACAGAACCTGGCCAGTGATGAGTGACAAAGTGGTAGCACCATGAGCTCAAACCCTGCCATGTGTGGCATGAAGACAGCTCATTGCATCCGTGTGGAAACCCACTGCCCCCGATTCACTTCTGCCTCAGCTCAAGCACTGAAACCACAGCTGTCCTGCCCTTGTCCAGGACTTCTCTTTAGTTTCTGTTATATTTTTATACTTGAAGTTTCCAATGAAACTTTAGATTGACAGAACTGGGCACTCCAGCATTTCAAAGTATGAATATTTCTAGCATCAATCATTTACTCAGTACTTTGTTCATTTTATGGACTATATATAAAAAAATATATATATTTATATATATATTTCTGCATGCTCTTTGGTATGGCCCTAGGATATGCTGAAGAGTTCATGTTAATTGCATTATTATTATTAATATTATCTGTACTGCAGTATTATCTCACAGTTTCAATCCCAGGGCCTCCTTCAGCTTAGATCATTCCTTTTCCTGCTACATTACAACTTAGGCTGCCTCAAAACACAACAGGCAGAGGAAAGAAGCAAAGCAGATGCAGATAACTGAAAGAAAAGGTAGCACTACATCAAACATATTGTAGCATTAGAACAAACAAAGCTTAGCACAATGACCTGGGGCATGACTCAGTCCCTTCCTGGCTGAGGCACTACAAGGCTAGCTTATTAAAAGCATTCTTTTAGGCATTACTGTTACAAAGAGATATAAAAGCAAATAAAATACAAGCCAGATTTACTCTGGAGAAGAGTTTTTCCTTCCACACACAGCAATGTGGGAAAAAAAGAAAGAAAAGGACTAAAGTTTGGAAAATTTTGCGAAATTATGCAGCAGCTTCCTCAGAAATGCATATCTGTTTTGCTAAATCTTGCATGCTCTCAGGCACTCTTTTTTTTTTTTTTTTTAGTCTCCTAAGGAAAACAGTAAATACTCAAAATACACAATCAAATAGATTTGAATTTATAAACAAACAAACAAGAAACAGACTATCACTCTCATATCTTGACATTAAGGAGTAGCATGTAATTTCTCACATTTCTCAGTATTTGGTTACTCACAGGCATCCATCTAGAGAAGATCACTTCACAGGGCAGCTAGCAAAGCCCCCAGCTGAGCAACTATGTTCTCATTCCATGGCTATTCATTTTACTTTATCTTTTGCTTGATCTTCAGCTAACTGCTTTCACCCAGTTGCACCTAACAATCATGGATTTATGTTTCCAGAGCATGTCTCGGTGTCACTTTCAAATATCCACCATGCCATACCCTAGCAACTCTATGGAAACTTGTATCATCTACATATACATAGCACATGTATAGAAGTAGGTACACACACAGGCTAGATACTACTAGTTTGTACAGCTTACAAGGATTTGTGAACATTTTGTCTATTTGAACAAGTGAAAAATGACGATGAAACCCACTACTGCCTGGCGTCTTGTATAAATACCATACATGCCAGCCAGCTCTTTCCTGATGTTGCAAGAGATCACTTCATTTGGCTTGATGGCCAGCTCAGCATGAACTATTCCCTGGCTGAAGTAAGTTACCAACTGGGCTGATATACCAGAGCCTGAGAACTTAGATGTCATCCAGAGAAGCACAAAAGGGAACCACTGAATAAGATTTCCAAGTGACTGTCTTCCCTCCAGATCTATCCAGATCTAACTGCAGGCAAGAGAAAGTACATGAGCTAAGCAGCTTACTTCACATCTATGTTATGATAAAAAAAAAAAAATGCTACCATCAGATTTGCACCATTCTGATATATCTTATGGGGGAAAA
The DNA here is from genome assembly GCA_013399475.1 of Chauna torquata. Lineage (NCBI taxonomy): Eukaryota > Metazoa > Chordata > Aves > Anseriformes > Anhimidae > Chauna > Chauna torquata. The sequence continues at coordinate 264,449 of VXAL01000431.1, read as the reverse complement.
AGGTGAAGGAAGCACAGAAGTAAACAGAAGCATCCAAATTGTAAAATGAAAGACTACATTCTTTCCTTTCCTCACTTGTGCTCCTTATTTAGCATAACTCACTGATTTGGCCTCTGGTCAAGCTAGCCTCATAAATATAAATTCATACTGGAACAAAAGAGGTCTCTTGCTCCAAAATTCATTGCATTCAAACACAGCTCTATCACTAGAGCAACAGGGTGCAAGTTTATATCCAAACCATCCAGGTCATCGGGATGTATAGATGTATAGTATGAACTGGCTGTTTGATCAGCTGTTGCTGTGTGCAGTCAACCAAGTAGACTGCATTCAATGTTTTATCTTGATGGTATAATTCATATATAAAAACTAGCTGGCTGAGAGGCAGGAGTTTACAAAGGCATCTTTTTCTTTTTTTTTTTTTTTTGCTTCTTACTCCCAGCTGAGTTATATAGTAGAAACTGAAAAGGGAGATGTAGTTGAATAGTACAGACATAAAGTAACATAATGTAAAGTAATAGTACAGCCATAAAGCGATAGATGGGGAGGCTTCAAATGAATTAAAGCTTCATGGAACCCTTTAACCACTTGAAATATGGAATGTCAAACACTGGTCACCATCATAACCTAATCATTGTCACTGCAAGATGCCAGAGGCCCTAATGAACCACACCCAGGCTCTTCCGTTCGCTGCTGAGCACACGCAGGATGCAGAGATAAGGCGGTAAGGGTACACCTTGGTAAAGCAGCATACCCACACTGCTCTGGTATAAATCATTATACAAGACGACGGATAGCATAATTTTAGCATAAAAGTTATACATTGAAATGAATTTGTTTTTAAAATGAGGCGTATCTGAGGCAGACTGACATGGAAATTAACCAAGCTACTAGCTTTCACCCAGAGACTCTTCAGCTCATCAAGACTGCTGCCAGTTTACTAGACCAGTACAACTCCACAGGTGATGTATATGCTCTGGCTTAGGTCTGTGTTTCATTGCCTGTCTCATCCTTACATAGTAAGCTTTCTGAAGCAGTGACCATTCTCTGTCTCACGTTCAGACTAGGTGCTACACTGTGTGCATTCCTTGTTCTTAGCTACGGTACCAATAAACAGTAAAAATCCAAAAATCAACCACTTCACTAATGCAACCTCTGTAGCATAACATCATTATAAAAGACAGTGTTAAAAATCAGCAAATCTATGATGTACTTTGCCATATATACCATTACCAAAAGCAGCTTGTGAGGACTCAAATTCTCTAGAGCAGGCTACCTTTTCTTCCAGGGATGGTCTGTACTCTGTGTTCCCTCATCCCATTCCCTGCCTTCCCTTCTTCTGTGCAAACACACACAACCCCCTGCAAAAACCCTGGTGCCTATCATTTCCTCGAGCAGTTCCCTGCTCTCCACCCACAGCTGCTAGGCTCCTAATGCCATCAGCATCCCTTCCCTCCTCACACTGAGTCCTGCAGCTGAGCGCCATGGGGCTGGGGGTGGGGTGGGGACAGCAGCCCCACATATCTGCCAGGGAGGTGGGGACACTTTGCTGGCAGTGGTGGCAACACAGAGAGGAGCAGGGAAAAGATGAGTTGAATTTCCTTGGGCAGCTTTGTCCCTAAAAATGTTTCACTCTCCTTTTCCCTGGAAGCCTGGTCTCCCCATAAATAATATTATCACTGTTTCTTGACTTTAAATCAAGGCAACTTCTTTGTGGCTTGACAGGCACTTTTAAGCATCAACTTTTTTGCTAAGCCACCCAGAACTCAGGATATCCACAACTGAGATACAGAAAACTGCCAGGACAGAAGAAACCGGGCAAAATACAAGTGCATGGATGGGTTATTTAAAATAATACTAGATATTCATGGTTCAAATAACAAGGTACTGTAGTGTGCTCTTATTGACCATTGAAATCAGCAAAATATATCTTTAAACAAGGATCATACATTACAAAATTATAAACCTTAGACACATCAGTCTGTATATAAACTAGTCAATTAGATGAATAATCACATTTTCACAAACCATCTCAAAAGGCAGCAAGAACCTTAATATCTGACAAAAGTTTCCAAGGATGAAATAGGTTATCAGCCCAGGAATAAAATTAAGTTAAGTTCAAAGATGGCTATATAAAAATTAAATGATTGAAACTGTAATGAGATGAATGCAATTTCCTCATGAAATTAAAGCCTGACTGAATGATGACTGATTTCAGAAATAGTATAACTGAGTGCTTTAAAGTGCATCAAGATACATTCTCTGTAAAGGAAAAACTAAAGAAAGGTTTTCAATCCACCATGGCATCGCTTAGCAAACTTTTATAACCAATGTAAACTTTACCACTGTGTTACTCTGTGAAGTAGCTGCTATGGAAGGGAGACAAAACACAAAGGCAAGCTCCTCCTGTTCTGGAACGGGGCAGTGAAACAATATTGCTTTTTATCTTTAATTAAGAGAACTATTTAACTACAGCTGTCAGTTGTATTATAGAGAAGCAAAATGCACCAGTGGGAAGTGTGCCAAAACCACCCGGATTGTTTACATATACAACAGTAACTTCTGAAGAAGAAAAGCCTTCTCCATTGACTAAATTATGCATAACACCTAATTCATTGTCATTAGCTGCTGTGTGCGAAATGCAAATATAGAGCAAACTCTCTGCTGGTTTATGATACCACAAGCAGTGCTAGAAGCTTACCTCTGGGACTAGTAGGGCTATGTAAGCCTGCATTGCTCAGGCTTTCTGTCTACTAAAGCAGTACAAACATGCCTGCTTAGCTTTTTGTCACAGTTCTCCACCTTTTGGTAAGACCACCTCCACTCACCAGCAGTCCTTAAGTCCTTGCACGCTGCTGAGAGTGATCAGACATCCTGAACACACCGAGGATGGAGCCAGAGCAGTTGGCTGCTCCTCACAGCCTCTAGGACTGTGGGCACCAGAGTTTGAGCTGGACTTGTATCGCAGTGGTGAAAAACATCTTGCCATTTGCTGGAGACTGATGCTACAGTCACTCACTACATGGGGGGAAGCATGCTGAATTGTGCGTCTTTAAAATTACTCCTGTCCTTGATCAAGAGAAGGAGTAACAGAGGCAAACCAGAATCCATAAGTATGCAGAACTTGATCTTTTGGCAATCTCTTGATGTTACAAGAAAAGAAAAGAAAAGAAAGAAAGAACAAAAGTAGGCAAGGAGAGAACAAAGAGGATGGACACAGGGGGTGCAGATATGCATCTGTAGTCAGGATGGCAAAATAAATTTTTTTTGACTGCACCTTCACAGAAGAAGAGCACAAAACTGGTAAGTTTACTCTTTCCATGCTACTACCTTTGAACTGCAGAACTAAAAGTATTCCAAGAAAGCAAGTTTGCAGTGTTTATGCTAGCAAATAGTACAGAACAACAGGAGAAGATCTGCAGAGCAAAACAGTTGTATCCTGAATACTCAGTGTCATATGCGTGAAAGGTGCTTTATTTCAGACTAGCTCTCATGTGGCCCTACAAGCTGAACATCCCATCAGGTGTTGGAGCTCAGATGGTGAGCTCCTGTAGCACATCTTCCCAGGTGGTCTCATGCAAAAAGGAATCCTATGTGTATGCTTTGAGACTGCTCTGTGTTACACACCATACAGCAGTAAGTAAGTAGGGCCAATCAGGAGATCTACTCAAGGTACACACTTGATCTGAACCAATACATTAATGCATATGAATATCTACTACCACCTCTAGTGCGATTAGGTGGTAGTCTAGAGCTAAACTAGATTCAGACAAATCTACTGAACTAAAAGCACCATTGCAGGTGGTTGCCCAAGTAAACAATGCACTGAACCTTCTTACAAAGGACTTTCAGCCTCTAATCTGTCTAACCTTGTTTGTCAAAAACATGTAATTCAGCAGTACAGATAAGAAAACCCTTTGAACTTTGCAGTTTGTAACACTAACATGAACTGCTATGCACAAACTTGGGTTCTCCAGCAGTTGTTTTCATAATAGCTACTCAGGAATCCCTTGCACAAAGGTTTGCTATCCTAACTTACCTTTTTTGTTCCTTCCAAGGTGGTTTTCACAGTTTGCTGAAGAGACACAATGAACTTTCCCTAATACCACCCTTTCACAATGGTTAAATAAGTTAATGGAAAAGCTTTCCTTAATGATGCATGGCTTTGAGCCTTGGGAGACGAGACTGCTCCTGCAGACAGAATGGAAAGCTCCTAATCAAATCAACTTTCGGACCAATTAGGAGGTATCAGTCAGTGACTTACAACTATTGTCCCTGCTGCCTAGGCTACCAGCCTATCTCACAACATTATGCAGCTGCTTTCTGTACTGTTTGCTGCGTATTGCCAAGACTTGTGTGAAAAATCTAAGTCAAATGGCAAGCTCCACTGAACTGCCTGATGTTCTTTTGCAGTAGCCATGAACATAGTTGAAAACAAAAGGAAGAACCCCTGATGGCAGAGACAGATGACTGAAAATGTGAACAAAAAGCTTCACAGTGTCAATTGATAGAGAAATGTCCTGGATTCTCTTCGCCTGATGCACCCCGGAGAGAGCGGTACCCCTCTGAGAGGGATACCCACAGAAGGGTCCAACCACAGAAGAGTCCAACTCACTGCATCATCCACGCTATTTCATCCATGCCTGTGTTTTTTCAAATCGGTGTTTAGTATAGGACTGCTAGATTGCGAATGTTCTCCATAAACAGTGCTTTGTTTGGCAAACTGTATCTTTTCAAAGGAGGACTACTATGACACTATAAATTTCTACCAGGGAGCAAAAAGAAAACACCAGTAAGTAAGTAGTGGAGGTTACGCATCTCATGTATACTTTTCTTGCAAGACATCTCAGTTTTGTTTCAAAAAACAATTTTGCCCTCTGCTTCAGTCTATTTTTAAACAGATTGGACATCTTCAGATAATAGCCCCCAAAACACTTGACCTGGTTTTTTTTTTTAAATAAATTGAAATTGGCTTACAGATGGAGTGAGAGATACTGCAATTATACAGTGTATTAAACCTTCACACAAATGAAGAGCAAGACTTAAGAGGAAGAGTACAGAGCACAATCGCATCTCAATAACACAATGACAGGTATGCAAATATTTTATAAACCTAACATTTCAATAGAAATATTTTATGTTACAGTAGGTTTTGGTTCTAAACTTACAGGAGTACATCAGGCTGCTTGTGAACAGGAAAACACTACGCATGCTTCAAATGACATTCACCATAGTAAGTCAAAAAAGGCTTCATCTTTCAGAAAAAATCAATTAACCTCACTTTGATTGCAAAATCTACGCACTAATAATTTACGAGAAGCATTTTCTTAAGTATGACTGGAGCAACACTAGGTTCAAATCTGTTAAGTTCTTTTAAAATAAACAAAGGAAAGAGGTCTCCATGGCAAAAGCAGGGACAGGAAGGCAGTTTTGAAAACATGTGGAGGAAGTTTTTACATGAAATTTCTGAACAGATTCCAATTTGATTTAAGAAAAGTTTCTGTCACTGGTGTCTAATTAATTAAGAAGATAAGGAAGTTTGATGACAGAACCCCATACTTTTCTCAATCATTTCCATCCTTGCACTTTAGAGGTCCTTCAAAAAAAAAAAAAGCTTCTGAACAAACAGAAGATCTAGTCACTATGCAGGTTTCAACCCTCTGAGGAACTAGCTACCTTTTACACTTCCAATCTAAATATTCTTTAGTACCAAGCATATTACATACAGTCTGTGGCTGATTTTGTACATATATGCATTCTTAAGTTGGGAAATTTTCTTCTAAAATATTTCTTTTTAATCTACGCCGTTCACAAAAATGTCAAAGACTTCAGCAGACTTTTTACCAATAAAACAGGACCTACTTCTAATAAATCGTCCCATTCCTCAAATATCTTTGCTGTCTTAGCAACTGTATTAAGAGATGATCTGAAATCTTCAGAGAAGCCATGGACTATTTTTGTAGACTTGAAAGAAATTAATGAAGTCTAATTTTGAGTAGATTTTCATTACATAACACTTGAATTAGCCAGTTTTTTAGTTTTATTCTTTGATTTTCAACAAACCTGCAATAAAGGACCCTGAAAATGGTTCAGCAAAGGAAGTGGTATAAAATACCTTCACCTTCAAAGAACTGTAGAATCGTTTAGGCTGGAAAAGACCTCCAAGATCATCTAGTCCAACCTTTAACCTAGCGCTGCCAAGTCCACCATTAAACCATGTCACTAAGCTCTACATGTAACTATTTTTTGAAGACCTCCAGGGATGGTGACTCAACTACTTCCCTGGGCAGCCTGTTCCAATGCTTCACAACCCTTCCAGGGAAGAAATTTTTCCTAACAGCCAACCTAAACTTCTCCTGGCATAACTTCAGGCCATTTCCTCTTGTCTTCTCAGTTGGCGCTTGGGAGAAGACACCGATCCCCATCTCGCTACAGCCTCCTTTAAGGTAATTGTAAAGCATGATAAGGTCTCCCCTGAGCCTCCTTTTCTCCAGGCTAAACAACCCCAGCTCCCTCAGCCACTCCCCATAAGACTTGTTCTCCAGACCCTTCACCAGCTTCGTTGCACTTCTTTGGACACAAATAGTAGTTGCCTGAGTTGTGAAGGCCTCTGTACTGCTATTATACTATCACAAAATCACTGAACAGTTTAGGTTGGAAGAGACCTTAAAGATCATCTGGCTCCAACCCCGCACCATGGGCAGGGACACCTCCCACTAGACCAGGCTGCCCAAAGCCCCATCCAACCTGGCCTTGAACACTTCCAGGGATGGGGCATCCACAGCTTCTCTGGACAACCTGCTCCAGTGCCTCACCAACCTCACAGTGGAGAATTTCTTCCTTATATCTGATCTAAATCTACCCTCTTTCAGTTTAAAACCATTACCCCTTGACCTATCACCACGCAGCCTGGTAAAGGGTCCCTTCCCCATCTTTCTTAAGAGCCCCCTTTAAGTATTGAAAGGCTGCAATGAGGTCTCCCCAGAGCCTTCTCTTCTCCAGGCTGAACAACCCCAACTCTCTCAGCCTGTCTTCACAGAAGAGGTGCTCCAGCCCTCTGAACATCCTCGTGGCCCTCCTCTGGACCCACTCCAACAGGTCCATGTCTCTCTTGTGCTGGGGGCCACAGAGCTGAATGCAGTACTCCACATGGGGTCTCACGAGAGCACAGCAGAGGGGGAGAATCACCTCCCTCAACCTGCTGGCCACACTTCTTTCAGTGCAGCTCAGAATACCATTGGCTTTCTGGACCACAAGTACACACTGCTGGCTCATACCCAATTTTTCATCTACCAGTACCCCCAAGTCCTTCTCCACATGGCTGCTCTCAATCCATTCTCCACCCAGCCTACGTTTGTACTTGGGATTGCCCTGACCCAGCTGCAGGACCTTGCACTTGGCCTTGTTGAACTTCATGAGGTTCACATGGGCCCACCTCTCAAGCCTGCCCAGGTCCCTCCGGATGGCATCCCCTCCCTTCTATCATATCAACTGCACCACTCAGTTTGGTGTCATCTGCAAACTTGCTGAGGGTACGCTCAATCTTACCATCCATGATGTTAGGTTTTTTACTGTCAGTTTTTTTCCTCTCTATATTGTAGACCCTACTAATTTCATCTGAATAAAAGAGGGACAGAACTGCTGCCAAAGAGGATGAGAGCACTGCAAATGGACTGTTTGTATTACCATAAAAAAAGTAAATAAATAGAAAACAGTGAGCTGAATGGTGTCTCTGCAACACGTTCGTTCACATCTTTGCGTCAGCACGGCAACTTTTTACTTCTTCTGTGAGTAGCTTCTGTGCTCATGGCTGTAACGGCTAGCTCAAGAACTCTGAAAGTCTGGGTAGCAGGCTGCTGTTGTACATCTGTGCACCTACGGATGCCTGCCTCACCTACAGGCAGTAACAGTAAAGTCTCAGTCGGCTGTTCCCAGGTCAGCTTAGAAACGCCGACTTCCTGAAGGGACACACAAATCAAATCTGGAGCAGTAACAAACCTGGTCTCCAAAGAGTGACCCATTTTAAAAATCATATGCTTCATTTCCAGTCAATAGCAGAACAGATCTCTGCAGCAGTCTAGCATGTCAATAGGGGTTTTCAATAACAGCAAAGAGACATAAAATCATATTTTTCAAACCTGTCTGCAAGACCAATGATTTATAGAGAAGTGTGTGGATAGAAGACAGGTGAATCAGGAGTGGTTTATAACACCTAAAGGAAAGTGACTGAAGACAGTTATTACTAATTTTTGTGTGTATGGATTTTTCCAGCCTCTGTTTGAGGGCAGGAGAAAAGTTGCTACACCAAGAGAGCAGAGTGCTTTGGGGAAGATTTGGTGTAAAACAAAGTAAATAGAAAATTGGCTCCCTACAACCCCTTTGCCACTTGCTTCTGTCTGCAGGTAGAGAAGAGCAAAACACACAACTGCACATGATACAGCACTGCTGCTCTGCTCTAAGAGCATTTTCAGAAAAACATATGGAGGCTGTGCAGGCCTGCCAAGAAAATATTCCCATGGCAACAATGAAAAACGGTATGTTAAAAACCGGTACACTAACTCTTTGACTCTAACTCATTAAACAGAAGGAACCTGTAGCGCTGCTTATGTACAAAAGCATGCCACTGAAGATGTTTTCATTTAGAAGACACGAACAGATAGTTACCAGTGGTTAATATTCCGTAATACTCTCATTGTGAAACAAGGTTTAAGTTAAAAATTAGCCATAATGCTGTGTTCATAATCTATTGTGTTTTATAAAACAGTGATGGTTAATTTTTGCTAACCACATAAACACACTTTAAACATTCAATAATTATTCAGCAGTTTCTTATCAGAGAACCATCCTCAGAAAACAATGCTAATGAGTCTAAAAGCCTGAACTGCCTATGGAAATAATCAACTCTAAGGCACTTGGCAGTATGTGGGTAAGGCCTGGGGACCTCACACCATTATTCACTGCATAATTCCATGCTGCACACCTTAACATAATGGTTACATAGAAATTTATCTATCTTACATGAATAAGTAGTGGAAATTAAAAGCCACATTTAAAAAAAATAGGATGAATAAAGTCGTATGTTTTGTGACACATTTTGAGTAATTTGTTTGCAGGTTGGCAAGAGGTGCTGTTTGGATCTGTGGACATATGCATACTCACTATGCACTAATGAGATTAACATTTCATTAGCACAGGAAAGCAGCTGTTTGATAATGTCAAAGGCACAGATGAAAAAACATCTATTGCACATAACACAATTTATTTGGGCACATGCATCTCAGAACAAAATGCTTGAGAGAGATTCATTCTGGGCGTGTACTGTGGTCTTCCAGCCAGGATTAGGCTACAAACAGTACATTGCCACTCAGTGCAACAAAGCTTCCAGGCCTGCTGTTGCTTTCTGCAGGACTATTCAAGGTCTTAAATCCATCATAACTGTGCTGAAAAAGGAACTAGAAACTTGCAAAATGATCCAGCTGGTTCATGGCATTTTTCCTTTATGCTTCTACCTGCTCTAAACAGAAGACACCCCAAGATTTAAATTAGTCATTTGTGACCGAGAGGCTCCGCGTAACACCCCTGGACTCTGCATAGAAGCAGCAGAGCACGTAACCTTCATCTGCCCCAAACTTCCAGGGGCAGGAATGATGTGGGTTTGGGGAATACTGGGGCTGGACGGTGGAAGAACCAGAAAAAAAAATAAAATAAAATAAAATAACCTGCACAACGTGACACTCAGCCTGTATTATGGAGAATTCACAGGTAAGGACCCGTAAGCCGAGGCACCAGCGCAGCCTCTCCCAGGCCGGCACCCGGCGGCGCCCAGCTTCTGGGGCGGCGGCCCCTGGAGGCGGCGGCCCCTGGAGGCAGCGTCCCGGGGCCGCCATCTCCACCGCCCGCCCGGCGAGCGGCCGCCGAGGCTGAACCCCCGGGGCGCTGCTGGCCCTGCC
>VXAL01000431.1:236428-254494 GCA_013399475.1 Chauna torquata | reverse complement strand
CCCCGCACCGCCTCCCGCCACCTCCCCCCGCCCCGTGTGTGAGGACGCCCGCCACGCGTGGCGTTGTCGAGGTCAAAACACCTTTTACTGGCCTACCTGCCGCAGGGTTTGGGGAGAGAAGGAGCCGCTGGTTTAGAGGAGCGTAGCCCCAAGGGTGTAGCAGCTGTGGGATCGCTGGTCCTCGTTCTCCAAAGGCCATAGAAGTGTTGGGTCCGGTTCCTCACCGTCTGCAGACCGCACCATGGCCACCGGCAGGGACCTGTGGTGGCCAAGGCTGGAGCTGCCGACTCTGGAAAACCTGCAATATCAAATGACAGCTCTCCAGTCAGGGCTTTCCTTGAAAGCTCCTCAAAATAAACTGCACCATGTGCCAACCACAGTTTGTGCTGTGTGAGAGAGCCTTACTGAGTGGTAGGCATCACTGCTCCTCTGGGTCAGCCTCCACACTGAGCACTGTCTGCCCAGACCCTCAGGAGACTCACCTAGAGAGAAAAAGGCTGGCTGGTCCAGAAACAACAGTGTCAGCAAATTCACGTTGAGCCTTTAGGCTGGTACCCTACAGACCCAACAGGGTTTTACTTCTCCTGGGTTTCTACTTTGCCATGAGTGAGGCTTCAGGATCCTGGAGATGGTGTGTGCAAACATCTCTGTACATATTACATCCAGCGGTCACGTTAGTCATACCTGATCTTCCACACTCAGCTAGCTCAAGGCAGAAGGCATCCAGCCCCAAGACCGTTCTGAACCAAAGATACTTGTCGGTCTACACCATTCTCCCTTTCCTGGAGCCATACATTGGAAGAAACAGGCCATGACAGTCTGGACAGGATTTCCTCTCCCTCTTCCATAATAACTCAAGTGATAATTTATGGTATGCAGAGACAGGGACAGCTGTGATAGGAGTCACGAATATTGACTACAGCAGGTGCAGTCTTGCCTTTTTAAGGAGAATGGGAGGGAGGAAAATGTAGGAGTTCGGAGGCAGAATAAAGATGGGTCTGGATCAACTGCCTGCAAAGTTAATAATCACTTATGCACTCATCTTCTCTTTTCCTGTTGTCCTTGTATTTATTGGTGAGGCCTTGATGTGGTGTTTTAGGAGGACTGAGGAGGAATTGGGACCCAGTGTGTCTTAGGCAGTAGGAAGACAGGCATGTGTGTGGTTCAGAGAGATGCTGAGATGATTGCCACTGATCACCAGCTCAGCAGAGCTGTGTCACCTTCACGTAGCCTACATGGGGCCCTGGAAATTTTCTGTTCCATTCTTGTTGACCATTTGTCTCTGAGATTTTTACATCATTGTGAATGTGGATAGCAGTAAATGCACCCATCTCCTGCTGTAAAAAAAAATCTGAAAATTTCCAAAAAAAATTCTTCCTACCCCATTTTTTCTCTGTTGCTCTAGTTCCTTATTCCAGATCCTCTAGATTTTGCCCAGCTGCTTGCTTACCTTCTTTGTGTACTTTTAGAAATGATCTCTTTCTTGTTAAGGGCATATATATATCAACTTCTTACAAAAGAAAGTAGTCTAATGAGACCATCTATATTTTTGTTTTTATTGCTGCATTTTTACCTAGAAGATATGTGAAGATCAGAACGTTTGCCTCATTAGAAGTATCATAAATATCTCTTTCTGAAAACAGTTTTTTCTGAGTGATACTTGCCCTGCCTGAAATAGTGCTGCCTGATTGATCATTTACAAGGAGAAGTTCCTTATTTTTGAGAGATGTAGTTAATAGTGAAGAGAGAAATAGGTCTCTTCAAGTAGCCTGAATAAAAACTTACTGGGAGACTGCTGAGGATGAGTTAACAGAAGATGCCATTTTTTAGTTTCTTGTCAGAAATACATATTCTTATTAAAAGAGAATCTGTCAGATTCAAGGAAATTAAATCAAACTCCAAGACCTCTTCATACTGAGACACACACAATTATCAAATGGCTGTCAGAAATAATAGTTGTAGAGATTATTTCAAACCCCACGTGAAAAATTGAAAGCTGGGGGAGGCTATTCCAGAAGCAGAAGTGAGTCATTTTATTTGGGCAATTAGCGAGGATAGCTATGGCTACATCTGTGTACTTAGTGCCAAATGCCACAGATTCACAATGTCCGCAATACATAGCACTTAGGCCAGGGATTTTTCCTCCTGGGGCTCCAAGGAATAATTAATGGTTTTTTGAATATGAGTGTTTGAGTGCTGTATTGCCTGCAATTGGGTTATATGGTGCATGCCTTAGAGTCATGTGAAGGTCCATGGGGGTGTTTGAGGGCACAAAGCCCTCAAAGGGCCGTTGTTGAGGTACAACAAAGTGAACATCTGGGTCAATAAGTCTGGTTTCCTGACATCAAGGACACATAATCCTTCTAGCGAATAAATCTAGCTCTGTGTAGAGCAAGCCAATCTCTCCTAAAGCCAGGTCAGTTGTTTTTCCTCCTCTCTCCTGCAATAAATCCATTTCAAATCTTCATTCTGTCATCTCAGACTCTTCTGCTTCACAAATGTTTGCACAATGATGCATTTAAACAGAGATCATATTGCCCCTTCTGCTTTCCTATTCACAAGGTCGACACTAGTCAAGCCCTTTAGTATTCTCACATGCAGGGAGACATATTTGCTGATCCTAATAGTTCTTTTCCACACCTGTTTTAGTCCAAGTGTGTTTATTTTCAACACGTATGACCAGAACAGTAGATGTAGTACTAATAATAGATGTAATACTAATAAAGCCTCTTTGATAGAAAAAGATTTCCTTATACCTAGAAACATCTCTTCTAATCACATCAAGATTCTGTTTCTGTTTTTAAACGGCCCCATTGCTTCTCACATCCATGTGGTTCTAACTAATTAAACAGACAAAGGAGTCTTCTACCTGGATTTTGGTGCGTTATCCTTTGAATGCATAATGTTACAAGCAAAGCACATTTTTTTTGAGAAAACAAAGCAACTGAGAACCTCCCCATTTTCTCAGCTTGGAAGGGAACTCGTCTGAGACTTGTACAAAGTGTATTGTTTCCATAAATTTTGTTAGGTGCTTAGACACTGTGGTAATGAGATAGCATAAATAGCTATACTGTCTGGCAGAAAACGTACTGACAGGCCTGGACTACATTTTGAGAAATTAGTGGAAAGTTGATGGAGTAGGGGTCAAAGCCAAAGATCTCCAAATTTACAAAGACTAAGAGGTAGAATGTAGGCTCATGATTCATGACTGTCTGGTCAGTGGCTGGTAAAAACACAGTGCAGCATTCTAAATTACACATGCTCTCAGCTTCTGCTCCTTATATAGCAGTGCTTTTAATAAGCCAGCTTTCTGTTATTTATGTTACCGTCTCTCTTCATCATCTTCAGCTGGAAGGTATCCACTTTACGAAGAGACAGTTTTCACTGCTGAAATTTCCTGCTGGCAGGTAATACACACTAACATTGCCTTTAATCAAAGTGGCAGAATGGGTTCCTCCATTATCAGCAAGCTGTATTAGCACCTGCATCACCAGGATGCTTCAGCAACAGCAGTATCATCAGAGCCAAGAATTCTTCTAAAATCATGGGTCGAGATGCCAGCCCTCACTGTACTAGGTCAATACCGAGCCTTGAGCACTCAACCTGCCTCCCACCCTTCCCCACCACCACTGCCATCACTATCCCTTACTGCACAGGGAGGCAGCCCAAGCACACAGGCTATATGGATACCATGGCACAGCTCCCAGACCTTCATAACTGCAGACAGAGAACAAGGACACAACACCCAACAAGTTTGAGGCTGAAGGTTAGAGGATTAGGCTGAGGATCACATGCAAGTCTAGACACAGCCTTAAAGAGTCACAGTCGCATACAGTAAAACTGTGTGAAGATAAAGATAACAAAGAGATTGGTTGTGAAGAGTGAGATTGCGTCTTCCATCAACCGCAAGCATACACTGAGATGTGGTGCTTTCAGGCACCTGGTGAATTTAGTGCGTATGCTTCATTAATGGTGGAGAATCCTTTGAAGGCGTGATGAACATTGCCTGCTACCTCTAGTCTGCAACGAGGTCATGCAACTCTTCCAGTTAGCACCTTTGTTTCTGTTGAATATTGATGTTACAGAAAAAACACGTTTAAGTATATTTTAAGCATACATTTTACATAATTTCAAATTTCTCTAAAACAATCAGTGCAGAAATTGTGAAAGCACATGTCAGTGCTTTTGAAATACTGTGCAATTAAATGAGCATAAGCTCCATGCCAGGCTTTCCAATAAATGAAAACTGCTGCAAGAAGCCTCAGGAGGTTGTCTAGTCTGTTCCTTTGCCCTAAAGCAGCATCAGCCAAGACAAAAATGTATCTTGATTAACAGAGAATGTTAACCTGAGAGCCTAAATGTTAATAGCCAAGATTTTTAATCCAACATACAACAGTCTGACATTAATCTAGAGCTAATAAGCAAAACCTGAATATTTTATCAGCCACTTTCCATTCAAGGTAGGACTGATTATTAAATACCACGATGCCTGCAGTTTTCTGGAGAACAAGTCTTATGAGGAGTAGCTGAGGGAGCTGGGGTTGTTTAGCCTGGAGAAAAGGAGGCTCAGGGGAGACTTTATTGTGCTTTACAATTACCTTAAAGGAGGCTGTAGCGAGATGGGGATCGGTGTCTTCTCCCAAGCGCCAACTGAGAAGACAAGAGGAAATGGCCTGAAGTTATGCCAGGAGAAGTTTAGGTTGGCTGTTAGGAAAAATTTCTTCCCTGGAAGGGTTGTGAAGCATTGGAACAGGCTGCCCGGGGAAGTAGTTGAGTCACCATCCCTGGAGGTCTTCAAAAAATGGTTACATGTAGAGCTTAGTGACATGGTTTAATGGTGGACTTGGCAGTGCTAGGTTAAAGGTTGGACTAGATGATCTTGGAGGTCTTTTCCAGCCTAAATGATTCTATGATTCTATATAAAACCTACAGGATTAAGCCCATTAGTAAATGTGATGAGCGAATATGAACATGTTTCTCTTGAGCACGCAGAGCCATAGCGTTAAGAGCCGGACAAGGGTCCGAGTACCAAGGTGCAGCAAGGCCAGCCACTCCCTGGGGCCAGGACCACGGGGACTCCCCATGGCTTTGGTCAGGGCAGGACCTGGCAGCCAGGGCCAGTCCCACCACCTCACCAGGAGCAGGGCATCCAGGGGCACCGGGGCAGCCTCAGCCCTGGCACCGGGCACCTCCCTGGGGTCAGGCCAAAGCCGGGCTGGGACTTGGGCCCATGAGTAGGCCCAGCTGGTCAGGAGCCATGGCAGGGCAGTGCAGGGCTGTGGGGAGCTGGAGCTCGACCCTGCTGTGGCCTCTCTGGGGCAGGGGCTGGCGGCCCCGGGGCTGACGTGGGGCCCTGGGCCTGGGCAGGTGCGGGAGCCCTGGGGGCTGCTGAGGGACAGTCAGGTCTCTGAAACTGAGTGAAAACTGCTTTGCAGGTTTTAAAATTAGTCAGAAAGACAAGCAAAATCAGGTCCCTACTGACATCATCATCATTAAATGCACATGCACAAGTTTCTAGATCACCGTGTTAAAATACGAAATATTTTTGGCTTTCTTCTTATTATCTTTTTCTATTTAGACTTAAGGATCCTCCTGGCCAAAGGCACCTGTAACTGCATGTGAAGGCAACCTCTTGTTCAGTGGAGGGAGGTCCTGTAGGTTTGAATAGAACGAACAGTCAAACATGCTTCCTCTCACTTGCTTTTACTGAGAACCCATTCATCAAGACTGCTTGTGTAATGAATACCCCAAAAGGAATGCAGGAAAGTAAATGTGATATCTCACATCATTCCAAATAATCCCACTTCATAGTCATTAGTTTCCTTTCCTACTCTTTGGTCTAATGAGTCTGCTTTTACAAGTCTCTGACTGATGTAACCACCAATGCAACAATTAACAAGTATACATGATGCAAGTATATGCATATTTACAAGTACCTCCAACAAATAAAAAGCAAGGAAAAAACCTTAAACTGTAGCATAAATTATTTTCTTAACATCAAGCTCATCACTGCACTATGCTAATCTTTTTCTGAAAGTTACAATTCAGGCTGGTCCAATTTCCTATTATTTTTCTCTTTTGGAAAACTTTACTCCAAATTAAATCCATTGTCAGGTTTGTGGTGATGATCACTGTTGGCATCAGCATGGATGTCTGGCAGAGGTGCGTGGTACTGCCTTGGCATCTGTGACATGGACCTCTACCAATTTCAAAAGACACTCTGCATTCCTTCACAGGCAATGCCAGTTCCTGCCATGCAGAAGTGCTAACAGACATGTCTACAGGTGACCCACCGAGAAAAGGATAATGACAGAAGGGAAAGCAATGCATTAAGTAGATGTGAAGGAGATGGAAAAATTAAAGTCTGTTAGAAGGTAACAAAAATGGAAAAAAAAAAAAAATCTCAATGGCAGCAGCTAAACTGAACTCCATGTACGCATCGTGACAAGGTGGATTGCTGGTTCCCCCACTGGCTAGGTTGGAGAACTAGTCTGAATGAGGTGCTCCCAAGCCCTCTGGTTTACCTGTAGCCTAAATGACAGAAGAGAGACCACCAGGCAGGGCATGACCTGGAATGGCAGATGACAGTCCAAATATGTATCTTCCTGCTTCAGTCTAGTTGTGTCTTATCCCCAGTGTATCTTCTAATGCCTAATTCCCTAAATGTTAGCAGTGGTGAAATAGTCCAGCATCAGTAACAAAGTTCATGTTCTCCTTCTGCAGAAAAAAAGCATATAGGAAGATACTCTGGAAGCACCTGCAGTGCAAACTTAGGAAAGAGTTGAATAAAGAACAACAGGCTATCATGTATCAATATGGGGGTTATTATCACTGAGGAGGCTATTATGTATGTATTATGTAAGTAGGATATATTACCATATATCTGTATGGTAATACTACTGTGACTGCTAGGGGGATATTGTTTACACTTCTATGCACACTTCCACAGTGCAAGAAGGCCCTGTATAAATTGGAGTGGCTTCAGTGAAGAGCTCTGAAAATATTTAATGGTTTGAGAAATATACTTTTCAGTAAGAAATCTAAATTTAAGGAGGAGAAGGTTAAGGGGTTATAGATTTTACAGGTAGGATCCACTTTGTCTTATGCTGACCATCTGCACTGGCCAACAAACACCCTCTCTGGGAAATGGAAGTGATAGGTAGGTCTAGAGACTTATTTGTGCTTTACTAAGATAGTTAATCAAGAGAGATGGGACAAGTTTCCTTCTGAGATGCCTGTCTCTCTCCGTTGACCACCAAGGACAGCCAGCTAATTGACTTAGGCTAGATAACCTTTTGGATGATTAAAACTAGTAAAGTAAGTTCCACTCCAAGTATATAATTCGATATTATAGAGCTACACAGAGAGTTCTTCAGTGAAGGTGATAAAAGTGCTAGCTAATACTTCTAACCTAGAAGAAAAGGAGAAATCACTGCAAATCTTCCCTGGAAACTTACCACTTGGGTTATTTGGTATAGACCACAGGATCTTGTCCTTGTTCCTGAAAAGCAGGAGGAGGTTGTGATTTCAGGATGGATTGGCTCCTTGCTCTTCCACAGAGCCTAGGACAGCCTCTACAAAGGCTCTGTGTTGTCCTGGTCACCCTCCATGTCTTTCATTAGCGTCCCTCAGTGTCCTGAGGCAAAGCTGGTACAGCTGCTGAATGAGCACAGAGAACCTCTTTACATGGGAATCCTGAGGCCTTGCTAGTTGCTAACATCATAGCAAGGATTTTAAGCACCCATAGACACAGACAGTCAGCATTAGCTGTATAGTGGACCAGAATCAAGTTTTTATCCTAAAATTGCCCTTTGCACTCTGTATTTTCTAAACACTCAAAATCCCAGCCCTGCAAAGTGCTGAGTTTAATCCATATCTTCCTGTGCTAAATCCTGTGGGGTCAGGAGCTAGATTCTTGACTTATAATATCATCTAGAATAGATACCACTTAGGCTGTGGTGTGAAAACAGTGTGTTTTGATTTTGGGGGGTGAAGCATGTCATGTTCAAATACCCAACCCTACTGTCTGTATACCTGGGAGAAGAACTACTGTGATGCTTCATCTTCTGGCAGTTATCAGTTAACAGCAAATGGAAGAAAAATCAAGGTGTGCCTTCTGCATTTTCTCTGTTGCAATTAAAATCTTGGTCCTGAGCCACCACACACATTTCACTGCTTGCATCCTTTCAGTATGCAGTAGCCATTGCTTTCCTCTCATGCCATTCTCAGAAACGGTTGATATTTGATGGCCATGTATCAGGCTTCTCCTTTGTAACTCATCATATGCAGGTACTTGCAGCCTCCTCCTATGATACAGTAGGATGTTCAGCAAGGCTATTTCCATCTGCTTCGCCTGTTCAGACAGACATTCTTTTATTTTAAATGTTCCATTGGAACTCCAGATGATGCCCTAGGATCAGACCATACACTGACTAGAGTTTCTACACTTTTTGAAGTCTTGTCTGCTTCCCTAAGACCCTTTTGGTTTGTCTTGTTTTGCATTATTTTCTTCATGTTCCCCATTCTTGGCATTCTCTACTGTTGCTAAGCAAACCTTAACTTTCTCAGTCTTATTCCTGTTACTTGCATGTATCTGCAGTGTAAGCATAGTGGTCAGGAAAACTGCTATATGAGTTCTTAGTACAGTAGCACTGCTTACTGCTCTTGTTAATGTTGTGCATATAGCTAGTTCAGCTGTGGGTTGGTTCACATGCTATGTCTCTCCGCCAGTTTGGAGACAGGTCACAAAATAAGTTTGATTGTTTTTTTTTTGTTGTTGTTGTTTTAGTATTGCAGACTGCAGTGTGAGGGCCTAGTTTCTAGCTATCTGCAACTTCTGCCGTATCTTTTGCTTGTCATATTTGCTGATGACCACCTTATTTTGTGATCTTGTTCTACTGACTGCCAAAGTTAGTGGAAAGATTCATACTGGCATCAGGGACTGTTTTCTGAGAGCCTGTGTTGGGGTCTTCATTGCTATTCTAAAACTCCTGGCTTTATAAAAAAAAAAAAAAAAAGGTTTGTTTTTCCTGTATTGTTTTAGATGAAAAGAACATTAACATGTGCAAACAGTTCACTGAGGGTAGATGGACTTTTGTCTAAGCCAGGTTTCTGGAACCTATACCTGTCCAGAGATACCTGGACAGACATACGAGAAACATCACATCTAGTAATTCTTACGGCAAACAAATGTGACTTTTATGTTGTGTCAATCAGGTGAAGCAATTGAAGCATTTATGTCAGTCAAGTCTTATGAATTTACAGTCATAGAAGCCTTAGCACTGACATAAGATTTTAATAAACCAAGTATATTTGCATACTTTCATACTTGGAGAATATGTATTGTCAATGGCAGGAAGAAATGGCCTTTTGAATATTGGCTAGTGATTTCAAATGCCCTGAGGTCATTAGAATAGTCTGTATCTCATCTGGGGTTGACTGACCAATAAAAATAGTAGAGAATAAGCAAAGTAAACACACCAAGATTAATTAACTGGCATTTTCATAGGAGACTCTGGAATTGTAAACATTATAAAACCATGAGGCTTGCTTAATGAAGGAATTTATTATGAAATAAGACTCTTTGATGTACCTGTACCTGCGGCATACAGTAGCTGCATCCCTATGAGCACTGGCTTTTACAGCATTACAAGAATTTCTTCCTTGAGAAACAGCTGCAGTTTTTCCTCTAAAGAAGGTGTTGCACAATGTGGATTACTGCTCCTTTCCACAGCTGCTAGGCTTTGTGCTCTGTAGACTTGGTCCCACGGTGAGTGGTCAGAGATCTTGCAGCATCTAGCATGTAGCCACCGACTTGTACACCTGGGAGTCAGATTCTTAAAACTCTCTGCTTCTGCCCTTGAGCTGTCTCCCAGGGAAAGCCAGCACCATTTTCATGCCCCTAGGAGATCACTATGCATAAAACTGTTTTCTAGGTTGCAGTGCTAGTGCAAACTGTGTTGCAGAGCTGGACTGGCCAGTAGTGTGTGTGTTTACCCAGGCTGATTAAAAGGTCAGAGATAAACTTGCAGGTTTTGCATTACCAATGTGTTGATGGAGGACTAGACCTCCTGAAGCCAGGGTGATAGCTACATTCATACTATTGCAGGTGGTGCTGATACTGAACACATTGCTACTCCACGTGAGGAAATAGTAAGACAGAAGGTGTAGAGGAACACAGCAAAATATGCATTGTTGGCATTCCCCTTAACAGACTTTCCTGCCACTCTGAATGGAAAAGGAGATGGCAGTCATGTCTTAAACCACAAAGAGTCCTTCCAGGGTACTCTTCTGTATCTTAAAAGCTTGTTTTATCTCTGTCAAGATCACACCTAGAGTTTTCCACGTCATGTTTTGCTTTGCAATAAGCCCTTGTAAAGTGAACAGTAGGCATGCCTTATAAACTGTGTTGAGAGATTTTGTTTCTAGTTCTCATCTTGTTGTGATATGGCAGTGTTGTAATGCCTAAGTTCACAGTGATTTGCTATGCTTGAAAAAGAGGTCACAGATGTACGTGACTTTGGCTATGAACAGTGCATGTAAAACTCAGATGAAGGACTTCGTGGTGACAGGAGGTTAAGATAGCACAACTATTGGCACAGGTACTATAGAGGTGTGAATGTAGTGACTTTTAATTGATCCAAACATGGAATACGGTCATGACAGCTGTTTGATGTTGATTAATTTCTTCATTAGGAGTAGCTATAGTTTGTTTTCACATCCCTCTAAAAAAGTGTTCATGATAACAGCCTATGTAAGGTGTCCAGAGCTCCAGATGAGTGTTGACCACAGAAACAGGTACAGCACCTGTGGATAGGACGTGCTCTAATAAAGATAAGCGCAGGGATTCTGCAGGCCCAGAATATAATTCCTCTATGGATAATCTTGCAGGCATGCAGTGGGTCTTCTGTGGCCAGGGCACAGACACTGATGGATTTGGGGAGCTTTTCAACCTTGGAGACATTGCAGCCTGGCTCTGGAGTTTATGTTTTGAGATGGCACTGAGCATTCAGGTACTTCTTCAGAATAATCTTTCCCCAAAAGACAAAGGTTAGATAATATGATGCCATGGGCATTAACTGCAATTTTTTAAAATGGTTTCCAACATTCATAGTCTGCTGGTCTTCATCATTCCACTGACTGTGAAATGCATTATGAACAGGGACATATTCCAGAGGTAGTGGGATTGCTTGTAAGTCACCAAATAATGTCATTCTGAATTTTAAAAGAAATGACTCTTTGTACCCTGTAAATGAATTCTGAGGAACTGTTTGTCTTGAAAGCGTGGTGTTCTGTGAGACAGTGGCAAGTGATCTGCAGATGATCATGGAGCAGATGATCATGAAACCTTTGCAGAGTTTCCCATTAGAACTCTGTGCTAGAGATTGGAAAGTAAACAATAATCATGCCTTGTAAACTGTGTTGAGAAATTTTGTTTGATTGCCTACAGAAATTCTGAGAGCTGACATGGGCCTGAAGGATAGAAGATCTGGAAATCACTGAACGAAGAATGCCAGAATCCTTAACCTCTGGGTGTTAAGGAGGAGTGAAGATAAAACATAAATGAATATTAATGTCTGTGGACAGCTTAATGATACAGCATAAAATGGAAATGATGTCATTAATTCCTAAGTATGGAACAACATTCTTTCTGAGAGGAATTGTTTTGATTATGATTACACATGTTTAAAAATGAAGGCTTTTCTGTCCATATATGTCTGACTTTCTTTGGCTGATCCAAAGTGCATATCTCAGTTCTATCGACTAGAAACAGCATAAGACTTCAATGTCTTACTGTGAGGGAATACTTCGAACACTTACAGATGCAAGCTATAGCTTAAATTCCATACATAACATATGCAATGTCAGATAGTTTATTTCAAAGGAGAGCTGTCACTGCATATATTCTGCAGCTAGCATTAATGCCATCTTATTCTGCACTAATACTGGTCATCAGCTGAAGTAGTTCTAATTCTATCTCAACGTTATTAGTGCTCTACAATAGGAATTCCTTGTAAATATTTGTAACAGCAATAAATACTGAAGAAGAATACTGTAAGAGCAACAATTTTTATTACGGGTTTCATGATTTGTTAGTTGTTTCATCTTGTTAGCATTTTGATCTGTGTTTTATGTAAGACAAGTTGTGTTGTCACTATTTGTTTTTGAATAAGCAAGGAAAAGGTTGATGTGTCTCAGCTATGTCACGAGGAACCTGTTAGTTTTCTTTCATGTGAACACTATGATCTTTTATTACATTCTCTTGACATTGGTTGTGTTCTAGCAAGATTCCTGTTCTTTTTCCAATATCTAATCACGCTCCCATCAAAGTATCACTCCCTGAGTGAGAGGGAAGGAGGGGGAAAGCACATACATTGCCTGCTAGGAGAAAGGCAGGCTGGATTTCTTCTCATAATGAAAGTGATAGAACTACCTGGTTTAAATGTACGAAGCAGCAAAATGGAAAATCTCAACAATGAGATTATTTTTTCCTACATGTGTCTAGCTTCAATAGTTTTGTCTGGTACTCAACAATGATTCATAATCCAATGAAATCAGAAATAAACCTCAGAATACAATTAAAAATTATATTTAGTTATTACTGTAGTCCTGTGAAGCCTCAGAGCCTGAACGCATATCCAGTACTTAGATCTCAGTAAAGAAAAATTTTTAGCGCTGGCATTTGAAAAGGCCATGGCAATTAAATGAGATACGGGCAAAATATTCCACTGGCTGGTGTATACACCTCCAGATGGTTCATAACCTTAATGATTTCAAAGCAGATTACTGATGAAGTAATCTTCAAAGGAAGTATAATAATGTCACCCTATCTCCTTGCTTATATTGGTCATATTCCAGATCATAGTTCTTGTCCAAAATAGTCCATTGGTCCTGCATTTTCATGAGTTGTAAGGGGCATTTGTGCTCCCCTGCAGACTGTGTTACTGCAATCTCTTTGTGATTGAAGGATTTATACTTACTAAAAGACAGAGACAGAGAGAGAGAAGCTCCCCATGATTATCCTATTTCCACGCTGCTTCTCACACTCCAACCAGCCTGTAACATACAGGCTAAGCACCAGGCAACACGGAGCTGCTCATTGCTTCAGAAGCTGAAAGGTGGTAGTGGAGCAATGAGAAAGCATGGTGCGGTACACCATTTTATAGTATGGTGAGGTATTTTGCTGAGCCCAGGGAATGAGGAACTTTGCCTCTCTCCTTCCTGGGGCAACTGAAGGTCTGGCTCTTTTTTTTCCTCCAAGCTTGTCTTTGAATTCAGGAGAGGGTTTTTTAATGTTGCTTAGGTTGAAAGCAAGCTGTTCTGGGAGCACAGCTAGATAGGTAGGTAGGAAGACAGGGAATACACGAATATAATTCCCTCTTCAGCTGAAGTTGGGGTGGTGGGGTTGTGGAGAGTAGGAGGAAAGCACAGAACAGCTCCTTTCAAAGTGGAAGTGCTTGTTTTGGTTAGATCTAGTGAAAAATGGCTAGTAAATTGTGATGCTGTGTTACAAGAAGTCAGTGAAGGTGCCCAGGAGCCCACTGAACTGGGATTGCAGAGCTATAATGCTGTACCAGAGATATACACAGCAAAACTCTTGCAGGGAAAGGAGATTCCTCACACATCTCAACATTGGCTCCTTGCTGATGCTGGAGACTCCAAGGAGACTATTGCTGTGATACTCAGTGTAGTTCAGTATGCCTATTCTTAATGGAACTAGCATATATATCTTTTCTTGCATTGTAGGTCGTATCCCTGTTCCTCACCATTACCTTCTCCCCTCAAAATATTTTCTCTGGGGCTCTTTTCTGAGGTTTCAGGACACCTTTTCCCCAACCTTTTTGCTATTCCCTTTCCTATATACCTTCAGAGCTATAAAGCCTGAGCTTCTCTGTACCTGTCTTCAGAACTAAAATATCTTACTTCTTTTGGCCTTGACACTGTATTTGAGACCAATAGCATATCTTTTTATTGCTGGAGCACCATAGTAAGGAAGGATTAGCACTGATACTGGCTGTGTCAAGGACCCATTGGAATTCTCTGGCTTCAAGCCTCTAAGGATTTCTAAGCCTCCTGGCTACATGACAAGAGTTTTAAGGACTTTGGAAAGTGCAGAGTACAAACAAGAACAGGAGTAGAAAATCTAAACCAGGAAGAACAGAATCAATTCCCTTATTGCTTGATCCTGCAAAGACCACCACAGTTCCTAGAGCTCGGTACAAGCACCCCGAAGAGTTTCAATACAGCAAAGTGGCTAGTATTGTGCTGCTCTTCAGACACAAGTGATGACTAGGTAAGGCCTCCATCAGCAGCTGTCCCTGCGAGGACTAGCAGGCTGCTTTCTGAAGGAGGCCTTCCAGCAGGGAAGGCACAGAGCTACGTGCAACTTGGAAGGTTATTTTGAGGCAGTTTCTTCAAAGTAAGAGTTTATTCTAAAAGTACAGGCCTCTGGGATAGACTTTGCTCTGCTTATGTCACTCAGATATTCATACTTCTTGCCCTTCACNAAAGAAAGAAAGATAATTTTGGAAAGAAAGAAAGAAAAAGGTAAAAGCAGATGCAGAAAGGTATGTTCAAGAGTTTGAGTTTAGTCTATCTCAGCTCTACAGGCATCTGCAGAGTGCGCTGAGAGCTCACTCTCGCAACTGCAAGCTAACACTTGATTTCCTCTGCCAAAAAGCAGTCAGAGCAAATAGTCTACCTTAGCCTGCACTTTAACAAGTTAAATGCTGCCAGGCCTCTGCAGGCTGCCCCATTAAGTGAAACAAATTTGTGGTATATTTACTTTTTCAAAATGTTGCAGCTCTAGAGTGTTCTTAGCTCAGTTTTGACTGCAGCTCATGAGTGACTCTCCTTTTCTTCTTGCCAGTCAGAGAATCACTTCGACTTCAACGTGATTATTCTGTGGCAGCCCCTGCGATGAGGAAGCATGCCTTGAGCTCCCCTGCTTAGTTTAGTTGCACAATTTTTTAGCCCTCTCCTCAAGAGTCATGCTCATGCACTTATCCGGGAGAAAAGATATTGCGATGAAATTGTCATGTTGCCCTGTTACACATAGGGGCATGGATTCAGGAGCCTGAAAGAGGCCTGAGGAGATAATCTAATTCACTGCACTATCCAGAGGTAGAATCAGCTGTACCTAAACCATCTCTAGCAGGAGATTTATCTAAACTGTTCTTAAAAGCATGCAAGGATATCTCTTCACAAGCAGTTTTTTTCCAGTCCATTGCCTTCTGTGTAAGAATGTTTTTTTTTCATTATAGATGTTAGGAATCTGATCTCTGTAGCTACTTTTTGCATATTTTAATATTTTCAGTAGATTTTCCCTCAGCCTTCTTTTCTCTAGGCTATACAACCCACTTCCTTCTATTCTTTCTTATAGGCTGTTCTCATTCCCTCTGTCTATTGGAATTTCTTTCCTCTATACCAGCTGAGGCTTTGCTAATGCAGAGTAAACTGGAAGGATTGCTTCAGGTATCTCATTATGCCTCCCAGTATCACATTTAGCTTTCTCATTACAGCAGGGTTTTACTGAATGACTCTCTGCTGTGACCCATCATAACCCCTACATCTCCTCTTGGAGAACTGTTACGAAGGCTTGTATTTGTGCAGCTGATTATTTTTTCCTGTCTGCTGCATCTTGCAGGTCTTCCTTCAGTTTACTGGACATTAGGAAAAATTCAGACTGGACATTAGCAAGAATTTCTTTACCATGAGGGTGGTCAAACACCAGAACAGGCTTCCTAGAGAGGTGGTTGATGCCCCATGCCTGTCAGCATTCGAGAGGCATTTAGACGGTGCCCTCATTAATATTCTTTAACGTTTGGTTAGCTCTGAAGTGGTCAGGAAGTTGGACTCGCTGATCTCTGAAGGTCCCTTCCAGTTGAACTATTCTATTCTATTCTATTCTATTCTATTCTATTCTATTCTATTCTATTCTATTCTATTCTACTTTAGGCACCATCTTCAGTTTGTCAGGATTTCTTTGAATACTAATCCTTTCTTCCACTGTATTTGCAGTCCCTCCTGCTTCATGTCATGTACAAATACAGTAAGCATCATCTCTATTCCATTACCTTGGTCCTCAGTGAAAACATGAAGGGCTCCAGCTGTAGTAGTCTCCCATTTTGACAGTGTTTACTAGTAGCTACTCTCTGACAGTAGTTGCTTACTCCCCTTTCAGAAGGCCCATCTAGACCATGCATCCTCATTTTATTTGCAAGAATATCATTGTTATAATCCATGGTCATCTAGTCAAGACAGTCAGTCCAGTCTGGAAGGCTGCTCAGCTATGCTCACCCAGAAGCAGGGACCAATGCTGAGTTAGGTGAGTTGACTCCAGACTCAGTCATCTCAACTGGGTCTCCACTGACTGCAATGGGAAGCCAGACACCTGGCTTAGACACAGGTCTGAATCGAGGTGTTTTGGTCTGTGAGCCAAATCCTGCCTGCTAAATTGCATATAACACGCAGGATGGTATACTCTATTTGGTATATTCTAGCCATGTTTTGGTACACATTTTTATAGTGTAGGAGAAAAGCAGTGAAAAGGATAATAGTTACAGTGCAAATGTAATGCTGCAACACTGGAATTTGTTAGGAGCTGATCTCGGTAGCCCCTAACACTAATGGGCAGTGGTCATGTGAAAGGGATAATGAGTCTTTCTAACCCTGACCTATGAGACCATCTTAAATTGCTAATGCTGCTTGCAGTTATAGTAACTGGGCTTTATCCTGTGGGTAAAAACAAACAAACAAACAAACAAACAAAGAAACAAAACCCGAACAACCAGAAAACAAATGAACAACAACAAAAAAAACAACACAGAGAATCAGGGAGGGAAATAAACTAATGAGAATAAAATGAAAAACACGTACCAGCAAGATATTAAACTTTAAATTTGTTTCCCTTACAACTTGATTTCGTTTTAAAACTTCCTATCACATGCATGAGAAGTAGGTTTGGATACTGGTAGGAGAGATCACTAAATGCAGAAGGATATGTGGTGCAGATGTAGTTTCAAGTCATAGTTTTGTCTGGAAAACAGCTCACTGAAAGATTTGCTATTTTACAGCTATTCATAAGCATCAGGTTTTGTTTGTTTGTTTGTTTGTTGCTTTTTTCTTTTTTCCTGCATAAGTAGAGCAAAGGACTAAGAATTCATGAGAATCCAGCTGAAATAAGCAAGCACCAAAACAAGAAAGAAGAGAATCCCTGTAGGCTGCAGAATTATTAAGCCTATTTAGTTTGGATTTAGGCTTTTTCTTGTTTGTTTTTGTGGTTTTGTTTTGTTTTGTTTTTTGAATGTCTTTTGCCTTTCTGGACTCTCCTTTGTCTACAATGTGGTTGCAGCCAATTCTTCCATGAAGGCATCACTTCTCCTCTTCTACCTGTCAGAGAAGTCTCCTCTTCTACCTGTCAGTGATTCTCATCTGTGAAGACTTGAATATCATTTAAATATGAAACTGATGCTGGATCACTAAATTAGATCTTCAAAAGCCTTGGCAGCTAACCGAGTATCTGAACTTTGCCTCCCCTTCTGTTGCCCCAGCTCCATAAAGCTAGGATGCTGGAAGGTAGACTCCCGTGACTGAAGTTGTCATAGACTTGTTTGTCTCTGAACAAAACCTCACATCAACTTATATTAAGTGCAAGATGGAACAAGAGCTCAAAGTCACAATATTTCACATGAAGTGACAAGAGTGTTAGAGAAACTCTGTTGTCAACACATGCCACCACCCTAGTGGCAGCAATGGGAGAGGCCATCTGCACACTGACCTCACAGCCCAGGCTCACTCTAGCCACCAAACTTTTTAGTTTAGCCCTGTGGCAATGAGCTAGGGACAGTCGTTATAAACCTCAACTTTCCATTTGCTGCCAGGATTTCTACAGGACATTTGGTACCTGCTGATACCTCTTGGATGTCCATGTAAGATCCTCACCATCCCACAGCTGCAAAAAGGATACCCTCAGTATAAGGTTGCTGAAAAAGAAAAAGAAAAAGAAAAAGAAAAAGAAAAAGAAAAAGAAAAAGAAAAAGAAAAAGAAAAAGAAAAAGAAAAAGA
>VXAL01000431.1:134535-236135 GCA_013399475.1 Chauna torquata | reverse complement strand
AAGGAAGGCTATCCCAAACATCTGTTCATTCCAGGAGGCTGAGGAGTGTGAAAACACGGTGGGTGACATCTGAGGTTATGTCAGGCTCTTCTTAGAGTATGGCTTGATATTGCTGGCAGCTTCAGGAGGAATAAGAAAAGTGGAGTGCAGTGTTTTTGCCTTTTAGTGTTTTGCAGGTTCAAGGACCATTCCTGTCCCCTTCTGCTGTCCAGAGTTATTCCCTGGTGCTATCCAGAATGTCCACATTCTTCATTCTCCTGAGCTGTCACAGGCCCTGCTTGCGAAGCCTGGTGTAACCTTTACAATGTGAAATAAGCACACCTCTTACAAGCCTGGATTTGTTAGACAAAATTGCAAGCCCTCATGTGTGACAACTTCAGTCCACTGATTTGGGGTTTTCTGCTAGCATAAGGTTTTCTCTCCCTCAGTTCTGCCCGTTTCCCAGTCTGCCAGATCTCACAGAAGGGTTGGGGAGAAGTGGGAACCACAAAGTTTGCAGTAGGTACAAATCTGCCAAATTTTCCTTGCTGAGCACAAAACTTGCACAGAAGACTGGTTTGTCATGCTTTCCAGTGCACTCTACACATGCAATGGCCTTCTTCCCAATCACCTAGCCTCAGCACTGCCATCCCCATCCCACAACCTAAAACAGCCTTCAGCAACCATGCAGAAAAATGTGCCAGATACATCCCCTGTCCTGTGCTCCTGGGCTGTACTGTCTCATTTTGGAGCTGAAGATTTTTGGGATTCTTTTCATTTATGATGCAAGGCAGGCCTGAAGGGAGTGTCTCTGGTCAAGCGGACTTTCACAAAGAGCCTCTGATACGCAAAATACTCATCCTGCAACAATAGCCAGGTGCATATAACACCTCCAGCCCTGGTAATGTAGCCTAGCCAAAGTGGATCAGAACCCGAGAATCACAGGATGGGTGAGGCTGGAAGGGACCTCTGGAAGTCACCTGGTCCAACCCTTTGCTCAAGCAGGGACACCCAGAGCAGGCTGCCCAGGCTCATGTCCAGGCGGCTTCTGAAGATCTCCAAGCAGGGAGACCCCACAGCCTCTCTGGGCAGCCAGTGCCAGTGCTCTGTCACCCGCACAGCACAGAAGTGCGTCCTGCTGTTCAGATGGAGCCTCCTGTGTGCCGGTTTGTGCCCACTGCCTCTTGTCCTGGCAGTGGGCACCAATGAAAAGGGCCTGGCTCTGTCCTCCTTGCACCCTCCCTTCAGGGATTTATAGACATTGATGAGATCCCCCTGAGCATCCTCTTCTCCAGGCTGAATGGACCCAGCTCTCTCAGCCTCTCCTTATAGGAGAGGTGCTCCAGTCCCTTCATTGTCTTTGTGGTGGCCCTGCGTTGGACTCTCTCCAGTATGTCCATGTCTCTCTTGTACTGTGGAGCCCGGAACTGGACCCAGCACTCCAGCTGTGGTCTCACCAATGCTGAGTACAGGGGAAGGATCTTCTCCCCCCACATGCTGGCGACACTTCCCTTAACACAGCCCAGGATACCATGAGCCCTCTTTGCCACAGGGACACATTGCTGGCTCGTGTTCGACTTGGTTCACCAGGACCTCCAGGTCCTTTTTTACAGTGCTGCTTTCTAGCTGGGTTGTTCCTCCCCAGGTGCAGGACCTTGCACTTTGCCTTGTTAAACTTCATGAGGTTAAATAAAGGATCCACCGGCATCCTTATGTCCTGTGTGCACCGGTCAGGACAAAAGTCCTCTTCAAACAGCTCCCAAAAGAAATCATTTTTCAGCTGGTGGGAAACGGAGCAGTGAACGTCAGCTGTGAAAATCAGGAGACCATCTCTGCTCTCCCAGCTCTTTCCCTGCCGGGCAGGGCCCGGCTGCTGTGCCCCGCAGGAGCCTTGCCAGGAGCGGCAGTACGCGAGCTCCACCTAAAGGCTCAGCCCCAGCCCCAGGAGGAGCGGGGCCGCAGGGACCTGGCGGTGGGTGAGCCTCACGCTGTGCTCGTCTCCGGGGGAAAACGTGCATTACTCAGCAAAACGCAGGAGCGCAGTCAGTAATGCCCTTTGCCTCCCTTGCAGCTGGGCGTCCTGCTGATCTGGCACAATTTTGTATTTATCACCTTTTACTTTATTGTGTGCTCAATATCTAAGCAGCTCAAGGTCATTCGTGCAGCAATTCTGTCTGGCAGCAATGGCACTATTGGGGTTTAAATGCATGAAAATATATTTATGGATATATAAAGGTAGATTTTCGTGTGTCTCTGTATTTTTCTCTTTTATATCTAGTTGAAAGACTATAAAATAAATCATTTCCTATAAAGCTGTGACTATCCAAATCATGGCTAAATACTAAAATATGAAGCTTTTAAGTCTGCACAGTCTTGCTGGAGCAGGTGACACGTTTCTTCTGCCAGCCTCCCATTCCGAGTTACTAACTGAGTGTTTGGACAAGCCCTTTATGTGATGCCGTGGAGATGTGTCCGATATTAGCAACTAGATCCCAGCATCACAATTGCCCCAAGGGGTTAGATGTGCAGGGTGGGTGAGGAGAAGCAAGGCAGGGGAAAATGAGCAAAACTCTTAATTTTCCTTAGTTAAGGGCAGCTGGTTTGTGAACGTCTGATGCTGAGGGCTGCCAATATCCTGAGCAGGTGCATTACAGAGCTAGATCTTTCTCCATCTCTTCCCTCCTAGCCCTACTGTCATTTTAGCAAAGCATAGAATATGGTGTCTTTGTTCCTCCAAGCATCCTCTGCTGTATTTCATTCTCTGCTGCAGTTACAGCCTGTAGAAAAGAACTACATTTTTAAATAAAATTCCAGAGATAAGGAATAACACAGTTTCTAAACACCTTACAAAAAAATTTGTTAAAGTGCCAATAATTCTCTTTGTCCATATTCTAAAGGGATCAAAACAAGAGTTGGGAAGATCTGCAATTTCAAAAATAAGTGTCCTGTTAAAAGTACAGATGAAAAGAGTAAATGTAGACATACAGTTTCATATGGGATGACCCTCATCCCCTTTATACAAGCAGCAACAGAACTTTGTGCCTGGAATATTTATTTGGCTCCAACAAGTGACCCCTGATGTGACCGTAGTGAGCTGTATCTGAGAGTCAGCTGAGGGACTCTGTGGACTTGGGCGACTACTGTGATGTCTTACTTGAGGAGAACCATGAGAGATTCAGGCCAGCTGCTTGCTGGATTTTGTCCACCTGTGCAACCAGATGTGAAAAATAACTGCTTTCCAAGAGCAGTGGAGGGGGTCTAGGAGAGGTGTTTGCTCCTCACCAGCTACTAGCCTCTCAAGGAGTGGTAGAAGGCTGTGAAGCTGAAGAGACATGCCTGTGAAATAGAGCCACGTTTTAGGCATATATATATGTATAATGCATATACACATTAATATAACAAAAAGATCAAGAGTTCTTAATTTTAATAGCACTAGATTCCACCTTAGTAAAGCTATGGGGCCAACCACCCTTATGAATGTTTGACTTCCGCTAAAGCATATGTATTTCATTTTTGAAGAGCAAAACAGGCAGTCAGCAATTTCAATACTTGAAATACTTTCAGTGCATTTTCAATCCTATTTGTGTGAATTTTGCAAATAGGATTTCTAACATACTCAGACACCTACCTGGGACATCCTCGGCCCTCAGAGTTTCAGACAGAAGCCTCTCTGGCCAGCAGAGGTTACCTCTGCCTTTTCTGCGGGGACTACCTTGGAACTTGCATCTGCACAAGGTCATTTGGCTCACAGAAAATTGAAGTCCGAAGGGGAGCCTCTTTTTTCTGCCAACGCCCACAGCATGCTTAGCTTACTCAGACTGCACTGCAGTTAGTGGCGACTGTGTCGGCGACTGTGCTGCGTCCATTTTGCACAGCTCCCACAGGGCATACTCACCCAGGTTGGTGAGTTGATTTCAGACCTTCCTCCACTCAAACAGAGGGTTTGACCCCCCCACTATTACAGAACTGCAAATTGATGCTTTCAAAGGAGAGGATCTTTCACCTCTCATCCTGAATCTCAGTCATTCTGGAGGCAGAACAAGGGCCAGCAAGACAAAGTCTCTAGGGGTTAGGGTAGAGAGCTGGGGGAGATGAATGCTGGCACACCACTTATTGCTGCTCCCCAGAGTAATCCTGTGTTTTTTGTTTTTTTTTTTTTTTTTAAATACAGTGATTGTCTACACTGCACAGCATTAGTACAAACCTCCACTAGGTTTGCATCTAGAAAGCCTCAAAAGAATGGAAAATTACGAAGTCCTGAGATCTGTGTAGAGCTTGGAATAGCAATTGTGTATATGAATGAAAGCAGCTCTATCTCAGGATCAGCTTTTTAATTCTTCCTAGAAAAAAAGATCTAGATTAATGTATGTAGATTACTTTGGAGT
Source organism: Chauna torquata (assembly GCA_013399475.1). Classification (NCBI taxonomy): domain Eukaryota; kingdom Metazoa; phylum Chordata; class Aves; order Anseriformes; family Anhimidae; genus Chauna; species Chauna torquata. The sequence goes on along the minus strand of VXAL01000431.1, from coordinate 231,771 downwards.
GTGATTAGCTGTTTTTAATATTTTGTTTTCATAGGATGTACTGTCAGCACTTAAAGGAAGGATTAAATCTGACTCAGACAAATGATAGATGTCCTTTTGTCTTTTCGTACACTATTTTGATTCCTGGATGATTCCCAAAAGGTCTATTAAAAAAAAAAAAAGGCAAAACATTTTGAAATATGCATTATTGGTGCAGGCCAACAAAGATTACTTATTCTCATTAGTGAACTCTGATCTTCTGTACATTGTTGTACATAAGTCATCTTCTTCATATCATCGAACCACAAAGGACCATTTTCAGTACATTAGCTTGCTTACTAACATAGTTTGCAGACTAGTGATTACCTGTCCTCTCTCTTTTGAACCATAAATAAGGATTTTGACCCTGGCTTGCAAAACAAAAGGGAAGGTCTATTTATTTGGATTTCCAGCCAGCTTATTTGTAGATGGACAAGACAGCAAGTTTACTGGGCTGCTACTTTCCAACACAGCCTGTAGAGCTTTTGTAAGAGCATGTCTCAATACCTGTTAGACATAATGCAAGCTATCTTAAAAGGCTGTCAGTCACTTTTACCCTGGATATCATCTTTTTCTTTTTTCTTTTCTTCTTTCCTTTCCTTTCCTTTCCCTTCCTTTCCTTTCCTTTCCCTTCCTTTCCTTTCCTTTCCCTTCCTTTCCTTTCCTTTCCCTTCCTTTCCTTTCCTTTCCCTTCCTTTCCTTTCCTTTCCCTTCCTTTCCTTTCCTTTCCCTTCCTTTCCTTTCCTTTCCCTTCCTTTCCTTTCCTTTCCCTTCCTTTCCTTTCCTTTCCCTTCCTTTCCTTTCCTTTCCCTTCCTTTCCTTTCCTTTCCCTTCCTTTCCTTTCCTTTCCCTTCCTTTCCTTTCCTTTCCCTTCCTTTCCTTTCCTTTCCTTTTCCTACTGCCTAATGGCATTTTTCAAAGATAATTATGGTCCAAGTCAGAGAAAAAATTCCATCCTAAGCAGAACTCTGTTTCCTGGAGGGTTTAATCCTGTTTCAGACAAATTTGGTTAGAAACCTTTCACTGTTTTAAGTATGTAGGACTAGGCACTGAAAAACAACTTACCCACAGAAGTGAGCCCAGGGGCATCTCTTTTCTTACATCACATCCTAAGAACTGAAGCAAGACCCACAGAGCAGCAGAGCATTGGACTATTTGTACAAGGCAACAACCTCTCACCTTTTATTTCTCTCTTCTTGTACAAAAGTATCCTAGCTGTAATCTACACATTCCTGACTGAGTTTCAGGACTTCATGGTAGATCTGCAAGGACTTGGCAAACAGGTCTCAACTAAGGTTCAAATGGAGGGCCAGCAAAGGTTGTGGTGTACCATGGATGTCAGCGAACTTCACCTCTCCACTAGTGCCATGAGCACTGTGAGAGCAGCTTACAAAAAAGGCTGATAAAGGCCACGAGGAGATGGTCAGGCTCAGGATCTCTTCTGTAGTAGAAGTTCTCCAAGCTCAGAAGGCAAGGTGAGGTGTAGGTAAAGTCACTGGGGACATCCCAAGAGAGCAGCCAGTTATTAAGTTTTATGGTTTATATAAGGCTTTAACAAGCAAAACATTTTTGTATCTATGCAACTTTAAGCACTTAAACAGTCCCACTGAAGCTGGAGGCAGAATACTTAAAATATGCAAGGTTATGGGCTCTTTTACTCTGTCAAATCACAAATTTCTGATAGACACAAAATGCAGTGGCATTATAAGGCTTTTCCTGCAAGCAAAGGATACCAGCAAAGGTCTAGTGTTTCCCTGTGGTCTCAATGAGAGCAATCGATGCAGCTGAAATGTAACACCACCACTGCTGGGATGGGTGGCTTTCAAAAGCAAGGCAAGTTGGACTCAGAAACTTGATCAAGAGAGAAGAGGGCATAGGAGTCAAAAGTCTGTATCACATCTTGAGCAAACTGCAGGACCACCACTGTTGAACCAGCCTTTCAGTGAGGGAAGACAGTGCCTGAAGGGTGAGGCATGCGCTGAGTGGGGTGGGGAATGAGAAATCTGTGTCGAGTCTCAGGGAGAGGGTGCTTTAGTAAAGAAAAAGCTCCACAATATTATCTTGACAACTAAACCTTTCCCTCCTTGTTGTTCAAAACCAACCTAATTTAAGAAGCACATACACTGTAGTCAGACTTGAAAAACAGAGCTTAAGTATCCAGAGTGGGGTCAGGCTAAGAAACTAGGAAGCTGTTTCATCTCCAAGCACCATTTAGACTCTTTCTCATCATGAGCCAAATTCTGTAGTTTTACCTGAAGCCTCATTTTCTTTTGTTTCAAATATGCCTCTTGATTTTTACCATGAGTAACCTTGTGTGCTTCATTCAGCACTTACTTGCCTAAAATACTTATTAAAAAGTATCAAAATATGGTTTTATAACTGACTTCTGGACATTTGGTTTTGAAGATTAGCTCCATCTTTCCTTAAATGTTAATATGAAGATTTCCTGACAAAGCCAAAAGAAGAATTTGGAAGTTTGATTCATTATTTAATATCCATTTCTAGCTATTTACAAGTATGTTTTGCCTTGTGACTCCTAATTTCTGTTATATTCCTTCTATGCATTTATTTGACTCAACAGTTAAATTAGATGATGTAGAATTCACCTCACCTTTACACTTGGCAATAGACTTTGTGATCACAAGGCGATGATTTCATTAGCGGAATCAAGCAAAAGTGGAAGGAATGTGGGGTGTGAGAGGGGGAAAAAAACTTTTGTTGAAACGCAAATACCTTCTGTGAGACCTATTTGAGCAATTATAGCTCTTGCACTGTGACAGTGAAGGGTTGTAGAAATAAATACCAGCCAAACTCTTCTCTCACTATAAATATTCTCTTATTTTTCTAAATTGGCCCAGACATGGTCTCTGGTGAAATCCCTCCTCTCTCCCCATTGAAGGGCTGCGATGGGGTGCCACACTGCTCTGCTGCGTCCTGCCTGGCCAGCAGAGCCACTGAGGGACAAATTGTCACCCATGCCTCGTGTCACGGCCCTGTGGCCTCCCGTTTGCACTGGCAGAAGAGGCCAGCGGTGATGCGACACGAGGGGAGTGAGGCTGGATATAGCAGTTACCCTTAAAATGTTTCCCATTCCTTAGATAGCTGTGTAGCACTGCTTGGGTGCTTAGAGGTCACACATACTTTGTGGTGCAGTTATTTGGTTATCAAAGGTATTGTTGATGTTTCAGATAATGACTGGAATTTTTTATATATAATTAATAGCAGGGGTTGGTACTTTTTTGGATAAAGGGGTTTTTAGATGCTGGAGGTTGAAAGAGAATCAAAAAGGGACGCACATATGATCTTTCATATAAGGTAGTCTGGTGATAATGCTCACGCTCCCATCCCTTGCCCTTTGATGTTCAAACCATGCTTCAGATGTGAGAAGAATGACTGACAGTGCTGAAACAATGAATGGTGTCTAAAGAGCTCACCAGGGCTTGTCACGGACAGTTTTGACATTTTAATGGGGACCTCCCAGCCTCTAACAGTTTGTTTCACCCATTTGTTTGCCCACAGCTCTGTGATGCTCAAAACTGGCCGCCTCCAAGTCATCTCCAGAAAACAGAGACAGTCCATCCCATGCACCACAAACCTCTCTCTAACCAGTGTCTGCGGGTTTATTTGTCCCTTGTAGTTTTCCACTTCTGACTGACTGCCACACTGCTCCAGGATTTGGCCCTTTAAGCCAGTGTCTGTCATTCACCTGCCTTCACATCCCGTTCATATTCACCATGATGAGGTAGTGGCAAAGGAATTTGGTTTTGCCCTAGCAGCCTCGGCAACTCCTGTGCAGACTACAGGACAGCTGCCGTCCCTAGCACACCTGAGGGACGCCCTGCTACGTCAGTGTGCATCTCTGAGCTGCTGTATGTGACATTGGCTGCAGACAGACAGGATGGTGCTGCACAGATGGACCAAACACTGGGCTTGGACAGGACTTCCTGTCCTTGCAATGGGGCCCCTGCCAGACACTGCTGTGCAAGGGAGCTGCTGCAGCCTCTCCAAGGGAGTAACTGTGGGACAGCATGTGAGGAGTAGAAACTGCACTGAACCTGAATCCTTACCCAGCAAGGATGCTCCTGACGTCTTCATGACTTCTATCCAAAGAATGGCTTATCCAGGTGTATGTGGGCGTACAGCCCAGACAGGAACTATGGCATTCCCCCAGCAGCTGCCACGCTGGATGGTGAGTCCACCAGGACCCCAGGTAGCAGGTCATTAGGTAAATCAAAACACAGACTCTGTGGTCCAGTGGATAACACTGGGGTTCAAACTCTGCCTTAAACTTCCTGTGGGCTCATCAGTGTGATTCCCCTGCCTGTCTTTAAAAGGCAAAAGAGATACTCAGTGGTCTATAGAAGAAAACAAGTCCTAGGTTTGGTCATTATTGTGGTGTCTCTGGCTCTGTACATCAAGAGCTCTACCCAATTTAAGAAAAGACTCCATTTAGTATATATCATTTTAATTTTTGTTTAGTTTGTAGTGTTTGAATAATGGCTTTTGTGACAGATGTAATGTGTCACATTTGCAGGCTTTTAGAGGGGAATAATGAGTCTCAAACCTTTCACTTCTCAAGAGTCCTTCAGCCACTGAACTGTGATGCTGTATACCACAAATAGTCATTTTAGCTGGCACTGGGTAATCCCAGCACTACATTTCATATCGGGTTCACTTTTCAATGATTTATTTTTGATTTCTGCTAAACCACAGTTAAAGTTATCCAGCTCTTGGCTGCTAGATCAGTAACAGGTAACCCGTGCCAATGACACAGTTTGTTTGAAGGCCAATACAACTAGGAGACTGAGAATACACTGACAGGTTAAGAGGTTGTGTGTGGGAACCGATGTCCACCCTCTGTCCGAACGCCGACTTCCAGAGCGCAGTGCTGCCATCCAGCTGACCTTCCTCTATGTTCCCTTGCTGCCCCGGGCCTAACGTAAAGGCACCTCTCCGTAGTCAGAGCTGGGCCTGAAAATGAAGAAACTGGCAAAAATATCCTTTCAGAAAAAAAGAAAGGTTTCTGAAAAACAAGTCCACATGCTTTTGCCTTTGTCACAGACCACACATCAGTACTGGCACCATCCAGGGCCCCAGGAGACTTTCCGCTTTATCTCTCAGCTCCAATCCAGCCTGATTAGTCATGTCCTTGCAACCCCACGCTGGGAGCATCAGCCTCACCTAGGGTTACTTCTTGGGAGCCTTCCCCAGCAAGAGCATCCCAGTCTGCTGTGGCAGGCAGGTCCCTAGGAGTTGCACTCCTCACAGTGGCAGGAGAGGATATAGCGGTACGTCGCGGTGAGCCGCATGCCACCCGAGCAGCGCAGCCGCATGGCTTTCAGCTTGGAGGTCTGGGGCCGGCAGCAGTGGCAGGTGGAGCGGAAAGGCTGCTTTAGGACAGTGCTGAAAGAAACCATTGGCTCTGAGCGCGACGTCTGGCTGCAGCGTCCTTCACAGCGAGCCAGCAGCACCATCTGCGAAGGAAGAGAGACAGGTTAGGAAACACGCCTCCGTGGCTGTGAACACGCAAGCTAGCAGCTGCGGGTGGAGTAGGTCCTTCCAGTCTGGCTGACCATTCTTCACCTACTGCATCTCCCTACCTTCATGGTTGCACCCAGCCCCATGCAGTACACTGCCCCGGGGCCATGTCCAAGTGAGCTGAGGAGGTAGTGTGGACAGGAGGAAAAGGGAGTCTCCTCCTGGGGTCCCAGACACCATTACTAATAAGAAACACGGGGCCTGGTTTTCTGAAAGCCGACCTCAGGGCTCAAAACAATTGCAGCCAGCCCTGTTTTCCAGGGACAGGGACTGCAAGTGTGGTTTGCTGACCCTGGGTTTGTGGCAGCCAAGCCCTTAAATCATGAGCCAGACTGATGCTTCGGCTGGATATTTTCTAATGTTATGACTTTATATAGTAGTGATCAGCAAAACCGGTCCTCAGGGTCAGTAAATCTCTCGAATGCTTAGACATATAAACATATAAATTAGAAATATAAAGAAGAATCTCAGTTTATGGCTTCTAAAGAAGCAAGTTTCCAGCTCTGTCTTGTTCAAAGATCACCTTGAATATGTATTTGCAGTTTTTATATATATACATATATACATAAAATTAGATCAGTTGCATCTGTATAAAATGCACTTCATAGCATAAGGCAGTGAAAATGTAAACAAGTATGAACTCCTTGCTAGGTATGAGGGCTCACTAATGAGATGTTCTAAAAGCATGCCATCATGCCTAAAGTGTGCTGTTTTAGCATGCCTGAAGAATCAGCTCCATGGTTCTTCTCCTGAGTTCACCAACCGAGCTGTGACCACAATAGGATAACTTGCACGATAAAAGGTGCTAAGGAACAAAACCCCACGGGAAGTCGCCTGCTTCCCTTCCCAACAATCCCTTGTTGAGCAGGGAAGATCCTACAGTCTCCCAAGCTCTATATAAAACTTGGAAAGGATCTTTTTAAGCTTGGGTGATCATTTGATTAGAAACAGTTGTTATCACCTTCTAGAGCTAAGATTTGGACAACTTTAAACAAACTCTTATACCTTCATGGGGAATGAAATATTATTTAAGTCCAGATCAGCTAATTGTGGTTAACCAATATAGATTTTAAAATCAACTTTTTGTATCATCCAAGCAAAGTGAAAATGTGACTGAGGTGCTAAAGTATGCAGTAAAAGAGTCATAAGTCTACCCTAAAACCAAGGAAGAAAAATATATTTTAACCATGTTGCACATATCTCATGACTCTTCCAGACAATCCAAAAGGACAACTACAGATGTGACGGCAAATATTTTACAACATTAAACACTTCTGAGATTCTTTCACTACACATGCTGAACTGGCTACAAATCACCAAGTCTCGCAAGTGGGTATATCAAATGTTTAATTTTCAGAAGCACTCTTCTTTAGTCAGAGTCATGTGGAAAGGTGAGAAAGAAAAAGAGAGAGAGAATATTCATGGTATCAAGTACAACATGGCAGCACTGCTGGTGTCCTTGGGAAAGGCACTGATCGTCCATAAAGAACATACTTTGTACAGTACTCAAAAATGTCTCTTCCAAGAGCACTTGCATGCTAAAAAGATTACTTGGAAATGCACTAATATATTAACAACTACACTTCCAACCAACATGGGCCGATCACAAAGAAGTTGCCTTCATGAACTGAAGATCTGGGCTTGGTACTTACCGCCTTCCACCTCGGTTTAATTAAGAAGTGGGTTCTTGTTGCTCTCCAATAAATATGACATCTTTCATGATTCTTTGTATGAATTTATTGTCCCCTTCCTTTGATGCTGCCTATTCTTAAACAAGTTCACTCCAACTGCTAGTAATACAGGTATGGCAGGAAGGAAATTTCTGTGTACCATTGAGCCACACACCAGCTTTTGATGTATCAACAACATCAGGTTCCTTAATACCAGTGTATATGAGAAAAGGGGCAGGGACAGTCGTTACAGTGCTAGCACCACATTACTGACAGACGAAGATCCACTTTTGTCCCCTTGTAAACAAAACTCCCTTCTCATAGTGACAGACAGGCAGCTGGTGAAGAGCGACATGAATGTCTAATCCTATGTGTATTGCAAAGGAAAGACTGCAGAATGGGACATTTAAAACAATTAGTTTCTTTCCCAATATCTTGACAGCTCTCATTAGGTCCCCTGCTCTGAACAGTATGTCAGACTGCGAGCACGCTCTGTCACAGACTCTTCCCAAGCTGAAGAGACTGAGGAGCAATCCGACTGCAGCCTGCAACCACTCAAAGGTGAGTTATAAAGACAACATAGACAAACTGTCCTCAGGAGTGGCAATAGGGGACATAAAATGGCCACAAGCTGCTTTTTGGGAGGTTCAGAGGACCTCCAGAGTCCCCTCCAACCAACATTTCTATGATTTTGTGATTTGAGCCCGAATGTGACAGCACACATTGCTGTATGATGGAGGTGACCTGTAATGGTTGACGCTTCTGGAGCTGGAATAATTAGTCACTTCTGGCACTTTTATCCAAAGGTCTTTTTATGCCATGCATCTGCTCCTGTGTCAGCAGGTACTATCAGAAACACCACCAAACAAACAAACAAACAAAAACAAACAAACAAAAAAAAAACCACAAGGATCAGGATTAAGGACTACAGAAGTGTTGCAGCAGTGTAATTATAGGGCAGAATTATCCAATGCGCCAATATCTGTCTCAAGATTTCTAGTGCAAAACCAATCAATACTTCTTCAATATGCAACTGTGTTTATAATTGCTTAGTAAGCTTTGTCTTTAAAAACATGTTTCATTCTGTGGAGACTAATTATATTCTCAAATTTTGCTGGCTACCTAGTTTTTCAGAAGAGAATGGTTAGTATTAATATCACATAAAATTACGCAGTGTTGGTTTTATGCCTTATTTTTGGATTACAGTATAAATTCTTACAAATGGCACTACACCATGGGTATCAAGTCAAGCTTGCAGAAGAAAAACTATTCAGATTTCCCATTTTGATGGCTTTCTAAACTTCTGGACTAACCTGAAGCCCTCTGTATAATTTAACCTCCACCTCATAGATCCCAAACAGCACCAGCAGATTTTGGCAGGTGTGCAAATGAGCTGGAAATAGCATGTACTTTAAAAGCTTTGCTTTGCCATTTAATCAATTGCACCAGCTGTTTATTGCATCGTATACTATAGCACAATAGAGATTATCGCCTAAATAATTAGTAATGATATGATGGCATAGCACAGTAATACAGTATGTGTATATATAGTAAAAATGTGTGGGTTTTTTATAACCTGATATCCGTGCCTCTTGGCTCCCCTGCCCCCCCGCACATAGTAGCCTGTGCATGTCACCTTGCGATGGTATTCACGGAAATACAGTGCAATGCAAGACAAGAGCAGCGGGGGTTCTGCGTGCTTGTTTGAGCAGCTAGAAAAATATATTTTGTTGCTTAAAGTCAGCAAGCTCATAAGCATCTGACGGCTATGGAGTAACCATGTTCTGGAAATTTAGAACTTGTGAACTGGTTTGTTACTGCGGGTATTTGTAGTCCTCTTATCCACACCCTTCAGCAGCACGCTGAAGCATGACAGTGGATGTGCTGAAATGCATGAGCAAAGACTTGCACACAGCATTCATGGCCTGGCTGCAGGCAGGAATAGCTGCGAACCTCATAAGCCACCTCCTGAGCAAACGTCTTCAAACATTTGCTGAATCTTTCTTCATCTGGTACATCTCTTTGGCCCCGATTCTTTATCACTAGGCTGTCAATGGTAGCACTCTTCCAGCACATCTGGAGGAAGCACTCGTGACAGCCAATACTGTAATTTGTGAGGATCTGATTGCAACGGCGAGGTGATCCAGCACATTGAAGACCAGTGACAGAGGTCAAGCAGAATCCAACATGGTCAGGAAAGGCAGTACCTCATGAGCTGACACATATTTCCTTGAAGTGAAAGGAAAACAGTTTTTCAGGAACAAATTACCTTCTCTCATCCCTTCTTTGTGTCTTCTATACATTCTGTTACTATAATTGCCTACATTTCCAAAGGCTTTGGAAACCTGTTTGCAACATCTGCTTGAAGTCACAAGCAAGAAGGATTTTAATGGCTAAATTATATTGGATGGACATTTCCAAATGTAACAGAACTACTTCCTGTGTGGGTACAATTGGCAGCCTCCACAGAGAAGTATGGTGGACATAATCCTTTTTTTTTTACCAAGATGGACAGCAAATGTAATACATCTTGCAATTTCTGAAGCCATTTGTAACTTCCGTAATTCTATGCTGCACTAAAAGAGAAAACATACAGAGTGAAAAAAGATGCCTTAGTGGAACCAATGGATCATGCCAAAAAAAAGGCAAAGTCTCTGCTTGACATAAATTGTCAGTTCAAGCTCCACAATGGAAACCCAGCAGAAACAAGAGGTACCACAATTCCCACAGCTGCTCCAGCAGAACCTTCCCTTTTTTTGGCTTGTTTATATTTTACCACATTATATATAGGAGCAGGCATTGTGCCTTATTTTCATTAGCAAGTCTAATATTGATCTGTGTTTATAAGCTAGATCCAGAACAGAAGCCATATGTTTAGCAGAATGATTCAGATCTCTGAGACCTTAAAAAAAACAGAGCTTGACTTAACAAGCAGAAATAAGTTTTCTAGGAAAAGTCAAAATTGTTCGGCTTTGTATGGAAACTGTTGTCAACTGTTCTCATTTTCCACTTCATGAGAAAGCCCATACACCCTACAGTATTGTTAAAAAACTGTTCTTGAAACTGTTGTGGAATTGGGGAGGACAAAAGATGTGATAATATTTTCAAACATGATTTCCATTAAAGGCTTGATTTAAAAAAATGTCACGGACATTCTCACAGCTAGCGTTACAGAAGTTTATGTCAACAGCTTTTTTCTCAAAGCTCTGTTTTAAAATAGTATGTTTTTCATTAGATTGCCTTCCTTGTTCTCATTTCCATCGGTCCTAATCCTATAAGCTTGATTGCTTTTCTCTGTTGTAGGGATGCTAAGAAATTGAGTTGGTGAGATTCCTTCCTTCCTTCCTTCCCTCCTTCCTTCCCTTCCTCCCTCCCTCCCTGCCCCCTCCTATCTGATGCCTGTAGCTGCTGGAGTTTTAAGACAAACTGAGAGAGGAAGCAGAGTGACGAAGGCAGCCATACAGTGGAAGGGCTTTGTTCAGGTGAGCAGGAGCATGCACTTCCCAGCCATTGTGCAAAAAAAATGACAGAGTTCTGGGAAGGTGCAATCAACTCCTGGTCACATGGACTCAGTCTCAACCTAATATAGTTATCCTAAAGCCTCCACTAGGAGACCCAGCTGAGGAACAAAAGCCCATGAGTGGTGTAGGAAGCAATGCCCTGAACATATAAGAAAATCACAGTCGGAGCGAGGCAGGGGCTGGCTCTGGGGATGCAGGAGTGTGTGGATCCATGGGGCTGGGAGTGCTGAGACATTAGTCTTGAGGACAGGAGAGGCTGGCCCTCATGGTGGCTGCCGGAGAAGCCCCATCCCTCTTGCTCCAGGACTGAATTGCCAGGGGCCAGGCTGGGACCTGTTGTGTTCATTCTCTTGTTGGAGGCAGCGTGCCAGGGCAGTTATACTTTACATCTCTTCCAGCCCTGGTAAAAACCACCATTTGTTAGTCATTTGCTTTTCTGCGTGTAGAGGCAGAGGTGTATCCTACCCAAAGATGGAGACCAAAGGGCCTCTGGGGGCCACCCACCATTTTGCCTACGTTACAGACTGCAGCTCCTCCTGCTCTCTGGCAGTGCAGGGAGCTGAGAGCGAGGGCCAGCTGCGTGGAGCATTGCCCTTCCGGACCAAATGATTGGCATAACTATTAGCATCTGAGGTGTAATGAGTGATCTGAACTGCCCTGGGAGGGGAGGGCTGCTAGCATCTGCCTGCCAGTACCTAAAAACCACCCATACACCCACGCTTTTCATCTTTGCCTCGCAGTGTGGTCAATGGCAATAAAATCACTGCTGCATGTACAGATGCATTCTCTGCAGTTCTGCATGCTAATGCTGGATGTTTCCCAGATGGGAAGAAGGTCTAGTCTGGGCTAAAAGCAAAACAAAAGACCTCTTCTGAATCACAAGTCATGCGTGTTTGTGTTGTTTGAACTCAAAAGCAGTAGGGCAAAACCTCTGATCTCACACTGCTGTGGATGAGGAGTGATTACGCACAGCCCAGCAGGCAGTGCTGGTGTGAGACCAGTGTAAGGGAGCCCCAAGCTTGGCCTTCCCGTGTGCCCAGTCCGGAGGCTGCCAGGTCCCCTAGCCAGCAGGCAGTGGGCAAGCCCTGTGGATGGTGCCCAGCCACCGCCGCAGCCTCTCCCCAGCAGCCCTCCTGGAGCTCGGGCACCGAGATGGGATGATTTTCTATTGACACTTCTCTCTGTGCTTTATTTTACACTTTACGGCCTGCTGCTTCCAGTGGTGTTACCTCATCGCCGTGCTGAGCCCAAGAAGCAAATAACTCATTCTGCACACAGAGGCATTCAGGTGGCAAAAGAGGGGTCTCTGCAGCCGGCGCGTCTCCTCTCTGCTCACAGCTGCTCCCAGGCTTGGTGCTGCTGGACTTTGCTTCTAGGCAACACCGCAGCCGGCCTTCCTGCCCTGAAACCTGTCATGCACCCACCTCCGATTGCTCTCTTACACGTCCCAGAGTGGCAAAAGTGCTGGCGTGGGCTGCTGCTCCCTTTCATTAATCCAGGGAACCGGGTGTGTGAGGCGAATCCCTCTGTGAGGGCCAGAAGGACGGCCAATGTGTAGGCCACATTTCTGCGTGTGCACATCCGCATACACACTGGTTTAGCTCATTTGGAACAAATGAGGACAAGCCAAAAGGGACTAGCAAGGATTTTCCCATTGTTTCTCCCTATTCTTTTTCTCTGCACAGTGAAATAGATGACTGTAGGCTACATACGCGGGCTACTAGGCTGTTTTGACACAAGATTTTTCAGGCTTGGAATCTCAAAGGAAAGGCAAGCTTGTATTCCCTTCTGCAAAGCCCTAAAGTACACATCCAATTGGCATTCTGCATGAAAACAAAGACTTACTTTGAAACTAAACGGGAAAAAAATCAGCAATGTTTTTCACATTCTTTTTTCATTACCACTTTAGAGCTTGATTCTTTATCTCAGTGCTTGATCTCACAAGTTATAAGTTTACATACTCCAGATTAAAGACTCACTTGCAGGAGGGGGCTGACTGGGATGATCTACACTTCCAAACTTGCCCATCTCCTTGGCGCTGGCAGCTGAGCCCCGAACTTGCTCCTTTGAATCGCCTCATTTAGTGCATGTTAGTCTGACCATCATTGTGTGCTTCTCCTTTTGAAAAGGTGAAGAAGAAATAATCAAGAGACTTCCTCTCCAGCTGACGTGTACGCTCAGGTGTCTCTACATCTGTATATCTCTGCATCTGCATTTTGGTCGCAAGGAATTTATGCAGAGGGACTCACACAAAATGGCTCATTTTAACAACTCTCCTGCAGCGAGGGGGTGAGAGGAGCCCTTACCTTCGAGCTGCACTTGTACAGGGGGTGGCTGATGGAGTCCACATAGTGATGCCTCATGCAGCGACTGGGATCAGCGTCGATCATGAAGGAACTGTCTGTTTTACTGTCTGCGTCTCCCATTATTGCCAGGAGCGAGAGCATGGAAATCGAAGCCGCAAGTACATGGTTTCCCATTGTTGAGGAACTTCCCGATGATAACAGCAGAGGGAGGCAGAGCATTAAAAAAACTCCAAATAGTGGGACCCAGTTCCTCTCCAGGATAGTGAAAAGTCTAGTTTAAGTCTCTTAGCTGTCATTCTTCTGGAGTTAGAGTTTGCTGAGATTGTAATCCATCACAGAATCTCCCGAGTAGCTGGAATAAAAACACCATAAATCACGATCCCGACCAAAAAGAGCTCTGGAGAAAAACTGACATAAATAATAATAAGGCTCATAGGATTTTTGCTTGCCAAAATATGCTCTCTGAGCGAGCGTCATTCCCACAGTAGGTACAGCATACAGCATTAGCAAGAAGATGTCAAGGCCTAGTAACTTTAGGCATTGCTCCATCGTTTTACTAGGGAGAACCTTTTAGCTTTTAATATCACAAGTGCTGCAACACCCATCTTTCTGGCTCAGTGATGTCCCTAATGGGATCCCTTCAAAACTAGTGATTGTTAACACATCAAAGCTGGCTGCAAATGGAAGGGACTGCATATTGACAGTGTCAACAAGTATCCTCAGGGGGGGCACAGCTAGGCTGCCTCCTGCATTACAGGGGGGAATTTCCCAGGCAGCAAACGGAGAGGACCGAGGCAGGCTCAGCCCCGGCTCCACGGGCTGTGTGCTGCTCTCCTGCAGAGACAAGGGATGCAGTGAGTTCCTACTCAGGCACGAGCAGTGCAGTCCCTCTTAATTAAAGAGCAGGAGGTGAAGAATTGGGTATATTCTGTAATATCCAAGCACATCCCAGCTATCGGCTGGGGAAAAAATAGATGTGTAGATGGAGTCACACAGATTGCCACTCGGTCATCTGGCTTTCTGGCACATGTTGGAGACTGGGAGGGGTCCCCCCAGAACAGGCATGGGACAATGCCAAAAAGCTCCCCGGGAGGGCACCTCCCTGGGCTGCTTCGCCACAGGCCCCTGGGCGTTCTTCCAAAGCCGGTAGTCTTCAACTGGTGATTTAATTTTGCTTTTACTACAGACAGCTATGGCTTGAAAGAGCTGTGAATTACCCACTCAAACACAGCCTGATGGAGCAAACAACAGTTGTCAGTACAGCTAAAAGTGTGAGGACTTTCTGAAGAAAATTATGGCAAAAAAGTTCACCGCTCATGCAGAAACTCTTCCAGAGTGTCTTGCCTATTTAAAGAGATGCTGTGTGTCTATATTGCCTTACACAAGCCTCTTTCAAAACAGCTTTCTGGTTTGCTGGCGATACTTTAAAACGACTGATACTCATCTCCCAAACAGCCTGAAACTGCGAGGCCTCCCCACCAGAGCGCTTAATGATTTCTGTACTGCTCTATAGCTCACTCCAACACTTTTGCAAGAGGGGTGCATAGCAGTGGTAAACACTTCCAGAGCTCATCCAAGCTAGAAGTCGGGACTTGTCAGGCTGAAGTGACATACATAGTCTCATGCTGGGAAGAAACGTAATTAGGGATGCTCTGTGTGTTAGATGGTTTTAAAAGCCTTTTTTGGGTTTCAAGCTATTGTCCATGTGCTTAAATAGAAAAGGAAAAATTATGTGACTGTATTTAACTGACCATATATATTTTTTCCCAGAGTGAAACCTATGACCTGCTGTATTTCTGTAAGCAAATGTTTTTCAGTGGATATGGCATTGAAAAAATACTGTCTTCGCAGTATATGGAGCTTAAGCAACACTAAAACCTTAGGATTTTGGATGCATTTGTGCACAATCTCCTTCATCTCAACAAACATTCCTCCAAATATTTTAGCAGGACAAGACAGAAACCTCTCAGTCATGGGAGCTGGGACAGAGTCCTCCACAGATGCGAGATGTACGACTGTGGTTCACGGAGATGCTGTCCAAGCATTAGCAGGAAGAGTGATGCACTTTTTTGTTGTTGTTGTTTAACCTTTTACCTACTTTCCTATTCTTCTTTTTAAAGAGGCTGACCAAAACACTGCTTGGCAAGGTCTCTCTCCAGCATAGCTAACCAGTATTACACACCCAGTAACTCCCTCTCTGTCCAAGTAAATTTACTTGATATTGGATGGTCTCATCTCATTTAGCATTAGGTCCAGGGATCCCCATTTCCCACTCTCTCTGTCCAACTGTTATTTTTTTGTTTCTATATCTTTCTATGGTTTCGATCAGTATGATTAAATACAGTGAGAGAATTCTGGAGTCCTGGCTCAGTTTTCAAAGTCTTATCTCCCTAGTTTTCCTCAGGAAATAATTGGATGACACAGAGTCTGCCTCACGAAAACACTGTGAGAAAGCTGGAAAGAAGCAGGGAGAAATGTGAGAAAAGGAAAACGTCTGTACCTTCTTTATGATAAGCACAGCACAAAATCTGTACAAATAGTATTACCACTCTCACACTCTTGAAATCTCCCTGATTCTTTCCTGGCAAAGACATGTAGAGGGATTTGGTAATAAAATTCCAAAAGAAGAAAAGAATAGTGTTATCACATATTCGCTAGTAAAAACAGAGACTTTTGTCTTTTGTAACCCATCTTTCGTGAAAAAGCTGTGTTCTGTTGTTGATGGGCATACTGGCAAAATGGGTGTCTGTTTTGGAAGCAGGTCTGCAGGCAACACTGGGATATTTGTACATCCCGTATCTTCTGACATACCTATGTGAGGTATACACATACATTTCTAAAGTACATATACCATATATTATTGAGCTATATGGAAAAAAAAAATCTCAGAAGGGTATTTAAACATTCAGAATTTAGTGTGCATTTGGAGCAGAACAAAAAAAAAAATTCATTGGGTAAAAAAGGTCTAAATATTTTCTCTCAGGTACATCACCATGATGAATATGTTGACATGACATTTCCATTTCCAGATGAAATTGTGCAATGGCATTTCATTTTGAATTAGCATTCAAATTTTATTCCTTTAAAAAAAAAAAGTTGTATTCCTTTTGAAACATTGTCTGAAATTATAAAATCCTACACAGTACACGATATCAGGAGTGACATCTGTGGCTTCCAGTCTGTCCTTCTGTCCAAAAGCAGAAGTACACCTGTAGTCATTAATCATTATAGAAGTACTTAAGGTGACATTTTGTGTTTTTTCTCATTTGGAAAATACACTTTTTTTGTCAAAATCAAAAATTTCACAAAGAAAAAATTTATTTTATTTGAGCTGCCTTTTTTCTGGTTTCTTTTCATGTGAAAAATTGTGGTGAACAGTCAATCTGCCAAGTTAACAAAGACGAAGCTAAAATGCTTCTACTCTACAGCATCCCATAAAGAAGAAGATGCAATGGTAACTTCATATTCCTAGGCTGAAAATTGGCTACAAAAATATTTGGCCCAACAATGGATGAAAATCACTCCTTCCCATTCTTACAGAATTCATTGATATGGGCATTACATGTTGCTAATAATAGGCTTACAATACACTTTCCCTATAACCACTTTTCAGGAATTCATATAGACATAGCATGCTAAATTACAGCTGTTATCCAAAACTGCTACAGCTGTTTTCTAAAAACTGCAGGGAAAAATAGAAGCCATCCCAAAGCAAGACCATACAAACATGTAATCCAGGACTATATTACATGTGAACATCGGGGCAGAGTTAAGGTTATTTTTCCAACTTTATGTTGTCATTAACTGTTTTTTTGAATGCTGAAATAGAGATATTTTATCATAGTCTTAATATAATTTGAAAAGTAGTGAATGTTAAGATTTTTGTTTTCCTTTAAGGACAGAGGAGAAATTCCATCATCTGGAATTATTTAGCCAGTTGCTCTGAAAGAACATAAACAGAAATTCCCTTTCACTATGTATCTTGGAAAAAATAAAGAACTGAGGAATTCTCCAAAGGTCTATTGGATCTGCACAGCTTTTACCCTGGAAGATAGGAAGGGAGCAATGGAAAAGGTCATTTCTGGTGTACTTCTACTTATACGTTCCCTTCTTGTGAGCCCTGTAAATTAGGCATGCACGTATGTTCAGCTTGGCCTTCGTTTGCTGTGTATTTTCCGTGCTTGATACTCCTGCTTGATGATGGTGCAGTTCAATTCGCTCAATGTCTTTTATGTTTCAGAGGCTGCCAAAATCCAGTTGGAGCAGCAGTGTGTATATATAACTAAGCCTGGCCTTGCATGTTGTGCATATTTAGTAAACACAATTACTTGGATCCTGCCATGTGGTTCCTTCATTCTGAATTTGTTATGTAAACAGAAAAGTTACAAGACTACTCAGTTTCTCCGAACTCCAGCCCTAAAGAAGTGTCACTAACCACATATGTAAATATATGTGTGTGCCTGTGCGCGTGTGTGTAGATGGACACTGCTGTTCTGACAAAAATGCCACAAAGATCTTTATGAGAGTAAACTGGATTTCTCAATAACTTTGCCTACCTGGAAAAGCTTTGGCCAGAAAGGTGAGGATTTGGGGCATTTGCACTCTGCTAAGATCTGGACTGGAACAGAAAGGATTGTGTTGGTCCGACCGTGCTATGGCGTTACAGCAGGATTTGTTCTGCAGGGTTAAACTCTCCACTGCTATGAGAAGGGCCACGAAAGGGGCTGCGGCTGGGGAGGTGGGGATGAGCACTTGGTGTGGTCTGCTCCCAGACCTTCTCCAGCCTCCACAGCACTCAGATGCCTTGCAGTCCATGCCACCTCCCACGCCACGCCCAGGAACTGCTTGGGAAGCACAGTTTGTTGTGGGACAAAATCACAGAGGTGACCATTTGAGCAATTGAATGGAACGGTTTATCTAGTAGGTGAGACAGTCTCATGTGCTCAGCCTAATCCTGCTTGCCGTTAAATCAGCTCAGAGACTTTATCAGCTCCAGTGTATGCTTTAGCTCTGTAAATAAATGTGGTTTTCTTCTCATTGGGTTATTTTACTGCGTCCATTTCTGTTCCAGCAAAGAAGTAGTTGGCCTCCTCTATAAGCATTTGAAAGCCTTGCTGTGCTCCACAGCCACCTTTCACAATGCCTGACCAAGGCACCAAGCAGCCACGTGGCAGCCAGAGAGCAGCAGGTGAGCACCGAGAACTCGAGTTGTTTGAGAAATGTCCCTGTGCAGCGCTCAGGCAGGTTTCTTCCCCTCCTTTCCGCTGCAGCGGTGGCAGAGGGGCCATGGGGTGGCCATCGGGGCACGCGGCTGGGGACCGAGCCCACAGGGGTACAGGGGGCTAAGCCTCAGACACACCACAGGGATTTGTGTGCCCACGGCATAAAAACAGTGCAGCTCTGTGCAGGGTGAGAGGAGAAGACCCTCAGGCTTGCTCCTGGTGGGAGCGAGCAGCGTCTAGTGGGCAACAGGAGGGGGGAAGGAAAGAAACAATAGAAAGGAAAACAGGATGAAAAGAAGCAGCTTGAGCCTCTTCATCTGGGTGTCTGCAGAAGGGAAGCACATCTTCTGGTCCTACTGAGGCAGCACTGTCTTATGGCCCGGCAGCCAGCAGCTGCAGAACATTGCCCCTTAAAAAAAAAACAAAACAAAAAAAAAACCAAGAGGACTGCCTCTGGCCAGCCAGAAATGTCAGACACACTGGTGGCAGCCCAGAGAAATGCCTACACTTCATTTTTCTGCTCTGAGGCTTCACTAGCGTATTAATATTTCTGGAGATAAATACCTGTGTTCGTAAGCAGACTGGAAAAAAATAAAAAATAGGAAGACCACCTTAATTAAAGCATAAGAAACAATGAGACAGTAATTGCAGCGTGTGCAAAGGAAGAATGCGGTGCTGCAGGCGGCCCTGGGAGCAGGCGCGGGGCTCACTCCCTGGGCTCCACGTGCTGCTGCGCGAGGCCCCACAAGCGGCGCGTAAGGTGGAACAAATCAAGCCGAACGGCACTCGAGCAGGTTGAGCTTTGCTCCCCTCTTGAAGTTTCCAAGCGTATTTCCAGTCCCCCAGGTAGCTAAGAGAGAGGGAGAGCGAGGCGGCTGAAATAACAGAGTCTAGTGGGTGCTGCAGGCTGGCGCCCTGCCAGCAGACAGGCAGGGACGGGAACGGAGAAAGGTTTTTAATACACTCACAAAGAATAGCTACTGGTGGACAAAAGAGTGCTTGTATTTTTATTCTTTCCTTTTCCTGACTCCAGGAAACTGTAAATAGATTGATTAGAGGCAGCCGTAGGATCTGTCTCTAATGAGCCCTGGAGTGGGCAGAGCCATGTAATGGCGAGGTGATGCTGGCCTTGGATTCTTTCTTTATTCTCGTGTCCTACTGAATATCAGAACAGTCCTGATCTTGAGGTTGGGACGGGAATTGAGAGGAATACAGTTTTGCACTTGCTTATCCCGAGGGTGCTGGATGGCATCACCCCTCAGTGGAGCACCGCTCGCAGAGCTGAGCTGTCTAAGAGCGGCCACCCAACCCTCTCAGGAGGCAAACCAGCAGGGTGGTAGCTGCTGGGTAAATGCAAATATTCCCAGCCGAGCATTAGCTATAGGATTTGCTTCAGTAATTAGCTCTGCTTTAGTCTTATGACCCAACATAAGGCAAAATGACTCTTGGCCAAATTACAAGTTGCTGAGAGGTCTAGGGCATTCAGGCATGTGTCCTCTACCTGTTGGAGTGTGCTACAAACCAGTGGGCATTTCTGGTTCTCTGGCTTTTATTATACCGCATGCCTGATGATTAGAGGTTGCTTTAATGCATTGACTAGAGAGCTCAAAGAACTGTAGTTATCAACAGATGCAGGAGTAGGAAAGAGTTTCTTATTCTTTTATATTAAGCAAAGACATCCCTGCCACCAGGACCAGCAGAGTGCTATGCACGCTGGAGACAGCCCACGACTGAAGATGTTCCCTCTTTTCTGACCCTGGGGGTGGAATCCTCTCTTCTTTTATACAGAGGCAAAATTCCGGCCACCATCCACACACCTCGGATAATTAGGGAACCTAAACATTTGGCTCATGGCAGCAATTTTATGTCTTCTAACAAGGGGAACAGCGTTCCCCTAGGTCCCATTCTCTTTGAGCCGTGCTGCTATGACAGTAATGCGATTGTCACTGCCATGGTATGCTTAACCTTTGCCAAACCAGAGCAGAGGCATTAACTCAGATCCTCAACTCACATGTCTTAAAGGGCAACATAACCTGTGCTGCCTCCGCACTGCCGGATCGACAGTCTGCAGCCCCATAATGACAACTGTGAAAATGTGACAAACGTAAGCCATAACAATGATTGATGCAGATAGAAAAATAAGAAAGAGAAGCTAAAAAATAATGATGCGATGGAATTCCTGGGAGCGGTGTCTCCATGGCTTCAGCAGCCAAATGCTGGGACACCAGAAGAAAGGCTGGGCTCGCCTGTAGTAGAAAGGATCTCCATGCCACACAGTGAAATTCCAGTAAATGGGACGAGAACTGAAGGTGTCTGGAAGTGGTAGTGCCACTGCTACCCGGATAATGGTCTGAATTAGATTATGTGAAAAAAGAAGGAATATATAGACTGCCAGCTGCTCAAAGGCTTACAACAACCTTGCTTTTATTGTTCAGCTAAGTTAGAGGTGGGGCATCAGAGGGATTCCACACATACCACTGCTGAGAAATTTTAATATGTTCCACGCTGACACATATAAAAAGGAAATAACAGCTGATCATAGCCAGCGGAGACTGCAGCATCTCTTCGTATGCCTGCACAGAAACATGGGCAAAGTGGGGTACTCTTGGTCAGAGAGATGGACAAAGAAGCTAACCTGGCAGCAGCCCAGATTTCCTCCTGCCATCGGGCTGGCCTTCAGCGAAAGGGCTGTTGAATGGGAAGCAACAAAAAGAGAGCAGGAAAAAAGGTGAAGCAGGCACGGCTACTCAACCCATCCCAAGATACCAGGGCATGTAGAAGGGCAGGGGAGCGGGGAGGCTGCACGTTTAACAGTGATGAAAAGAAACACGTGTTTACACAACCCACAATGATCCAATGGAACAAGATATCACAGAGGGCAAAAGTTTAGTGGGGCTCAGCAAAAGGACTTGATGTGTACAGGAGGGCTGCAGCCATAAGGATTTTACTTTTAAAGAGTTTTGGGAAGGGTTGTAAACTCTCAGGACTCTGAGAGCTCAGTTGGTGGGGTTAGGGAAAAATCCTTCATGGCAGCAAGTTCCCCCGTAGCTGCCTGCCCCAGGGTCTCTGTGTCTTGCTTTGATGTGGCCGCTTCCAGCCACGCTCGAGAGGTGGATTACTCAAATAACAGGGGACTGTGGTGCAGGCTCATGTAGCAAAACTTTTCTAAGCCTCAGCGGGACAAGTCTCTCCCAGTACTCGGCAGGACATTAGAGGCAGAAGAACTTGTACTATTTGTAATATAACTATCTGATAGCTGTAATTGTAATTGCAATAGTAGTATTTGGATTTATTTTTTTTTTTAATTCTACTGTCAGTTAAATAAGTAATCTGCCAGACTTGTTGCAAAAAACAAATGTCTCTGTGGCTTCATGCAAACTCTGCACCACAGGTCTCCAGCTCCCTTCAAGGTCCAAGAACAACCTTGGCCACTTCCGAGTGCATCTGAGAGCAACGAGTCGGGGACGGAATAGGATCAGCCGCAGGAAACAGGGAATGAAGCCGACCCCATGAGGACTCCCGGTCGAATGAGTCACTGTGGACATTGGCGCCAGCCTCCAAGGAGGTTGTTCACTTCCCTCCCACCCTGGCAAAAAATATTGCAATGCTGGCAACTCAAGCAAGCAAGAACATACATGTGCTTCCCAAGCCTCTATGGCACATTAGGGGTTGTTCTGGTGGGGCAGATGGCTATTGCCAAGATCAGCCATGCTTTGGTGGCTACCTGGGGTATTGCTACACCTAACTATGCACAAGACTGTCCATAACAACTGCTGGAGTCCTGCTCTGCAAGGAGGAATCATCAGCATATATGCGTCTGTTCGACACCAGCTGCTGCACAGAACCAGGAAACCTACACGGGACACCTTCAGGTACTGATCTGACCTTGTAATTGGAATAAGCAGCGGTAGCCCCAAAATTATATCCCTTAACTAAACCAAATTGCTTTCTATTTTGTAAGCTTGAAGCGTCTTCTATTCCTGCCCCATTTACTTTTAAATGGAAGATCTTAAAGCGTCGTCTTATAATACCAGTATTACAAATAACATCACACTGTTCCAGCATGAATAATGTCAAGGTACAAGTCACATTGGTAACCCCTGATTCAAGCTGGTAAGTAATTACTCACCAAATAGTTGTATTTAAGTCAAGAGAATTATTCATGTGCATAACTGCTCACAGATATGAGTAAGGTCCCACAGCCTGGGCAAAAGCGAACATCATTAGCAATTCAAAAGAAAAAAAATAGAGCTCTGAAAATGTAGGTGTTCTTTGGAGGAAGGACAAATAACAACAGCACTGTAATTACTGTATCCACATTCATCGACCCCCACTGGGCATATGGGTTGCTTCCAATAGGAAATAATTTTACAGTGAGGAACTGGTTTGAAATGAATTTTTATCCATTGGTGGTTTTAGATAATCATTCAACTGTTCATTTCCAGTATGCAGCGTCCTCACCTCTCAGCGACAGGACAGAGTTACAAAGCTTTACAGCTGTGACATTTAACATTTAGGAAACATTTTTTCATCTGTAAAGAGCTGCAGACACTTTAACAAGTTACTTGTCATGCCACCAGTCCGAGGTAGTAACAAATATGTATTATGGTGATGCTATGAGAGAACTTCAAACCAACTTACAGGGTAGCATAAGAAATCTGCTTGACAGTCCCACAGGAGTCAGTCCACACACACTGCCCTGCAAATTCATATCTGCCACAAGAAAATTGCCCCCCCCAACACACATTCACCGTGAGTTGCTCTATTGACACCAGAACGTTTAGCTAACGTAGCACAAACAACTGAGATTGCCCTTCACATGGTTTGTCTTTGTTACTCGTTTTTTTGCTACTTGTCCCATTAATGCGAACTTTTACAGGATGAATTCACTCACCTGAATCTCAGCAGAGAGACGGCGCTTTCTTCTCAGCGGGGCTCTCTCAGGGCAGTATCCGCTCCAGGGGATTGCACTTACACTACTCTGATACTTTATCACTTGGCTCATAACAGTGAAACTCCTCTTTTCTCCCAGAGCGGCAGAGAACAGTTATACTCGTGCCCCTGACCCTGATGCACAGCGAAGCGATGCCCCGGCAAGCTGGGATATCAGGGTGCCGAGAGCCTCCCCCTCTCCTGCAGCAGGCGGTCGGGGGGTCCTGCGCAGCATCTTCAAGCGCCAGCAACCGCCAGCACGGCCACGCCGCACGATGTGTCCTGCCGAGGGGGTAGGCTACCTACTAAATATACCCCTCAGGGCTACAGCACAGGCAAACACCGCGGCTTTCCTCATAGGCTTCAGCCAATCAAGGATGTGTGTTAAATCTAGCCTAATCCATAGCCAGTGCTGTCCAGTCCGTAGTAAAGCTTCCCAGAAGTTTGGATAAACAGTAACATGCAAATTAAAAGTGCTCCTGCGAAGCATGACACACAAAGCTAGAAATAAATATTGCCTGTTCTTCCAAATTATTCTGAGTGCTCCAGCAGATGACTGGCAAGAGAACAGCATGCATAAGTAGTAATAGAAGTAAACAGTTCAGCTTTAAACTACCAGGCTTGCCCGTGTTCATAGAGCCCTATTGTAACGGGACAAAGACAGTGCTGGCGGTACCGGCGCCCTCGCTATGAGTTTGGGGCAGCACCCAGCTCGTCCGTTCACTCCAAAGCTGTACAGTGACAGCCAGCGCAGAGTTGCAAACGTGAGCCCGGCACGCTCACGAAAATAGAAGTTTAAGCAAGTTGCTCAGAAGCACACTGTGCTACCTCCTTGCTTGCTTACAGGCATCCTTCAGGAAGAAGATATAGTTAAAGATACAAGGATAAGAAGGAGACACAGGTACTAGAGCTGCGTCCAGTCTACATTATCACATTTTAATTAAAAACTGGTACACAGAGAACATGTGTTTTTCAGATAAAGAGACTAAGTGCTCAGTTTAAGTCCATGAAACGCTCAAAATCTGGAGGAATCTCTTATATGTGTGCTTACCTTCGGCAAATGCTCTGCTCCTTCCTTCCCTCCAACTCTTCGGAGAGCTAAAAAGAGGTCCTGTTACTTCCAAATGCTTTTGTTCTTCTGTCCCTCTGTCACATGGCTTGCCTTTTATATTTGCAACACACAAAAGTTAGGGCTGTTGTTTAAGAGAGAGAGAGGGAGAGAGGGCGAGAGAGGGAGAGAGAATGTCAAATGGAAAAGTGCCATTGCAGTCATATATCAATCAGGGCAGCAGCAGCGGCAGCTCGCTGGCAAATGGGAATTCCACAGAAATGCGAAGCTCTTGTTATCTGAGAAATCACAAAACACCACCAGCCAAGCTCCCCTCTGCAGGGACTTCTTATTATTGGCAAGCCAGGAAATAGAAGGAAATGTAGGTTTTTTTTTTTTATTGTTGTTATTGTTTCAGATCTAGAGATATGTATGTGGGTGCATATATAAGACAGTGGAATATAAGACCTGAATAAAATTCCTTTCTAAATAAATGCACTGTGTGCAAAATACAGCAAACCACTGTGAAGTGAGGCAATTAGAGCGAAGTGAATAATCTGAAAATAACAATTCGAAGAATTTGATATGTGTTTGCACTTGGAAAATATCCATAGGGAAACTGCGTTTTCCCTGGATTACTCATTAATCTCCTTTTTTTCTGACAATTTTTTTTAAGAATTTTTTTTTTTTAACTGTGATTGATCTGATATCCTAAATTCAAGCTGTGCTGCTTTACTGCAATTGGTCATCTAAATCATCTGACATTCCCATGCTTTCCAGTTGAGTAAGCATGCAAGCATTTTCTGTATTAATATTTGTGTGCAAATCTGCAATTCAGATGCTTCAAATAGTCTGCCCCAAAATTCTGAAATTTCTCTCAAATAAACCTTCATATACTCACAAAGGCTGTTATTTAAGATTTCAAACTAACATTGTCTTTCTGCTTTATCCACCTTCCTCTGAAGAATGCCAAGTTTGAAAGTGCTTCTCATTCAAACCTTTTACATAACTGTTGTGTCTTTTATGCAAAAACGAATGCCTTGGAGGGCTGCAGGCAGACTCCATCCAGTGGAGAAACCCACTTACAACGAGCACATCCCAAACATGTTTGGCTATGCATAGCTCTGGATGCACCAAACCTCTTTCTCCACTCCCGCAGAGGAGCACGTTTCCCTTCCCTTTGGAGTGCCCCTAGTCATCCTGTGGCAGTATGGGAGACTGAGGAAGAGCAGACCTTAGCCAGTTAATTAAAAAATAGGCGACATAGCTGGCCATTCACAAGCTGGATCTGTTCAGAGGCACTGGCCAGCAGATGGACGGGGTCCTGTGTCGATTGTGTTTGAACTCTAATGGAAAGTTGGTATTTGATGGATGACGTTATTAGCTAAATGTCTTATGTGGTGTAAGATCAAAGAGCAGATGGAAATTATGCCTTAAAAATAGAATAATCTAAAAGGGGAATGGCTTGTAGATGAGTAAGCATCGTGGAAACAATAAAGGAGACATTCTTTGGCTTGCCTTGCTACAGAGCCAGGTTTGGCTGGTGGGATAAACAAATGATCTACTTAGGACCCAGATCCTTGGGACATGAGTTTTGCTACACATTTTCCCCCTCGTATTCAGTGTTTACTTTGTTTGGCCTCTTAAGTCAGCCCTCGGATTCTCTCGCGAAACGTGTGTGTACCAGTTCTCTGTCTCCCTCACCGCAGTCACCCAGAGTGGACGATGGCAGAGCTCAAAAGCATGTTTGCCTCATTGGAGCTACAGACTGAAATGCCAACACTCCAGCACTGCATTTACCTTAGACAGATTACCAGGAACAAAGTTTTTTAATTTAGCGAGCACCCGCTTTGAAAACTAAAGGCATTGGCCTTTGGTCATTCAGCTGCCATGTCCACTTGTCTCTTGTTATTTGTTTTTCCATGGGAAGAACATGTATCTTGTTTTTCCATGGGAAGAGCAGACATGCTCACATATCTGGTTGCTCATACTAAGGACCTGCCATGCCCAAGACAAAAGCCTGGCTGAGTAGCTCCTGCGTGAAATCTGCCAGACAGTAGATATCTCATTCATGGTCCTTACTGAAAATTATGCTCCTTAAGTTCTTACTGGTGCAGCATAGGTTTGTTTTCATTGTGTCATTTACAGGAGACAATATCCATATTAGTTGCTTGTTGGGTGCTAAGCGTACTTTAAATGCTCAGCAATTATCAATTATGCATCAAACAGCGGTATTTTTGAGAAGTGGTGCTCAGCTGTTTTCTACTACAGCTGCAAATTCCTAATACAGGAAAATCTGCAGATATTGGACTTTTTTTTTTTTTTAAATTAAAAGTGGCTTTCAATTTTTCATCTTCAGCTTCAAGACCATGTTTGGCAGTAATTAGGAGTTAATCAGCAGTTAACTAACCTCACTGGCTGGCAACTTATAAACTGACACTCTCATTTGTGGTCTGAATGAACTTACACATGATGGCAAGCACAAAAGTAAAAGTATAAAATATAACCTTCCCCCTCCTCCCAAAAGAACTCTGGTGCATAACTTTTTCATAGTTGATCATAAATCTTCGTCTTCTCTCAACCACTGTGACTTAATCGTTCCCATAAAAACAGTAATTTTAAATGAACAAATAAAAGCAGGAAGCACAGATCAGAGCTAGGTTATCAAAGATGATTAGACCTCTGAGATGACCACAGATATTTGATAAGATTTCCAGAGGATCTCAGGTATCCCACTCTCATCCCCATTTTAATCTGAGTTCTCTTCAGGGGGAGTTTATCTCACCTAGCAGCAGTCACCTGAAAACTAAGTTTAGGCTCTCTCAACAGCAAATAGTGAGTTTCCATCACAAATTACTTTAGTTTCAGGCCAGTTCAACATAGTCATCAACAACAGTCCTTCTCCTTGTTGTCATGGTTTTGGCTGGGATAGAGTTTAATTCTCTTTGTAGAGGTTCACACAATGCTGTGTTTTGGATTTTTTGATGAAGATAATGGTGATGTTTTCAACTGCTGCAGAGCAGTGTTTGTACAGAGCCAAGGACTTTCCAGCTCCTCGTATTGCCCTGCCAGCAAGGAGGCTGGGGGTGCACAAGAAGCTGGGAGGGGACAGGACCAGGACAGCTGATCCAGACTGACCAAAGGGATGTTCCATACCATATGATGTCATGCTGAACAATAAACTGGGGGGGCTGGCCGGGGAAAAGGGGGGGCCGCTGCTCGGGAACAGACTGGGCATCGGTCAGCGGGTGGTGAGCAATTGCATCTTGCATTGCATTGTGTACACTTGCTTTGTATATTCTTTTACTAGTGTCATTATTATTATTATCATTATTTTCCCTTTCTTTTCTGTCCTATTAAACTGTCTTTATCTCAACCCACGAGTTTTTTTTCTTTTTTCCTTTTTCGCGATTCTCTCCCCCATCCCACCGGGTGGGGGAGGGGGGAGAGTGAGAGAACGGCTGTGTGGTGTGTAGCTGCCTGCTGGGTTAAACCACAACACTTGTGAACAGCAAAAGACACTTTGCTGACTTAGTCGGACTAAATATCTATTTTTAGATAGGTAAAACTAAGGAGGATAAACCCCACCCTGACCAACTCCACCTATAGTTTTGAAGAGATGGAGAACCACCTCTGAATGGACTTCTACCAACATCTCTGGCTCCATCCCCATGAAATGCATTGCAAACCTGCAGCCCGAATTTACTTGCTTCCTTATTCCCAGTATACCCTACAAGACTTATGTTTGTCCTCAGAAAAACAGTGTAGTAGCATTACCTGCAATTCAGTAGAACTGAATTCTTTGCCCCATTGGATCTTCAAGCATTGTGTTGCTCCCTCAAAGGAGCAGGATTTCATCTCTGCATAGTGCTCTTATTGTGAAATACGTTCAGAATTCTGCAGCAAAATAAACCTTGAATTTCAACTGGAAGGATTTTTACAGTGCTGCCAGTTCATAGTCTTCCCTGGGCAATTTCTGTATTCTGAGACAATGGATAACTGACCTCCATATCAGCAAATGTACTGTCAGAAGAGGCACTACTTGGTATCTGTGCTGGGTGCATCTGTGAAAACCATGAGTAGAATACATATGCAAGGACAAATTTTAAATGTAGATATATACTCATGCACAGACACAAACATGCACACTATTTCTGCAAGCATTTAGAGTGGGTAGGACATATAGGAATACAGCTCATGGAAGGATGACGCTTTGTTCAATTATTGAATTGATAAAGGGTAGGTTATATTAGGGACTTTTTATATTAGGACTATTCGTATTCTTTTTATAGCTGGGAATGTAGGGGGAACTGAAAGTATTGCAACGATGGGGAAGAGTCTATAGTAACAAGCAACATAATATTTATATAATGAATATATATTTTGTACAGACAAAAGATACCCAGAATCCTTAGAGGAACTATTTTCTATTGTTTTAATAATCCAAATAAATACTAGCTAAATAATAATCCTAATACATAAAACTACACACCCATGTGTATTAACCCAGGATCTGGTGGCACAAATGTCTATTCAGGCAGGTGAGGCTTTTCGCATCTTATGTCATCCTTTCGTGCTTTACCTCAGATTCATTTTGCAAGGTTGTTTAAATACCTAACTGCATATATTCTTCTGTAACCTAAATGGGCCTCTTCTTTTAAAGTTTCTATGTATACATGAATGTATGTTGTTAAGATATAGTATCTGGAAGTGTTTATTTAGTGGCTTACACATATGTCATTAGTATAGCAAGGCTCCCTTTATTTAGGGAATAAGGCTGCTATAAAGAACACTGAAAATTGGATCTAGACTATTTGCTTATTCATTTTACCACAGAAGTCAGAAAGACGTATGGACTGCAGTCTATATTCAAATTTTTTCAGATTAATGTGAAAATGCATCTGCACCATGACCAGAAGTTGGTGTGCCCCAAAGCTGGTGTCCGCTTGGTTCCTTCAGCAAGCAGTGGGAGCCAGTCATGCAGGGCTTCCCTGCAGTATGCTGCATGCAAGGGGCAAATGACATTGGAGTATCAGTGCTTAAAAAAGACAAGCTCAGGAGCCTGACTCGGAAAACAATATACCAAGGAGAGATCTTGGATGAACAGGGCTTGAATGTGGCTGTGGAAGGGAGGAGGGTGGTGATTCAGCTGGGGAAAGACGGAGTGGTCCGAGTGCATGAAGTCACTGCTCGGCCCTCCTAGCAAAAGGCTGCCTGCCATTAACTCCACTCAGGCTCCCCTGCACTCCCCACAGAGAGCCGTGATAAACAGGTTGTATTGGAGAAGTGAGGAAGCCTGGATTCCTATGGATTTTAAAGCCTATGTCCCTCATGGTTACCCACTCAAGTTTTGGAACTACATTACCTTCAACTCCCTGGCCCCTGCATCTCTTGAGGATGTGTAGAGTTCCACCTTGCCTCAGTAGTACCCTTTGCTCCCTCTCACAGAAATTTCAACTTCTTTTTAAAGTTTCTACGAGGGTGCTGAGCAAGGGGCAGTGTGCCCTCACTGGCTAGTGTGCATACACTCATCATCTGGAGTGTTGCAGCTCCTCACCTCCTCAGACTGCTGAACTGTGTGTGCTTCAGTTTCCTTCTGCAGGACTTTGACAGGATGCAGCACTCTTGCCAGCGGCCATGCCTCCTTTACACGTCCAAGAATTTATCAAGAAACTTAGTATTCTCTGAGACCTCTGCCTTGCTGTAAAATTGGTTGAAATTGGCCAGCTGGTTGTAAAGCCGATGGGAGAGTCTAAGGTGAAGGCAGACAGACAGAAAGGCAACTCAATCCTATGAGAACATCATGAATGAGAGTAAAGATGCCTTTTTTCTGCCTTCAGATTGCTAGAAGTTAGTGTCTCTTTCTCCTAGAAGAGACTGTGGCCACCATAATCCCTGTCCCCATCACCTTTGGAGTGACTGGATGCACCATTCTGGATGCTCCAGGCAAAGGGTAAATCAAGCATAAATAGCATAGGCCTGACTTCTCCATGGGACTGCAAACACATCATCCTGCCTTCCCAGGTCATTTCAGCCGTCAGTCTGAAGATTCGGTGCTGAAGTTTGTTCCTAAATTCTTGTTTAGGAGTCAAATCTTAGGGCACTACAATGACAAAATGCTAGCCAACATTTCCAATGCAGTCTGACTACCATTGCCACTTCTTTGTATCTAATGAGGAAAGAGGAGAGCTACCGTGTTTCTGTGAATCTCTGTGACACGGATCAACAGTTCTGCAGACACTTGCGGGATTTCTCTACCCTTCCTGAAGTTAAAGATCTCAGACTCAGCTAGTTGCTCTAGGCTCCTCTTACTGTGAGTGGAAACTACAATAGGTGCTGCCCAAAGGGCCATTCACTTGCTGATGCTCGGATGAGGTGGAACCGCCTTTTGGCAGTATCTGTTTCTTTCCATTAATAACTAAGGGAGCCCAGATTGTTGGCCAAGATGCCAAGAGTTCTGATTTAGTAATCCAGCTGTTGGATGCCTTGGTAATGACAGATGAATTCCACCTTTAAGGTTGTTTGAAATTATCCTATAAGCATATGCTCTGTATACATAACATGCCAGATATCCGTAGTTGATCATAGGTCAGTGCTAAATATTTCACTTTTTTCCTGAGGCTGCAGGAAAGTTTTGTGTCAAACAGTGTGGGATAATGACACTTGATGTGCAGTGCGTAGTTTGCAGTGTATTTCTTCCATCTGTTGGAAGGAGTAAGAATCTCCCTGCAAAGACTTGTAGTCTGTCAAATGCTTATCTGAGTATCAAAGAGCAGTTGTGATGTGTCCTATGGGATGCCCAAAACACATCTAAAAGTAGGCTCTATTAACCCCTCAGTCTTTCGCAGGAAGGAGTCTTAATCATGCCCCTCATAGGTTTCCCATGTGGAGTTTGGGACCTTGGAATATAGCCTACATGTGACCTCTCTTCTCCCAAGCAATTTCTCCCATGCTTCTCCAGCATTTACATTTCTACTTCCCCAGGTGGGTGATACATGATGCACCTTGGCTGTCAAAGTTGGTATTTATCCTACCATACCAAAACGCAAGCAATAGTGTCTCTGCTGTTTTTCCTGTCTCCCATGTTTCTCAAGAGGTCAAAGCTCGACAGAAAGTCCTAAGCAGCTTCCAGTGGCATAACTGGCAGTTTTGCATGAGTACACATTGGAAGCTAATGTTTCTAAATGCAGTTTTAAGTAGCTTCCCTCAGCAAGGGTCAGATCCTAAGGGCTCCTTGTAGCTTGCATATCACTGAGGGTCTAACAGTAGCTTCATCCCCAGAAGGGTTTGCACAGGAGAGAAAGAAAAAACTAACTCAGGTGGCAGGAGTGTCTCTACTCACTTGAAAAAAGCTTAGTTGCCTTCCTCAGTATAATATCAGGTGTAGGAGTGCTATTTGAACAGCATTTCTATAATGACAAAAACCCTTCCATAAATTCACTTATAGTAGCAAAAATGACCTGGCAAGATACAGTCAGATTCTAATAATGGCAACCTTATTTTGTTACAGTCTCCTGCCAATACCTACGTGATGTGATTTTCTTACAGTAAAAATGCAATAGGCCAAGTGGAGGAGACATTTTTCCATGCTATTTATTATGAAAAATTAAAGCCAATTAATTTGTCTACCACCCAGCTTTGTGTGGTCACTCCCCGTGCAAAACCTCATATTTAAGAAGGAAACAGTAAGTGAAAATCAGCCTCAGCCAAAAAATGTGGGTTAAAATTGGAGGGCAGCCTGGCATTTGTGAAGTTGCTGAGAAGAAATGCTATTTAGAGCAGGAAATTGGTGATTCATAATTGACATTAACTCTAGTTACCCTCCAATGTGCATGCTGTACTTCATGTGAAATTATTACAACCAAAGAATGGCCCTTCCCTTGAGCAAGTTCAAGTTAATGTTTAGGAAACCATTTAAGTTATTATTAGGACAAAAGTCATTATGCTGGAATGGTCAGACGCTCAGACTGTGCCTTCAGCTGCAAAACCTCTGTATTTAAATACCTCTTTTCAGGTAGCTCTTCAGACATGGTCATTTTGACCTACTCACCAAAATTTCAGCTTCACAAATGTCCCCAGTACAAACTCCAACCAATTTAAAAACACCTAGAGATCAGTCCCTTTTGGGCTCTCCCTGTGGCCAGCTTCCTAACTGCACCCATGTTCATGCTAGCCTTTAGTTTCACACACACATGAGTCCCTCTGAACTCAGACAACAAACTCCTCAGGCCACACCAGTTGGTGGGAACAGAGCCCCAAGGACATGTCCGTACCCAGCTGCATCCAGACCCCAGCTTTGATGCAGCGTGTGTGGGCAAACGCCAGAATTGCAGAAGGCAGCTTGCTGTAATTCAGAGACAGCCCAGGGGCCAGGTCCTCGCCTAACAGGAGCTGACAATGCTCTGTGGCTCTTGGGGCAGCCTGTGACCCTGCACTAGGTGCTAACCTGGTACCACCACCACCTGGTCCTTGGCAGCTGGATGCTCTGCCTCCTGGTCTCCACAGCAGAGGAGCTCACCGAGCTTCCTTAGAGTACTGCAGTTTATTCAGTCCAAATGAGCATGTGAACTTAATTACTCTACCATACTGTAAGCCTGGAATAAGGAATTAAATAGATCTTGCTATGGATTTTGATATGAGTGAAGTTTTGGCAAGTTATGCTATTTTTTTATGAGTTTTTTTTTTTTTTAAATAAAAGCAAGAACATCTTTCTTTTTTATATAGAATATGCCTCAAACTGCAAGCATAAATCAGAGGCAGACTTCAGGCACAGAAAGAGAGTAAAGGCTTATGCAGTTATAAATTCAAACACCTTTGAATCTGAGAAAAGCACTGTAAACCACTGTCATACTATTACTTTTAAAAAGGAGAGGTCTGGATTCCTCTCTACAAGGTGAGGTGCTGTGCAGGCCCAGTGTTGCGGGGGACTGAGGATGCTGGACCACAGCTGGTCCAGATCTCCCTGTCCTGGTTGCCAGGCCCAAGCTGGCTGTTTTCAAATAGAGGACACATGAAGGAAGTTTGCCCTCATGTGGCAGAGCCAGAAGCTATGGCTTCAGAGCCTCCCTTGCAATAGCTGCCAGGGACAGAGCCTGGGAAGTTACTGCAGGAAGCAGAATTAACTCTGGGGAAAGGAATTGGGATTTGCCCTTGGAAGGAATTCAACCAGGACAGACTGAGGCTGACGAAAGGTCGGGCACAGACTCTGAGACACCTCGGGAAAAAGCCCTGAGGTGGAAAGGTAAGCCAAGCCCACACTGGGAAGTGCTGGAAGAGCACATAGGATAGACATGTCTTTTCAAGCTGCAGCAATGCTCAGCATTTGGGAGAAGATGCAAGAATCACCACAGATTACGTTGTCTGTGTAAGAATAAACATGAACATATGGTGCACAGCATGGGTGAGGAGGATGGTGACAGCACCATTAGAGGGAATGGGCTTATTCACAGGAGCAATGAAGAATGTTGTGGCACAAGATAAATGGATGATCAGCCCCTAGGCAAATGGCAATAATCAATTTTTGGCTGGACAGAGCTGCAGAAGCTGATAAGGTGTCTGACAGGGTTACAAGCACTGAAAGAAAAGCTACAGGCAGCATAAAGTAAGAAAAGAAAGGGCTCAGAAGGGCTGTTTCCCGCTGAAGGAGATAAAGGCATGTGTAAATGAAAGAGAGTTCATAACAGTGTCAGGGATTTTTAAAATGTCACATCCTTGATCTCATCCACAGGGTGAATGCACTGGAACAAAACAATAGCAGAAAAGGCGGAGGAGCTCCAGGGAGGAGACATGCTCCCCACAAGCTGCAGAGCAGAGCACAGCAGCACCTCTCCCTCCCCATCCCCGCCCTGGCCAGGGACACGGGTGGCAAGCCCAGGGCTGGGAATCAGTGGTCCAGGGAGAAACCCAGCCTGCGGTGGGCCGGCACCCACCCACAGGAGGGAATGTTGCTTACTGAACAGGTGAGGAAAATCAGATCAGTACATGAACAGAGCATGTTTTCCTCTCCTCCTAGAGGGAAACGGCTTTTAGGACGTGGTTGAGGCTACACGCTGCACTTGACACACCGCTATTGGACAGGAGCCCTTCTTAAAACTGAGCATGCATTTCAGAGATGTCCTTGTCTCACTCTGCCATCGAGGCAGAAGTGACAGAAGTTGGAGGTATTTCTCGAGAAAAGAAACCTCCCACGAAAATCCACCTTTGGACTGCATAAAGCTTCCTGGTCTCCATATGCAGTCTTGCTGTCAAAAGGGAAGAAGAAACAGATCTGAGCTTGGGAAAAGGCTTAGCCTCCCAGATTTGTGGCAAAACTAGCAACAGCAGCCAACTCCATGTGGTAGAGATTGCATGCCTGGCAGGGGGAATAGCACCGTGAGAGGTGCCAGCACAGCCCAGTGAGGCTGAACTCATTACCAGCGTGTATATCCCAACAGACTAGGAAAGGATGCAAAGTGTCTTTGGGATGGTGAGCTGTATGGGGATCTACCTGCAGCACCAGCAAGCTGACAAGGTTCGTGGGCAGCTCCAGCCGGCACTCTTGGTGTATCCATCTAAATACTTTGTGAAAGAGAGAGAAACCTGTAAAGAATCCTTGACCCTGCCTTGCTGAGAGAGTAAGCTTGAAAGAAGATTTCTCACCGACGCCTCCAAGCAGAGGATGAGTGAATCCCCTGCCTGGAGATCAGCATCTCGTGCATCATGCACAAGGTGCCTGTCCATGTCACTGAAAGCGAAGGAGAAAGCAGATCTGCACGCTGTCGCATAGAGCTTGGATGGTGACTGCCGCAGGTGCTGCACAGGCTGTCACCCCATGACAGTGGCTCAAGCTGTTGGCCAGGGTGAAGAGACCTGGTTCTCCCATTACCTAGCAAGCACTGAAGGGAAAATTTCCAGTCCTGAAAGAAGTCTTTGAAGGTTAAAGGACACAGGAAGGGCAGGAAGGGTCTGGGCATGTTGCTAACCAGAAGAGGCTGAGGCAGCAAGCTCAGGTGTGGTTCCCTGCTGGTCCATGCTGTGTAACTGTTGCCCACTCCTTGGCTCTCTTCTGGACCACCACACCTGGCTGCCTCCAAGTGAAACCTCACAGAGAAGGAATTCAGACTTAACAGTGCTGCTGTGAGCTCACCCAACCTTGGGGCTGGGACTCAGCTGCGTCCATACAGATGGGGACTGAGGATCTGAAAAACCCTGAAGAATAGGCAGAAAGATTTGGGTTGTACCAGACATTGTACCTGACTTAAGAACATCTGACAAGGGCACAGCCTTGTGGGTGTGAGTCAGACCCTGAGGTACGGGTTTGGAAACGCAGCCAGTGGTGCTTGTAAGCCCCGACCCAGTCTGTCCCATTACAACGGGCTTGGGCTGTGCTCCAGAGCATGGGACAGCCGGTGGGTTTGCTGCTTCCTAAGAGCACTGGTGAGGACACCTCAGGCAAGGCCAGCCTCTTCACTCAACAGTGAGAGGCTCTCCAGAGACACAGCAAGCACCACTAATTAGTACATTGCCTATATGCTATTAACTTCTGTGTTGTTGTTTGCTCCTTGTTATGATTATTGTGTTTAACCTGGTAGGAAAGAAAAAGGAAGCTAATTCTGGAGGCTCTTGTAAGACCGAGCTGCAATTATGGTTGTGAGTTGCAGACGTTCTTGCTGGACTATGCCAATCACTTACAACTCAGCCATAAATGAATGAATGAATGAATGAATGAATGACACAGACTTCTGTCAGGTTCCCTGGCCATGAGGTTTGAATGCTGTGCTCCACACACACATCCAAAGCTAATAAAAGCTCCAGTTACTCACACCCTCCTCAACTGTGTTCCCTTGGCTGAACTGAGACACTGTGAAGCTTCAGCCTATGTAAGATCACATTCATGTTGCAATCTTCTTCCAGCCCGTAAACTCTATATGCGATGACTGTAGGAGATGCTTTGGAACCAGAGAGCCTCATCCTGCTAGCTCACCCCTGCAATTTCAAAGGACCACCCTGGAGAGCAAGGTGGCAAGGCTGTAACTCTAGCTTGCAAAAAGTGAGAGCCAGTTTCACAGTTAAACCCACTTGCACTAATTCCATCAGCGAGGCTTTCCTAAGGTTGTACCTGCTGTAAATTTACCCTTCCAACTATACAGCAATAGTACCTAATTTGTTATTTTCAGTACATATTGATCTAATAAATCTAATAAATGGGATGGGATAGTTATATTGTTTCAATGCTTAAAACATAGCACTGTAGGATTCTAATTTCTCGTGGTAAATTTGGGAGGGGATCATAGCCGTGCTCTAGGTTTTCTAAAAACCTCTGGAATTTGCGTATGTGATGCTTATAGTTTATTGTCATGTTGTTAAACATAGAAAAGGTATAGTCAGTCTGCAGCAATTGTTGCCATTTTGTTATTTTGTTGTTGTTGTTCTGGCTCAAAACAGAAGGCCCTCAAACTTAGATATTGGAAAGAGATATAGTCATAGCCAGCAAGACTGATTGTTTCAGTGATGCGGAACTGTGCACAACACAATATGATACTGATGCTGCAGCCACGGAGCACACTGATGTGTGCAGGGAAGGCACTGTGGACTGTGCACACAATTAGTGTGCTGCAGCCTCTGTTATCTCTGCGCTCACCGTGTGTGCCTGAGCTGCCTGTCCCTGGGTTCGTCATCTGCAAATGGTCATGCAGGCTCACCCTTCTGGTATATCCAAGATGTGAGCTAATGCTGCAGGGCCACCCTGCATGTAGGTCAAGCCCATTCAACTATTTGGAGGACCAGGACCTGCAGTGTAAACAAGACATTGGCTTTTTTGTCACTACGTCTCCTAAAGCTGCTTACAGCGTTGTTAGGTAACATGGCAGGAGAAATACCCACCCTTCTTTCCACATCCAAATCTCTCCACTGTTAACACCAGGGGTGAATTACAGCTTCTATTTCTCCCGCAGCAATGAAAAGCGATGATGAGAATTCACTCAGAAGGCACCACAGTGCAAGTGCCCTCAGGCAGGAGGGCTTTGCCACC
Organism: Chauna torquata; assembly: GCA_013399475.1. Lineage (NCBI taxonomy): Eukaryota > Metazoa > Chordata > Aves > Anseriformes > Anhimidae > Chauna > Chauna torquata. The sequence continues at coordinate 194,507 of VXAL01000431.1, read as the reverse complement.
ACAGCAGGGCAGCACAGCCACCAGCCCCAGCCACAGAGGTATGGTATGATGTGATCCGGCATGACACAGCGTGCCACAATAGTTTACTGAATTAAGTGAATCAAATTATGAAGTCCACATTGTTTTGCTTCTTCAGAACAAAACTTTTCAAAATTATTAAAATCAAACCTCTGATAAAGAAAAGCAATATCATGGGTTGTCGATTTTGTTTGTTTGGGTATTTGGGTTGTGGTTGTTTGTTTTGTTTTGTTTTGTTTTGTTTTGTTTTGTGAGATTGTTACATTTTCACAGAACATTTCATTTACATTTATTCTGCACTTTCCTGGAGAAAACATTAGTGACAGAAAACAGAAACGATCTCTTCTAGAGTTTTATAATAGTAAAATTACAGTTCAGATTCTCTGTAGTAGTAAATCAAATCCATTTTCTTCCATGGCCTAGTCTACCAAGCTTGAGAGGTCAACTCTATCTAACCAGTTTGTAAGGAAGCGAAGAACATCTTTGTTCAGCACAGCAGTCTCAGACTGCGCTAACACTCAAGCACTGACATCTCTATATAAGCAGTTTCTTTGAGTACCATTGCCAATTCTGATTTTCCAGGTGAAGGCAGCCACCTCGCTAAAATGCTAAAATCATTTATCACCTGTCATGAAGGAGAGAGTTTGTTGGCATCCTCCTGTGCAGGGAGAGATGTTCTGATCCCAAAGTATTCCATCCATGCCATAGTAAGAAGAAACACTACCTGCTTTCAAGTTTGGAAGACTATATAATTTTTTATTTATGTAGATTACCATCTTCTCTGGCATATGAGCATCACAGGAAAGACCAAGAAGCAAAAAGCTTTGTAACTATTTTGCAGCAGGCACAACTACATCTCATTTATGACAGACAGCTAATAAGGTGTTTTTTCTTCCAGGTAGACAACTCCTCGCAGGAGCTGTGCAGTGACTTAATTTCTATGGCCTTAAATGAAAGGATTGTCTGCAGTCAACATGCTAATGCTACCAAATCAGAAATACAAAGTTCCAGAAGATCTGATAAACCCATCTGGTAATTCTGATGTGTACACCAGACCGGAAATCTAAAAATAAGAGAGAAACCCACCAGTCAACAGCTAATTCATTTGCAGACCTCCAGCTGGTAGAACTCCATCAGCAGCAATGTCCCCCCAGACACACAGGAACAGGCAGGAGCATCCTCAGGAGATATGAGCTCTAGTGCTCACTAACATATCACCATGTCAAAAGCCCACTGATGCCCCTCAGTTGCCATCCAAGCGGTGGTGGGTCCCAAGAGAAAACAAAAAAACCACTGTTCTCAGCAGTTTCTAGTGCTTGGTGCCAGAGGAAGCCATGAAATGAGCTCAGGTTTTGGGGTCGCAGTAGTGGAGACAAGGCAGTCCCAGCACTGCTCCCCAGCCACTGCATGTTGTTGGTCCAGGTGCAACTGCTCATGGCACCCACAGCATCAGGATCCTGCACTTCTACTCCTTTATACAGTACTTCTATAGGGCAGTGCTTTTTAGGCAAAAAACAAACAAACAAACAAACAAACAAATTAATTGCAATGACTTGGGGTACTCCCTCATCACCTGTGCTATGTCCCTCAATTGTTTGGCTTTACATCCAGGTTTAAATCCCCTTTTATCTAGGTGGCGAAGGTCCCTAGTAAACGACAAATCCTTACTTGGCATCATGCACGCTGCAACACCCAAATGCAAGACCCAGGCTTGTAAATCTAATTTGAAAGTTTATGTTCTTGTCTCTAACTCTTTGTGGAGGTGGTAGGGGATAAACAGCCCCTTCAGCCCTTGTGCAGGAAAGTCTGGCTGAAGCCAGTGTCATGTTTCACCCATATGAAGAAGTGGGGGGTCTGGCAGGGCCAGCTGGGAGCATTGCCCCCCCAAAACCTCACATCCCTGCTTCAGCCTTTGTGCCCAGCACCCTCCCCAGAGACATGCAGTAGGGCACTGCCACCCTCAACACAACGGTGCAATTTTGGCATCTGGGAACTGAAACCACATGTGAGAAAGAAAAATGCAAGTTGGTCAGAGCAGCTCTAACTTGTGTTAGGCAGTGATGGGCCCTCTCAGGAGGTCACTCATCCCACAGCTCCAGAAAGGAGGTGAGGAAGGAGCCTCCTCCTAACGTGTCTGTGGGATGCCCACACCGTCCAGCCACCTGCCGGCACCAACTGCTGGCAACCAGAAGGCAAGTGCCTTCGGGGGGACTATGGGGTCTTGCAGTTTTGAAACGCTGGGTCATATATATAGGTCTGCAACGGTGGATGTAGAGTTGGAATCTTTGGGGAATAATTGTATGACTTTTATTTTTAAATCTTAGTTCACATGTGCTACCATATCACTTCTTTTCCTGAAACAAGCTACAGCCTTTAGATTAAACACAAAGATGGTGTAATTTTTTTTTCCTCCTTTGCCGCATAACTGCAGAGGCTGTACACACACATCAATGCAATGCACAGTTCTCATTTAGATTCGAGTACAGTGCCAGTAACTGTTAACAAGGGTTACTCAACCCTGCAAAGTCTACTTTTTTTCTTGTTTGCTTTCCAGACGAAGACTATGTTTCAGTCTTTTTCTTGATGGGGAAAACCAAGCTATCTACTGTTCTTTTCTCATTTTTTTTCTCCCCTCATTAGTGAAACACAACCTTCATGCAAGACTTTCAAAGGAATGCAAAGGTTCCTTGGTTTTCAAAGAAAACCAAAGTAATTTTTTTTGTGTTAAGTGTTTGCTCTGACAATAAACACGATTAAATGTCATCTTCTGTTAGTCTGTTATGTCCTTATAAATTAAGTTATCCAAATACTGTTCTGCAAATTTACTCTCAAGAAATAATTCCAACTTGCTGTATTTCCTTTGCCCCATTTCTTACTTTCTATTAAATTTTGAAATTTGTTTTTAGAACTTCCTGGAACAGGAACAAAAATGATTCAGCTTGCTGCTGGGTGAGACAGAGAAGTGTTTGGTGGGAAAAGAGGTGGGGGGGAGATAGGAAGAGCAAACAAGGAAGAAAAACCTTGACTTGTATTTACTGAATCTCTAACTTTCAAGTGTCCAACCTACGACTGGTTGGCCTGTCATTTCTACATTTTCTTTTGACATTTGAAGATTAAGGGAATCATATTTATGTGCTATAGTACCAGCAGACACTCGACTCCGGTCTCTCCCCACCTCTTTAGGACTTGTCGCCAAAGTGATACCATGGAAACAGCATCGCAGAAATGGCAGGGACTGTGCACCCATACAGAAGACCAAGTTATTAACTGGTGTCCTGATTTAAGAGAGTACTGAAATCATCTCCAGTCCTGCTTCCCTTCTGTACTGAGTGGTTGCTATAGGTTTGCATGCATGTGCAAGCCTATCTGATAGACATTTGCTTTTTAACTCTAGATTTGTACTTTATTTGCCCCTTAAAATTTTGGTAAGGACACAAGTAAGGCTACCACTTAACAGCTGCTGTTTGTTTTATAAAGTAAACATGAAACAATTGACTGTAAGTATCAAGTTCATAGTGCTTTATTGGGGTTTGATTTGAAAACCACTAAAAGTCTACTTAAAGGTACTCCACTTCCTAAAGGTTTCTGAAGTGTAACCAAGACTGACTTGCGTAACTAACATATTTACATTGCCTTTATTTATCATTTAGCTTTTGATCCTACATCTTGTGGCTACAAGTTTGTTTAAGCAACCTGACTTGATGGTAGGCAAGATCAGCCTCAAGGCTTTCTTTTCACTAGAAATTCCCACTGTAGGTGGCAAATGGAAACAGACACATGCCAGACTTCAAAGGAGGGAGGAATGGGAGGGAAGGAGCAAAAGAAAGAAAGAAAGAAAGAAAGAAAGAAAGAAAGAAAGAAAGAAAGAAAGAAAGAAAGAAAGAAAGAAAGAAAGAAAGAAAGAAAGAAAAAGAAAAAGAAAGAAAAGGAAAAGGAATGAATGCAAGCAAGAAAGCAAGAAAGAAAAAGGAAGAAAAAGGAAGGAAGAAGATGAATGGAATGAAAGAAAAATGAAGAAAAGAAAGTGCAAGCTTCTTTATAACCTTGATTTAACATCCAGTCTGAGCCAAACCTGTTTTTCAGAATATGTTTCCTTGGGGGCTTATAATGAGACTACTACAGAGAAACCAGCATGATCTGACACAGCATAAACATTCAGCAGCCTGCCGAAAACACAAATAGCTCACAATGACAGGAGAATCAAACTGTAACTGCCTGGAATGTGAGATTATAAAATGTGAGATTATAAAATATCATGATCCAAATTAAAATTCAATGTATTTGTTGAAGTTGTCAGCAAAGGCACACAGACTACTGCAAGATGTTCGGTGCACTCCATACAGTTGCTAACAGCAGCCTTTGAACAAGGAAAGAAGTTGCAAGTTTAAAATAAAAATAAACAAAAAAAGGCTTCTGATATCAATCCAAAGTATTCCAAAAATGGAAAATGTAATGGGAAGCAAGTAGTGAAAAGACAGCTCTGGAGGGGTGAGCAAAGGCAACTGTAGCCTGTAGTACTGATGCCTCGAAGGCAAAGGCATCTTACCCTTACGCAGAGGGGTCTTCAAAAGGACCTTTCCTGTGACACCATGCCCTTGCAAAATGTGTGCTACCTAGAGATTGCAGTATTTAAAGTGATTTGCTATCAGAAACTCCTAGTTTAGGTAATTTAAAATACACAAAGTTAAATGTCAAAGAGAGAACTAGCCAGACTGCTAGGCTAGCCACTAGTGTAGTGAAGATAGCTAATAGCACTACGGCATCCCTATTCAGGAAAGCAGTTAAAGAAATGTTTAGATTGAGCACATGACTTCAGCATTTACTTAAACGATTTAATACATTGAGGCCAGATTAATGAAATTCAACTGCTATTCATCCTGCTGCACAAAAGCGTGCATAGATATGAAAGCAAAGAAGTTAAAAGGAAAGATGAAATAAGAAAAGAGGTGCTACTTACCTGTGCTATGCATTTTGTCTTTTTTATGGAGCCATTTGTAACCATTCCTAAGCATGGTTTGCATTAAGGCTAGATCACAAATGACACCTACCATGCAGCTGTTTACATCTGGCTCACAGGTGTTGGAGTGGTGTTTGCCAGGAGCAGATGGATGCCTTAGAAAGACCTCTCAGAACGGAGATACAGAGCCAAAGAGGAGGAAAGGGAGGGGGTCTGTTCCCTACCACTATTACCTCCCCATTAAGCCTCCCGTCATGAAATGTCAGTCAAGTTGAACAGAAATACTGGATGGAAAGCTCTCCTGGTTTTCCTCTAAGGTAGTGAAAAGTGCAGTAGTGAATACACCCAAACAGAGTACGGGGCAAGTCAACTAGGGGAAAAAAAAAAAAAAAAGAGCATGGACATTATTGCATATTATTGCATGGTAATTCAGGTAAAGCCGCCAGCAGCAGGAATTCCAAGCACAGCCTGTGACTGCGCTGGGATTGCAGTCAGTTGTCCTGACTGTGTGTCCTGCCCCAGGGGCCAGAAATGGGTGCATGAGGGTGAAAAGCTGCCAAACACTCCCCGGGGCCTGGCAGTGCAATTTGTACACACACCAAGGAGCCCTCCATATAGCACGTCCAGGTAGCCCCACTGCTTCCTTCTCCAACTGCTCTCCTTTTGCTCCATGCTCTGAAGGGTCTATTTTTTTAAGTGTATGTTGCTGTTCTCCCAGTTGCCCCTACGGCTGCAGTGAGGAAGCAGGAGGCTCCCAACAAATCCAGCATGCACTAAAAACCCTCCTATATCGTAAAGAGCCTGGTGCTCTGGTTCCCCACAGGCTGAGCACTAGCCCTGCTTTTGAAAGCCCATTTGCTGCATCTGCTCAGAGGCCAGATGCTAGATCTGACACCGGCCAAACTTACCCAAACCCGTTTGGAGGGCAGGTCTTTCGCCCACCTGATAATGCATCGTGTGAGTAGCTGAGGCTGGTGAAAAATGCAAGCTGCAAGGAGCAAGCACTGCAACATCTTGTCTGCATTCTCCCACCCGTTATAGCAGGAGAGAGGGAAGTGGTGGGGCAGGAGGACCCAGGGAAGCTGTGGGGCAGGAGCAGCAGGCAGGAATTTGCCCCCTCCGCTGCCAGCCTGGCGCTTTCAGAGCCGAGCTTTGGCAGAGGAGTTTTGTCAGAGAGGAACAATGCAGCAGACACGGGCGTAACAAAGAGACCTTTGTGAATGCGACTGGCCTGTATTACAGGATAAGGCCTTCTTTTCTGACTTGCTGCCTGGAATACTGAAGGAGGACAAACAGCTTCCCAAGTCAGGAAAACATGCCTGAAAATCCGGGCGCATTCCCCTGGCTCCCTGTCTATGCAGCTCCTCAGCCCTGCAGTAACTTCTTCCTCCACAGGAGAGCTTGAGCAGAAAGAGGGGGAGATGCAGGAGGTCAGGCAGGCGCTAAGCACGCCGCTCTGCGTGCGTGCACACATAGCGCCTACAGCCCAGAGCCTGGCTCTTCCAAGAGGCTGGTTGGCTCCCCTGTTGTGGAGTTTGGGAAGCCCTGTGGCTAATAAAGTTTGCACTGGCACAACAATTCAGTGCTTTCGCTCTCCAGAGCCCATCAAATAAAAACCAGTCCAAAACTTTGGCAGATCTACTGCTTCCAACTTGCCTGAAGAATTGTCACAAGGCAGAGAGACTATTCTCAGCCCTTCCTCACACAGAAAGCCAAGGGATTTTTCCATGGGCTGTGTAACATAAACCCCCCAAATTAGCACCATTCATGCTACCAGAGTCAGGCACTGCCTGAACAGCAACACCCCCAGTGAGAGCATTGCAGCCTGTCTTAAAAAATCTACAACATAAAACGGGGATTCCCAACCCAAACATACCACCAAACTCACCCACTTCATCCCTGGCCACAACCAATCCTTTTTTTTTTTTTTTCCCAATAAATTCAGGCCATAGGCACCTAGTTTACCCTAAAATACACCAACTTTTTATAATCAACTTCACAGAAGATTTTTCTCTTTAAACAACTATGTCACCAAGCCTATGCTTTAACCAACATTCAGAAATCACATGTTCACCATCGGGAGGGGAAGCCTGTATTTTGTTACCAATTCCCACCGCAAATTCAGTAATCAACAATGCTATCAAGCTGTCTTTGAAATGTTCTTACACCCCTAGCAGCTTCATGGGCAGTATCATCACAGCAGTGACGCACTAAGTCTCCCATGTGCAAACATGCCTGCAGATCAACGCTTCTATCTCCACTGAGCTGGCAACCATTCAAAACATCACATTGCTGGGCCTTGCAGCAGACTCTCAGATACCGCCAGTCACTTGGAGAAGAGTGCTCATGACATTCACCTCATTAGCGTAAAACTGGGCTTTGCTTATCAGAGAAACTACTCTTCCCTTGCATTGAATGAGCAACCAGAAGCTTATTTCAATGTAAACACAAAACAAAATAAAAGAAAAACAATCAACTGACCCTACCCCTCAGTATTCACATAGTAAGCCCTGATGACATCCAAATGGAAAATCAGCAAGGAACCACAACCAGCATCCGAAGACCGTATGCTTTGAAAGAAACTTTGCTTAGCACCCAACTCCCTAACTTGTAAATAACTCCCAGCCTCAACAAACTCATAATCAGCAGCAAAACAACCTGAGCCCACCACTGACAAACAGCAACAAACAGAAAAAAATCTGTGAGCCCATACCCAGAGCCACTGCCACGACTGCCCTCTGAGCAGCCCCTCTGCAATCCGGGGAGCCTTCACATGCTCACCATGAAACATGACACACTGCATCCCCTGCACTACAGAACTTATGGAAACAATGTGGTTGAACAACTCTTCTGTGCTGGAGTGAGCTCTGCTGGACAATTAATAAAGGACCATAGCCTCCAGTTACCACATGGAGAGTATTTTTCACTAAATGTTCCCCCTGACCTCTTGGAGGGTTGTCCAAAAGGAAGGCTTCTGAGATAACTCCAAAAGGCAACCCTGAAAAGGAAGATGTTCAACTATCCTTAAGTAAAAAAAAAAAAAGAGAGAGAGAGAGAGAGAGAGGAAAAAAAGAAAAAGAAAATTATAGACCTAAAAAAGACACTGTTTTTAAGGTATATTTCAATCTTCCTTCTGTCTAGCTGAATCATGGTATCTCACAAACCTTGCACGTACTTTGAGCCCTTCTCCCCATGACAGGGCATTCCGGACTGCTGTGGGAAGAATGTGCCACACGTGTGCTGCACTGGGCCACGAGGAAGAGAGTTACGGTGCATCTCGTGTCCTGGACCCACTGGGTATCTTCCTTTTCTCGCTGTATTCGGTGAGATTGGAAGCAACACGTGAGCAGCAGCTTCTCTCCCCACCACGCCTGTCCCCATTTCGATGCTTCCCATGTGTTGCTCTATGCTGGACTCCCAACGCCAGCGCCAGCCCCAAGCCTGTGTCAGGAAGATAGCAGCCCTGCACAGCTGAGGGCACGCTCCCCTTAGGGATGGTCTTGGCTAGAGTAGTAGCTTTCCTGAAACGCACGTGAGATGTGGTGCTCTAGTTACTTTCAGGAATGTGCCTCTTCCAAGGATTAAGTAAATGTTAGCTGTTATTATATCTGTTTTCATGTTTGCATATGCATACCTGCCTCTAGCTCTGTCCAGTGCTCGGGCCTGCCAACTGCTCCTAGTTATTAGAGAGCGTCTCAGTTTTACAGGGTCACTCTTCACTTTTCAAGAGCCTTTTCTTTGGAGGATGCCTACTTCTGCCTGTTCACATTCCCTCTCTAAACTCACAAATGCCATATATAGGGTTACAGTTCCCTACAAAGGCTCTTCAGAAACAATCCTTACATCTTAAAGAAGTAATTCAGACAAAAAAAAAAAGTCATTATTTAAAGAATAATATGCATTGTAATATATGTATTATAAATTCCTGCAAGACTTCCTTGGGTGTCCTAGTGAGCTAAGGGTACCCAATATTTTTTTATGCAGGATTTAGGTGAACTGTCCTCTCAGAGCTTTCATTCATACTCTCTTTGAGTTGACTTTTCTCAGTCATAATAGCAGAACCTAACATTGCTTGTGCAAATCATTTTTGCTTAATTTCCAAGCTACTGCCTCACAAACTGGGCCAAGTTTTGCACTAATTCTCATGGCTGCTGCCAGTGGCATCCGCAGAATGGTGCTGCTGTAGAGTTCAGCCTATGGTCTTTAGTCAACCCAACTGTGCTGATTTTTAATGGACCACATTCTTACTCTTGCCTCACCCAAAACTTGCAGCTGTGCCATTTTCTGGGCTTCTGCATCTGCAAAACCTCTTGTTGGCCCTAAGGGAAGAGACCAGTTCTCACACTCAGGGAAATAGGGATGTGCAAAGTGGTTTACTTGCCAGCCCAAGCAAGGGAAGGATGGTGGGTTCATGGATCCAAAATGAGGGATCATCCTCTTTGGTCTTGTCAACAGAAAGAAGTGCATGGGTGTTACTGTGTTACTGTATAATGTATACTGTAAGGTATACTGTAATACTGAACACAACAGATTTCTCCTGGCAGCAAAGACAAGCTGTAAGCTTGAAGGAGATGGCTGCATCCAGTAGGTCAAAGTAGAATAAACTCTGTCCAATTTCTGCTGGGCAAAAGCAAGCTCATAACAATCCTCAGTGTTGTAAGTCCCTCCACACGCACAGCTGGTTTCGTTTAACTGGGTCACTGACACTCGTTTGGTTTATGCCAACAAAAAGTTCGGCCCAGAAAGTGCACGTTATTGTAAAAATCACAGTCATCTCTTAAAACTAGCTGTGGATAAGTTGTTTGTCTTGGGCATTTCTGAGAAGGATAAAGAGGCAACCTTTCTCTTCTGCAACCTTTGAAAGCTTCAGGATGGCTGCACCATGCAGGCAAGTAGACAAATTTGCACATCACAGCACAGAGCTCTGAGAAAGCTCCCTGAATGCTTTTTGCACAGGAGCTGTTTGACAGTTCTTGGGGCAGGACATCGTAGGCGATGCTGAATGAAATCATCTGCCATTGTTTCCCACAGAAAAGGGAGGCGAGGGGACACAGAGCACCTCAGTTTCCAGGCTGGAGCAGCAGCTACAGTTCACTACTGCCCAGACAACTTACTTATGCAAAAATAACTAGACTGTCACCTTTTGAATATTTATAAACTCTATGTGTCAGGATCCAGATGAGAGCTAAGCGCGGAGCCCTGCAAATATGTGGCTTAACAAGTGTGCAAAAGCATTTGTCAGCCCCATTACTGAGGTAGTGATTTTGACAGCAGCCCAAGCAATGGTGCTTCAGGGTAAACTATTAAAAAAAAAAAAAGGTTCTGAACCTTTCAGTAGCACCTGCAGCTGGACACTTTCAAAATGAGTTGCAGGTGCAAATAAGAAAGTTTGAATTTCTCTTTACCTGCCTTGCTTGAAATTCAGCTATGGGGCAGCGGTTGTGGCAGTCACAGAGGGTGGGCAGCCCTCAGCATGGGAGCAGAGAGTTTGCTCCTGTTCCCTTCCACTCCCTCAACCAGATCATCCTAACTTCAGGGTGCTGCATATCAAGATCAGCGCGGAGGATGGGATGAAACTCTTTCTCGCAAAAGAGTTTGCTTAATGAGCCTTAAGTAGAAGGTTTGTACCTGCTAGGACTGCAAGGAGAAAAAAAAAAAAAAGGGAAAAAAGTGGATCCTGCTAGCTGACACCATACAAGCAGCAAGTCACCAGAGCCGTGAGAAACCTTTTCTGAGCAGCAGCAGCAGCCCCAGCCGGGCTGGGCATCGCCAGGCCAGGCACACTCGCTGCTCTGCAGCTGACCAGCTCTGAAAAGAAAGGATCCCAGTTTCTGAGAGAGAAGCCGTGGGCAGAGCGCCAGCCCCCGGTCCCTGGATGCTGAGAAGGGTGAAGGCTGCTGCGTGGGGAAAGGCTGGGCCCAGGAGCATGGATCCATGGTGGACGGGGAAGAGGTTTAACCCTTCCAGGGCTGCTCCTGCAGGGAGTTGCGGGGGCAGCAAGAGTGCCCAGGCAAAGAGCAAAGCTCACCCAGGTGACAAATCCTGGCGCGCAGGAGTTGATGAAGCTCACTTTTATCAGCCTTTGCCAACAAAAGTCTTTACGCAGTAACCATAGCAGACAACCACTGATTTAATAATTTGCAGAGTGGTGCTAAATCAAAGACATGACAGAAACTGCACTATTCCCAGGCATTTAGACAAAGGCACCTACCAAATTTCACATGATAGTGTTGCAGTATCCGTAGTTCTTACACAACAGTATGGTCAATACCATCCAACATTCCTTATGCCAAAAGCAATGCATTGTATTGAAAAAAATTCAAGAGCCAGCCTGTGTAGTGCTGCCAGTTTGTTTTCCCTCTGCAGCCAAATACAAATGGTGCTAAACTTTAGATGTCAATTTTTAAGTCTGTTTTCCTCTGCTAGTTTATTTGTTTCTGGGATGTGTATAGGCGTGCTTTGATCTGCATATTTCTTCAATCCATTCACAGACCACCCGTCTGCTGCCTTGCGGACCACCATGATGTGTGTATCATGGACTGAAAAACCCTCTTCTTTCCCTTCCAGAGCCTTACCTTTACAAAATGCCAAGAGTTAGACTAACGCTTTATATTAAGAACGAGTAACTGTCAAATACTAAGAAACTACCTAGCAGGACACCTCTAACTGGTTCAATGATGAGCTTATAAAGGAAACAGTGAAAAACAGAGGGGCAGAAAATGTTGCCTATTTCAGAGAAAATGCAAAAGAAACCTTTTCTGAAACTGCACATGCTTTGTAGCAACTTCATACATGTAGGAGGGGACTGGTGCAGTCTCAGAAGATTGTACTGTGGTTTACTAAGAGTATGGAAAGAAATGCATAAGAAACAAGGGAACCTTCTCTCTGGTCAGTTGGTTGGGTCCCAACAAGGGGCAGGAGCCTCACACAGTCACTGCAGCTATTAAGAAGTAATGTGGATAAGTGTCAACACTGATCCCTTGTCACATCCTACGATTTATCTATCCCCCTCAGGCTTGCCCATGTTCCTGACCTTCATCTCTACTGGTCCCTGATGCACTCACACCATCTTTCCACACTGCAAAAGGTCTGCTCAGGGGTAGTCCATCTATTATGGATGATATATTCCTTCCTGAGCTGTGCCTAAGAGCCTCAGCGTTCACTGCTCAGAAAAGCTCAGTACATGACCCCGTGCCCTTCTGTGACTACCCATTAAAGCACTTATCCTTCAAATAAAATTATAAAGTTATGTGACTCCAAAAATAGGCAGTGCGATCTGGTTTGGAGCTGTGAAGCTTAAAGCATCAGCTGAGTGAGCAGCAAGCAGCCTGCTCTTCTCTCTTGATATGAAAAAGTAATTTCCAGGGTGGGAGCCTATGTGGAGCAACTTGGCCCAGAGATGCCCATGCTGCACTTTCCTTTGACAAGTAGATGATTCTGCTTTGAGAGTTGCCAGCATGGCAAATTTGAGAAGAATTAAATATCAACATGTTGTTTCATCCCCTTTTTTAAGTCACTGATACAACAAAATTTCAAATTACTATAGCAACTGGCTTAAACAATACTCTGGAACTTGTGGGTATTTATCCCATGATCTAATAGCGCCGTGTTGACTGTGCTACTCTGCAAGGCGAAGGCATTAAGTCAGGACTTTATTCCTTTAACATATGGTCCCCAGGAAAGAAATCTTCTCTTGTGCTTTGTACTATGCGCTAGAGTTAAGCACACCAACAGTAAGATTCATAAAGAAGGGCATTACTTACCTGTGAGTAAACCCCAAATCCTAGGTATGGATTTAAGATTTATGGAAATAAAATTACAGACATAAAAATGAGGTTGCATAGATCCAGATGAGTGTTAACGAGGGTGAAGGCCTGCAAGAGTAATGTGTTATTTTACTATTATTCTAACATATGTTTATCTTTAAAGAAGGCGGCTGTAAAAGGTATCGCACAGGGATTTAAGTCAGGTGGGTAGGTGCAAGTAGCGCTGGATTAGGTGGCTGGGGGACCAGGTGAAGATCAAGGAAATTACGTCATTCCCAAATTCAGAAAACTCAGCAGTGAATCTGAAGGGAACTCAGGAGAATTCCACCAGAAGATATTTTAGGAGAGGTGAACAGGAGGATGCTGCAGTATGTGTTTTTTAAATTTTGGAGGAGCTAACTCCCTGTGACAAGTCCCATAAATATGGCAAGAGACAGCGGTCCTGCTGGCCAGGACAGGCAGTGCTCCCTTCTGGATCAATGTCCAGAGACCCTCCTGTCAGTGGACAAATTCAGCTCCCAGAATTAGACAGCAGATTTTCTCTTATTTGCAGCAGCCTTTCTTCCTATGACACCATGTTTACTGTGTGCTGCAAAGCAGCAAACTGCTTTTTGGAAACACACGGCTCGTTGAAAACTGACTGGTAAGGATGGGTAGGTTTGTCTAAGGGAATGACCAAGCACTCGTTGCATACTGCTGGTGCTCCTAGCCCTGCCAGGGAGAGTGCTCGCAGAGAGTCAGAAGTGGATGGATTTTGAGAAGTAAGATTCACTGAGGGCAAAGGACATGCTGTAGATATGTAAGATATACGATATACAACATGCAGTAAAGCATAGCTTTGATAAAATTTTCAACAAACTGAGGCTGGAGAGACCTGAACAGCACTTTCATGGGCAAAACTGGACTTCAGAACAGAAATAGTTAAACAAAAAGCTGATCTGAAATCAAGAGGATGAGGCTCAGCGAGAGACATGCAGAGCGCCATGTTTAGGAAGGAAAACGCCGATGCACGTCAGACGGACAAGCTGGCGAGACAGACAGCACTGCTGCACAAAGAGGTCCGGGGCTCGAGCGAACCGGGGACCGAGTATGAATCGACAATGTGATACTGTTGTAAAAAAGGCAAATGTCATTCTGGGACATATCAGCCAGCGCTGTAAACAATCGCTGCGCTCTGCTCGGCATCGATGAGGCCGAAGCAGCCGCGCTGTGCCCGGGGCTTGGCACCAGCCCTTGCAGGGGAGCGCGCATGAAAGAGGGGCGAGAGGAACTGCAAGGGACGGAAGCACATGATTGATGAGGAAAAGCTGAAGGAATAATTTGTTTAGGCTAGAAAAAGAGTTCTGCCATAAATGCTCGGCAGAACAATGTTAAATGCTGAAATTCACAAACTTGCTGGCATGGGGTGGCTATGCTGGGGAGCTCTGAGAGACTTCCAGCACTCAAGTGGGGAGCTGGTCCAAAACGCCTGGGAGCGAGCAGGCTGCCAGGGCTCATCCAGATACACTCGGGCTTAATTCAGAGCCGTAAACGGTCCCGATGGCCTTCTGGGCCACCCACCGGCCCCCGATGCTTACAGTGATGCTTACAGCGTTGCGGTCCCAACCTCTCGTTGACTGAGATCCAACTGCATCAGAGCCACCAGCTTCCACGAGAGCTGCTCTGAGCTCACGTCGCTGGTGGAGGGAGCAAAGGGGAGCGCGCACCGTGCCATGCGCTTCAACGTATGACGTTTGCTGGCAGCGCTGAGGGTGCTGTGCAAGTGGGCTTTGGACGCGTGGGATGGGAAGGACAGGACCCAGCTGTCTGTCCGTCTGCTGCCAGGCACTCTGGGGGCCGAGCGGGCGTGGAGCGGACATACTCTACCGCAAAAAAAAAAAAAAAAAAAAGACAAACAAAGACAACAGAAAATCACTTCTGTCTGCGGAGAAGCCTGCGGATGGGTTAGCTCCATAAAAAGAGTGAATCCAGTCAATTGAGAAGGGTTGGGGCCAGGAGTGGGGGTGGTTACCGCTCTTGTTCAGGGCTTTCTTCACACGGACAGGAACCAGTGCAGAGGGAGCGGACGGGGGTACCTCCCCCCACCCCACAGCTGGCTGCTTTCCATAGCGGCTGGGTTGCCTGTGCTGAGTCCCACTTGTTTTGGGGGGTAGGGGGAGGAGGTGGCATGTATCTCTAGCAGTTGCCAAAATCATACCTGCTTGCCTTTGGAAAACCAAAATCCCATTTACTTTCCCTGTGCTTCACGTGATGTGCCTCTCTGCCTGGGTCTTTGTTTTTTTCTTTTTTTTCCAAATTGCAAAGCAACCATGAATTTTTTGTACCTTGTTGCTGGTAATAAAAAGTTCACAGTGTAGTAGTACGGCTGGGTGCTTTGCTGTAGAGGCTGACACATCCAGTGATTTTCTTACTTGCACACTGCACCTTGGCTGCTTTCATGCTGTCCTTCGTGATTCCCTCACCCATACGCTTCTTTCCTTTATTCTTCTTATGGAAGAAGGATTTTGATAAAGCACTTCAAGACTTCAGCCACACTGAGAGCTGAGGGGCTGTAGCCCCCAGAGGTCTCCAGCATGCACATTACAGTGCCATAGGTCCTACTTACAGGACCTCATCCTGCACAGTGGTACTCATGAAATTAAAAAACAATCTTTGCACAACACACTGTCAGGCATGGTCTCCCTCAGCCAAGGTGAAGACAACATGCCAAACCTGTACCTTGAGCAATTTTATTCCATAGTATTTTACTGCAACACAGCAAAAACATACCCTAATAGAAACTGCCTCTCTGCAGAGGTGCTCTCTGCATCTGTTTTCTGTACGCTCTGCTCGACTGCTAGCCAGAAGGTCGCTGCCACTGGTTCTGCCACTAATGTGCCACCTACATCAGGCTGCTGGCATTTTGGTGGGATCTGCAGGCACCAACATAATGAAAATTAGTAACTGGAATTGAAAAGGATTCTTTATTAGGTTTTTTTTTTTTTTTTTTTTTAACTGGTGTCTAGTCTTTTCGACAAGATGCTGTTTCCAGCCCCATATTCTCAGTAGATGTTCTCTGTAGTCCAGAATGGTATCACATCAGAGAGTAGCACTGCCCTCTGACACTGGTCCAGCACAAGGCAGGTGTGAATCTTCCCCACCTCCGTAACATCACTCATACCAGCACACTCAGGCCTTTCCACAAGCCGCTCCAGGCCAAGCAGTAAATCTGCAGAACCAAAGAGATCATCTTACCCAGGGCAGAAATGTCATTCCCATCAATGGTCGTGACTCAATCCATGTGCCTGCTACATGTCTTGAGTTGTGCAAGGCATCATATTTTACCAATAACACATCCCTCTGGGACTGTGCATCCTTTCGGATCCCCTTAGAGGGTTCCCATTCCAACACGGAGAGGGGCAGAGAGAAGTTATTTCCCCAGTGAACTGAAAGACCTTCCCCTGCCCCCACCCCCATGACTGCTTCCTTGTGGAGAACGAGCAGCGCATGCTACCAGGGTTTCTGAGAATGGAAAAGGAGCATGTGATAGCGCTTTTAATGTCTGCTGCTTTTCCATGCCCTCCTCTGTGTTTTTTTCCTGGGGCTGTACACAATCTCCGGCCAAGAAAGACTTTGAGTAACCCTCTGAAAATCCTCCTCCACTGTGTCAAGGGAGCTGGTCCTGTGGGACAATACCGAGAAACAAAAAGCACTCTGGGCTTCCTAGTCAAAGAAACGCTCTTAGCTTGAACACATGTATCCATGGATGATAGAGATCAAAAGAAAAAGCAGACAAGTATCTCAGTTATTCTAATTAGCACAAATGCTGACGCTCACAAAGACCTTATCTCCATTGATTGAGGTGCAACCTCGTACCCCCGGGGGGAAGTCTGCACCACTGCTTTGACAGCCCTGGCACCACCACAATGTTCATATTCTGGGTTATGAAACACTGCGGCCGCTCCAGGCTTAGTGGGTTTGCTTTGTTGTTGTGTTACAACTATTGGACTTCACAGTATGCCATGCAGAGGAAACTCACAGGGGCCCAATCTTCAGCCAGGCAGTAACTGAGGATCTCACCCTGTGAAGTGTATTAATATGCCAGAAAGAAATATGAAGCTGACAGATATATTCATTCCCCATTATATGAGTCTTCTATTCCTGTACTGGCTCTCAAATGCCAGACTGCCATAGATAGGAAAGCACTGCCTCTTCAACAATCATATACACAGCAAATTAAAATTAAAAAAAAAAAAAAAGAAAGGAAATGTTACTAAACTTGACTTATATTTTAACAGATGTTTTTGCACAGAAAATAATTTAGAATATATGCTGCACTTAAAACTTTATTATGTAAAATAACATATATTATGCTTTTTCAATACCTTACTGCATAACCTCAGGATTGGATAGCAAAAGTCTGTTGAATAACTTTTCAGATAAGAGCCCATTCAGAGATGGAAGATTTCCAACCATTAAGAACACTAGCTGATTACAACATTCAATAACTTGTTCTCTTGTGCTTTACAAGTTTATTGGTGCCATGAAGCTGTAGTAGGTTCCACAATTCCCATAGCTGCGTGGGAGATGAAGCTGACACTTTAGAGAGAAACCTTTCTGTGCCTGGAATCCCCCAAACAGATAGCAGAGCCCAACATCTTCTTTCTTAATTCAGTACAAGATTACCCTAAAAGGATGAAAATCTAGAAGTCTGCTGCAAGACTGAGAATTCTTGGTAGTTTCATAACAGTCGCATGTCATTGGTGAATCACACTCGTGACACAAACTAGAAGCAGGTAGCACATCATGCTTTCTGGCCTGACAGCTGGCATTTATGGCTAGAGATTTTTCCCAGAAAATGCTGACATATATTGACAAAAATAAGTGCTAACTTATTTTCAATATTGCCTAATCGAACTGATCAAAAAAAAAAAAAAAAGACCTTAAAACCCCTGATGAAGTGAAAAAAAAGTTCATATTTTTGAGATGAAATGCTATGATTTTTTGACTGAAAGCAGAGTTCCAGCATTCACTCAAATATTTGAAACACTCGTTTTCAGGCACAATATGCTATTTTGTTCAGCTACAAATGATTTTTTTCACTCTTCTGTTCATCCAAAACACTTTGAATATTCTCATTTTGGGCTAACCTGAAACAAAGTGTGTTGTGGTTCTTTCAGCACTGCCAATGAACTGAAAAAACCCTTATTAGCCAAGCTCTATTTGCAGGTCCCATGTCCTGTTTTAATCTTTCAAAGCCTCTCTGTGTTTTCCAGCAATTGTGGGTGCTTCAGGCAGAGCATATGTGTATATGTGTATATGTATATGTAAGGCATAAAGCCTTAGTATGATGGGAAAAGCTTTTTGATTTATGAGACTGAAAAACTTCTTTGTTTTGTTTCTTCAGTACCTGAAGACTAACTTAGAGAAGACTTAAGAAAGACTTTTTATTTTAATCTGGGATTATTGTCTCTTTAGCTAATGACATGTAAGAAAATCAAAGTTTAAAGATGCCTTTTCTGTTTCCATCTAAAATACAAACAAATAAATAAATAAATAAAAATTAACTCTTGTTATTGTTCTAGAAGTGGTAGTGATGTCATGGATTTTTTGTCATTTCTTACACCTGCCATTGGAGAGTCAGATGGTTTGAATCCTTAGTGGTTACTTTTTTATATCTTTAAGTAGTCATCGAGTTATGGGGGTGCTGATGGAAGCCAAAACCAAAATTCTGTCACCTTAATGGGAGACACTTTTAGTTAATACTGGGATACATCTTCAACAGGGAGAAATCGTGGCCCAGAGAAGGGCAAATCCTCTGGCTAATCATCTCCCTCCTTCCCACTTATCTGTTGGTCACTCTCTGCCTTTTGTAACATCACCACTTTCTAGCTGTCCCAAAACTGTAGCATCCTCCAGGAAAGAAAGACGTAACTAAACTTTTTTTCCTTCTTCATCCCTGGCACTGTCACACCGCAGATCTACGCTGCAGCCCGTCTCAGTCACCCATATCCGAGCTGATGCTCCAAGAAGCAGAGAAGGAACAGACTGATGTTGGTTCAGGGCACTGTAAAACTTGGTCACACTGAAAAACACACATAAACCAAAGCAGGGATGATGTTTAAGGAAGAGCCTTGGCGGACGGCTTCTGTAAGCAGGGGAAGTTAAAAGAGAAATTAGGTATGGCTATGCCTTACATAACTCTTGACCCATTCAGGCCACTTACTTTAACCTTCCATTTTTGGGGTCCTTCTCTTACTGCATATAAAACATCCTGCAAAAGATAGAGTTTTAAAGCACTGGTGCCTGGCAGGATCCGTGAGGAGGTTGTCTGTATTGGATGTCCATCCCACCCAGGCAGCTCTGCTGGGAGCATAGATTCGTTCACACATCTCTTTCACTAACAGATAAAAAAAAATGCTGAAAAACATAATGATGTTTCCTAAATGGTGATCCTGACACGGAAAATATCTGACATATCTGTCAGATATTCCCAAATACACCTCACGTTCCCTGAAATAGCCAACTGAAGAAAAGTAGTAGATTAAAACGTGATTAAAAAACATCTATGTATATGTTTTGTTCAGCCATCACATTTTAATGTGATGTATATATATGTAAGTATATATATGTTTTATACATATATGTGTATATATATACACGTGCATCTTTTTTCCTTATCTTTTTACAAAGGTACTTTCATAGAAGCTATTTTCGCTAGTTCCCCACAAACTTATACTATATGTATTCATGCTGTGAATTAACATTTTCCTTTCTTTCCACCATGGCTTTAATGATTGTGAGGGAAGCAGGAGTGTATTTTCTTTTAATCCAGTTCTTCCTCCAGTTTGTCTCTGAGGTTTACAGAACTAAATCTCCTGCGTCTGTCTTCCAAGTACTTCTGCCTTGGCAACATCAGCTGCTGCATGAGAGCACAGGCTCTCCCGCAAAACATGGTTGCGGCTCTGAGTTTACTATCTTTCAGATCCAAGAACCCATTTCAGCTACTACTGAAGTCAATGGAAAATGTATTGGAGGTATTGGGTGAAAAACTTGCTTAATTTGTGTTTAAGTTTGGTGAGTTTAATCCTGGTTTTACAAAAGTCAGCAGGAAAGCTCTTGCTGTCTTCTGAGGGGCCAAGCTTTCCTTCGCTGTGGTTTTTCTGATGAGCAGATTGGCAGCGTCGCTCAAACCTTTCTGCACTCACTAACTCCCCTCATAGGAAAAGCCCTCTGAGTGCCCTCGAAGTGCTACACCACTGGCCAAAGATAGGGAGCTTATTTGCCATTTCTTTTGATGAGGCACAAACTAAGCTATAACTCATTTCAGTGCCTCAGAATTGCGCTGGCCTCTCGGGGATGGAAGCCGTACGGGCACTCAGCTCAGCAGGCATGACTCTGAGCTGACATAACCAGCACAGGGCGACTGCTGGGAGCAGAGCTGCACATCACCCTCCAGCCCGACAAACACACAAGACAGAAAAGTTGTTCTTGATTAAAAACAAATATCGAGCATGGCAAGAAAATGAGTAAGGATAAACAGATTAAGTGTGATATGTCTGAAGGCTTCCCACAGTATAAAAGCCATATGTGGGAGGCATGAGCCTAAAATTAAACTCCTAGCAGTGTGAGTTAAGGTTTTTTAAAGAGGCACCTGACATCGGAGGGGGAAAGTCTGAGTAATTGGCTCCTCTAGGGAGGCTCTCGCTAGCTTTTCCCATGATCTGCACCTTCTTCCTTCTGCTGTGCTCATCCAAACAGAAAAACACAACTGGAGGTGGGACCAGACAAGCTGACCTACAGGGCCCCCAGCCCCGCTCAGCCAAAGGCATCCGCACACCAGGCAGCAAGGCCAACACGGGTGGCCCGGGCCAAGCCGTGGCCCCTTCAGCTCCCCCTCAGGTCCACACAGGCTGGAGCCGGTGTGAAGGCTGAAGTGAAGCAAATCTACTAGCAGCCTCCCTCTCCTATGCTCAGCCACCCCGGGCCCTGCACCACAAGCTTGAATATGAGAGAAAGAGTCTTTTTTTAGAAACAGGCAGCAGATTTTTACCAATAAATCAACCACAGACTAACGCAGCAAACAGTGACATGGGACCTTCCTCCCAAACGATGAGCAACTGGTGGCTGTCCCTATGGTAGTCATCGCAGACCATAACCTCAACGCCTGCACAAGCAGAAAGGCCAAGTGGCATGTTTCGAACATAAATCTTGTATGATTTCATTCAGTTCACCAAGAGGTTTTCATTTGAGGTTGCCACTTTTTGTTCATTTGGCCATGTTGCAGGCTTGGATTCCACAATGCAGCTGGCATCCTTGGTGTCCTCATCATCCACCACTCTTCACCATGCGGCTGCCTCAAAGTCCTGGCAAGACTTGCCTGCTGCCCCCACACAGCTGGGGTTGGTCAGAATTTCCACCCCTGGGTCTCCCACTTTCCCATAGGCCTCCCCACAGGCTCCCCACTCGTCCACGGGCATGAGAGAGCCTACAGCTAGTGGGAAGCCAGCATCTCCAAGACTTTATGGCAAAGCACTTGCACTGCCAGTGAAGCTGCTCAAACCACATGCCTTCCAGTAACTGCGCAATCAGGCAATCATTCCACCAAACCAAGCTGAATAGCTGTTTGTTGCTTTAGCTTGTAAACTGCTCAGTTCGGATAGTTTCCTCCTGATCTGTCTTCTTTATAGACCCTATCAGCAGCGTCTTCTCTTTTCTTCACTGAGGAAAACATAAATCAGATCCAGTCAAGGTATATTTGTTTGCGACTAGGAAATCCTGAAGCAATGGTTTGCATTGACTCCACTGAGAAAAAAAACATGGTGAGACCTCTCCCAGGGGGCCACTGCGGCTCCCAGAATATGGGCAAAACTTGCCAGCCTTTTGCCACTAAACCCTTTACCAGTTATATAATATTTTCATATTTTTGAGAGACATCCTATTTACACAGGGTGCACCGTACTCAGCCCATATGCCCCTCTGCTGTTTCGGTAGCCCCGGGGACCAAGCTCTACCCCTGCCCTGGTGCTCAGAGACCACGGGAAATGCATGCAGCGCCTCAGCCCCCGCTCTGTAGCAAGTTCTTCAATCAGCTCCCACCAGCAAATGAAGAAAATGAATTTGTTATTTAAAGCTATTGGCCATCCCATGTCAGGCACAAAATTAATAAATGATTGGGAAGGGGAGCTTTTCCTCTTCTCCCTCTGTGGAGGAGCTGTCTTCATCCAATTCTGTACCGCTCCTAGATGAAGTAATTTTGACTCTTTGTTTTAGCTATTTCTAAGTCATCCAAAGGCAAAACTATCTTTAGATCTTTACTGGTGTTATGGCTTCTTTTTCACTGTAACATGTCAAGCATGTGGATCAGCAAGACACAGAAGCTGCTCCTTTATTAGTCAAGTTTTTTCTAAATGAGAATTCATCTGGTATGAAACGACCTGCAACATGAGAAATAATCAGCTCAGAGATGTTTTGGAAGGGCAAGAGGTGAAATTCGACCATTATCAGTATAATTTCTGTGCAGTGCTCACACAACTGTTCATGGAAGGATATAATTATTATAAAGGATAACCAAAATAGCCTAATGGAAAAGAGTGCTAGGCTCACAATGCTGCTCACAGGCTTCACTATAAACACCATGGGCCTGAAACACCATGTGCACCCATGTTTCCTCCCTCAAAACTGAGGGTGCACCTGAAGGTAAGTAACACAGCCAGGAGACAAGTCTTCCCAAGAGTGCCCCCAGAGTCATTCTGCAGGGTAATGTGTTTTAAATACTAAAAAGTGAACACTTGATGGCATGTTGTTCATCTCTTCAGATTTTGGGGGGTTTGTTTGTTTGTTTGTTTGTTTTTAATTTACAATGCAGGGCAAATCTTGCCTTCAGAATCATTGCATAATCATAAGATAGAGTTGGTGGGTACTTCTGACTGAACTAAATATTAGGAAAAAAAAAGAACACCATCTGAAAGCTACATCTGTATAAAATAGTATGCTCAGCAATGCTTGGAGCTGGATACCTGTGGCTCCTTTCCATTTATTTGTTTGTTTGTTTGTTTCTTTGTTTGTTTATTAAGCACAATCAAATGTTAGGCATATGCAGACAAGTCATCATGGAGGCATAAATTATTTCACACACCTCCACTAGCCATATCTACTTATAGACAATGGCCACAGCAAAGAGACTAAGGGAAAGAGCTTCCCAAGATTTAACTTCTACTAGAAATAAGGATCCCCATCATGCTCCAAAAGCCAAAGGGGGTATGTTTTTTACCATCTATGCTGCACATAAAATCTTCTTATACAGGTGAGAGTACCTTCCTCTATGCCACATCATAGATATAGCTGGGTAATATATATAGTTACTGGAAACCTCATTCTTTCAGTTGCACTTCCTTTGGCACAGATAGCAGAAGCATGCTGAATGGCTAAGCATGCAACCTAAGCATCATAAATATCTATTACTCACTATGACCTGCTCCAGGCCAAGAAATTAAGCAATATTTTTCAAAAGTTATCCAGAAAGTATTGTTGATTAATGAATGCATTCAAAATAATGAGCTCTCTTGGAAACACATTAAAAAGAAAAACAGAGATGAAATTAATCAGATTGATTTTTGCTGACAAATTATTAGCCCAGCTTTGTCAAGTAGCAGTCTAACCAAAAAGGATTTTATAATCTGTTTTCCTTTAATTGTCCAGTTGTTGCCTCTTTGTTTCCCAACTATATTGAACACCTTTGCTCTTCATGCAAGCTTCCAAGAATTCTTTTCCAAAAAAAATTGGGTTAGAGTTGGCTGGTCTGAGGATGACTAATTTCCACCTATCTCACTTTTCTCGATCACAGTGGTCAGCCAAAATTTGGGCTCCAGCAGACTGTTTAAGAAGATAATGAACCCAGTTGATTTATTGATGGCATCCTGTGTATTTATCAAATTAGGAAAAAAACGTACAAAGACCTGTTCTCTTGGATTCAGGAATAGTCAACATCAGGAAAGGAGTTCCTTGCAGGTACCCCTCACAACCTTTCTGGTCAGCAGCTGTTCCTAAAGCTCTTGGTAAGAGCTGTGCTACCTTTCCATCCTCATCATCTCCTTTTATGATGATCTCCTGTAGCCTCTCTCGTACACTTCAGTTCTCCCAGAAAAGTCCACCTATTCATAAAGTTCACATCCTTGAGCTTGCTGTGGCTCCACTGAGTGTCATAGCTGATACATTCATTGTATCCTAAAGAAGCAATAGCATACAAAACATGTCTTGCCATTTCACCAAAAATTTGGCAGGATTGGCTGTATGGAGATATACAAAGTTACTTGTTGAAGATATCAACAAAGACGGTGGCGTAGTTAGATATCAGCTCAGAAAAATTGAATGTGCTCAGATTTATTTTACCCCTATAAACATGCACCAAATTTTGTGTGTGTATATATACACATGCACCCCACACACACAAATGCACAGAACCAACATATACACACAGTTATATGAACACATATAGCATATTTTCCTACAGATACACCCATATACACCGAACAGATGAGTTCATCACTTTTTTCTTTACTATTTTACCACTAGATAGAAGTTTGTTGACATTAAAAATCTAGTAAACCCAGAGAAGAAGAAATTGATGGGTGCTGAGCAGATGCCTACGGTTGGTGAGGAAGATGAAAGCTTGTGGGGATGCTGCTGCCATTCAGCGTGTTTGGCAGGACAAGGAGGAGAGGAGATCATATACAGATGTGCCCCATCACAGGAACATTAACAAAAACTGAAAGAGAAAATTCTTCTTCCAACTGAACAAGATAACCTCTCACCAATAAGCTTTTAACCAAAACTGTCCTCTGGGGGAGGTTCTTCTTCAATTTCCCAGTCTGAGGTCTCCAGTTATGAGATAGCTACAAGATTTTATGACCAGCACATATAGGCCAGGATGGTAAATGCCCATGTTCCTCTCTTTCCCACCATTTCATTTCTTTGTCCTAAGGAATCAGAGCATGGACAAATCCCATTGACGTAAATGCTGTGGGGTAGAAAGAATGTTTGCCACCAGGCCACGCTCTGGAATGGCAAGTATGCAAGAATTAGCATCTATAACTCTCCATAAACATTGGGGTTAATCTCCAGGGTTTACAAGACTCTTTAAATGTGTTTTAATAGGACAATATGCTTTACACAGGACCCATCCAACACTTCACATATCAGCAAAGTTTACAAGAAGGTAAACTGAGCTGGGGTAATAGTTCAGATTTGCAGCCGGGGCTCTAATGAGAATGCCAAAGTCAAAGTAATAAATGGATCTGCAAGTATAATATCTTCCCAAATGGCCGAAGAGCATTCCAGTCTGGCAGAACAGTCGGAAGGGAAGAGCTGCAAGAATTGCATTGTTCTCTCTCAAACTCCGAGATCTAAATAACTGGATCAAATTACTGCACATTCAGTGCAAAATGATGGGCCTGCATTCTGCCAGCCTCACGCAGCGCGGGTAGGACGTCGCTCCCGGGGCAGTCCTGCTGAGGCAACCAGTGCTGCCCACAGAGTTTGATGCTGATGAGAATGAGTACATGCAGTTAATCAAAACTGAAGACTGCAGAGGACCAAAGCAGCTCAGTGGTGTTTATGCAGTATTTCATTCAACCAGCAACCCGGCAGCATCTTCCAGAATTTGCTGTCAGTCTTCTTCTGGCAAAATAAACTGGCAGTATTAAGACTGTGAGAAAAGCACCTCTCAGCCTCAATTGCCATCCTGGGCTCTCTGATCTCACAGCTGATCTCACAGCTTCAAGTCAGGAAAAATTCTGTGGAGTTACTGGAGCACCAGTGCTGTGGCACAGTTGTCCCTCCAGCACCTCCTCCAGACAGGCTTTTCTCCAATGGGGACTGGGGTTTCTGCATCAGGCACCATCCAAGCCCCTTTTTGGAGCCTCTTGTCTCTTCCTGGCCTTCTGTTAATCTGCTTATCAATATCCTCTTGTTTACACAAGCCCTTCATTAAGCTGATAGTGGCTAAAGATTTCTTCAAGGATATAGGGTTTAAATGCCAATTGTTATCCCAACTGAGAATTCAGGTACTAATAAAAATAATAATAATAATAATGAAAATGACGGATACACTTTTAAAGGAGTTAGAGTAGCATCCTGGCAATCAGCAAGACAATGTTGGCACATCATGGATAAACCAAATAAACACAGCCTGTTCTACTATCCTGGTACTGGAAAGGAAAACTCAGACTGGCATTCATTTCATCCAGCCTTTGTGAGATGTCCCTGTCTGAGCTGGTCATCTAAACTCCCTCTATAGTCAAGAAAAGAAAGAGGATGCTGGCAAGGCACAGCCAGTCTGAACTATTCCAACATCTAATTTAGGAAGAGAAGATGGCAAATCTGCTCTTCTCCACTGATGACAAAAGCAGTCTGCATACATCACCAGTTTGCACATTTGTGCCTTCTAGTTGGCTAAAGGCAGGTGAGATGAATACTGTCCTGTGTTTATAAGAGTCTTGGTTGACCACTTGCTTCAGATAGACTCCACCTCTGGGGTCAGAGCAAGCCACTAGCCCCAAGTACAACTTGATTTTGTTTTGGAGAATGGTTTTTAAGAACGATTTGGTTTTGGAGAATGGCTTCAGCCTCACAATTACCCAACAAATTCATACAAAAGGCCACATCAGACTCTGTTAGTAGATGACCAGTTTGTTTCTAGTTAACTTATTCTTTCTGTGATTTTTTACCCAAAACCAAATATCAACAAGAAAATGAAGATGGAAAGCTTAAGAAGTGGCATATTTCCAATAAATCAACACGAAAACCAGCCAGACTATCCTAATAAATGTAATGAATGAGTTAGGTATTCAAAGAAAAATGACCTCATATTTCACTTCTTTATCCTCATCCTAATAATCACAGAACATTTGCCCAACTTAGACTTTCTTTCCACGCCTCTATAAAGACCTGAGGGGACTTTTTGGAGGGAGTCAGCCAATAACTTTGCTTCATTTGCTATTGTCTGTATTTATCGCTTGGCGCAACCTCATCAGAGTATGGGTAGATTGGCAGCAAAAGGATGATTGCTTCATTATAATAATTAAATCTGCGCTGAGACAGGCTGTCTCCTCTGCTACGTGAGAAACAGCTAGAAACTTTATTTCATAAGCAAAATTACCACTGGCCATTTGAAATGCCAAGAGCAGCTATCATTAGATTTGTGGTTCGGCTGGCTCTGCTTTCTGGTGCATGGGCTACGCAGGCTGGGGATTCATCAGGGAGGAACCAACCTCCCTGACATGCTGGAGCAAAGGGGTGACCAGCAAGAGAAGATCTGACCATTTCTTTAGCACAAAATCAGAAAGTTCAGGAAAAACATGTTTATGTACCAAGAGTAGAAATTCTGTAATTGCTTGTATAGTGAATTGGGAACAATTTTTCTCCTTTAGAAACTTAAGCTTGACCTGATCAGTATTGCTGAAATCTGGTGGGAAGATTCCCATGTCTGGAATGTTTAGATCAATCATTATTGTGTATTACAGGAGGATCAGCTGAGCAAAACCTAAGGAGGACTTGCACTGTTTGTGAAAAGAGTTTTGTCTTGCTTCCAGATTATTGGTAACTCGGGAACAAATGTTCTCATATTTTTATGGATGACTGTCCTCAGAAACGGGGTCTGAGATGGATACAACCAGCATCAACTCTATAGCCAACAGGGAAGACTGAATTTCATTCATTGAATTATGATGTGTAGGGACAAAAAAACCTGCATGTCATGGGTGCTGCAGCCTGTGCAGTACAGGTGAGAGACCTCCCATTGCATATACCAACACATTTGTGGAATATCCAGACACGTAGAAGACACAGCATAGCTTCAGTAAATGTGATGTGTACCATGCAGTGTGTAAAATCTGGTGTGTAACATAATATCTAATAGATTTTTTCTTTACAGGTTACCAGCTGGTCAGACAGTGCAAAGGAGTGAATGTGTAGATATTAGCCATCACAGCTGGATAATGTTTGTTGGGATCATCATATAACCCAGCCAGGACTGGGTGTTTTGAAAAGCCTGGCTTCAGAAAGCTGAAAATATCAGAAGGAAGAATTCAAACACAGAAATGTGAATGACTGACAACTGCTTAATGAAAGCAGATCAGTGACGAGTAGGATTAATGAATCCTGGTTTCTGAGGAATGTTTTTCAAGAGCAAGTGACTCTTGGTGTCAAATAAGGCTTGAGTTTGGTCAGAACTTTCCTCATTGCTGTCTACTCATATGGGCTCTCTCTGGGGTGGGTCCTCTGATATGTAGTAAGTAGTGAACCTGTACTAAAGGCTTTCATCCAGAGAAGTCACTAATTGAAAAAGAATAAGTTGATAGTAGTGAATAAGAATAACAGGCTGTAAATTGTAGCCGTATGGTAAGAAAAGGACACAAGTAGAAATTTATGGTCAGCAGGAGTTTTAAAAGTATGTTAGCTACAAGTAAGATCATCACAAAGGTTCCACATTACTACTAAATGGACTTGATAAGACTGCCAATAATAATCCCAAAGAAGTAAAAATGTTAAGTAAATATTTTCCACCTACATTTAGGAAAAAAGGCAGATAATGTATTGTGTCTTATGGAAGAAGAACAACCCTTTCTTTTAAAACAATAGTTTCTAAAGTTAGAAATTTTTAATTGGCAGTTCCTGGATAACTTGCATCCAAGAGGCAAAGATGTTCACGGGACCCCTGCTGCTGATTTTGAATAGGTCTTGGAACACGAGAGAAGTTAGAGATGTGAAGGAGAGATAATGTTGTGCCAGCACTTAAAGAGAGTAACTAGGATGACGTGAATAAATATAGACCCGTCAGCTTGACATCAATCTGAACAAAATAATAGAATTGTTATTTAGGGACTCTATTAAGAACTAATGGAAAACAATAAAATTAAATTGAAGTTATCACAAACTTATTAAAATAGATCCTATCCAAATAATTTTGTAATGTTGGAGCATGTACAAGTCTAGCTGGTAAAGGTAATAGTGCTGGTCTAAACAATACTGTTGATCTAAAATCTATGACTTTGAGTCATCCCAAATCCATGTTAAGAAAACACAATTATTCAGACTTAAAATGGTCTACTTTACCAACAGAAAGGTCCTCAAATAAGACTGTCTTTGGGGAATCAGCCAATCTCATGAGTTGTGTTCTTGGCCCTTCACTCTTCAACAACCATTCCCTGAGGATGGAGTTGGTAGATAACACAAAGACTCGGCGGGGTCTGGTGAATGATGAAGACATAACAGCTAATCTGGGAGACCAGTCTGGTTTGCTTCATAACTGTGACACAGCGCAAGTAAGGAACAGTGAAAGAGGTAAGACCTACCAAGTGAGGAGATCAGTGATTTCCTTTGAAAAGGAAAAGGATTTTCAAGTCCTGGTAGAAAGTCAGCTGAATAGGATCTCTTCACGCATGTCAGTGACTAAAGAGACCAAGAGTCTTTGGCTGTGAGAAGTAGGGTCCATTAAGGAGCAAGGTATTCTCTGCGTTTCACAATGGTGTGGTGGCTCCTACAATTGCTTTGGTGTTCAGAAGAAGGATCCTGAAAAAAAAAAATCAGAGAGGATTCAGGAAAAAAAAACACAATAACTTGATTAAAGGACAGGAAAGCATGCCTTTTTCTGAGAAACTCAAAGGCTCAATTTATGTGGCATGTCCAAAGGAAGACTTGAGGATGTTTTCATACTAATGCGTTACAGCTATAGAGCAGAGCTTTCACAAAGATGGGCTCCTTCATTTATCGGACAAATGTTTAACAAATCTCATGGGCTGATGCTGAAGTTAGATTCATTCTGACAAGACCAAAGCACTGTTTTTCAAAGGGGAGAATGATTAACTGCCTGAGTTACTCACCAATAGTCTCCTTGTTATTGATTAGTTTCTAATAAAGATTGGAGATTTCCCTAAGAAAGGAAGGAAGGAAGGAAGGAAAAAGGAAAGAGAAAGAACGAAAAAAATAAAAAGGAAAAGAAAGTTGGTTTTGTAAAACACTGAAAACAGGAAATTTCAAGCAGGAAGAAACCCAGGTAGTCCTATGGGCTCTGTGACCATGAAGATCTGTCTAGAAGACCCTCAGGTCTATTCAAACCATAAAAATCTGGGAAAACAGATTGTCAGTGATATCGCATACTTTCAGTGAGTCTTTTGTCCAGGAGACCATCTTACCTCTGAGACACCCAGGAAGACCTCTCTTTACACAGCAGGGCATTCAAACATTCCCAAAGTTACTGTCTATGTTTACCAGCTAGATGTTCTTACAGATATACAAAAAAGACATCTTGGCTAGTCCAGTCACAAATTTTAGTCGCTGTCAAGTTTTTCTGCAGTTGTTCTTTTAACTGTATCTTGAGAGTGTAGCAGTTACCCCATCCTAAAAGGACTTCTAGATCTTGCAAATTACTGAACATTTAATGGCTAGGAAACTAGCAGTTCAAAACCATTTATCTCTTTTCTTCATACTCCTCCATTCCTTTTGTGGCATTGTAGAACTTCTTGCAGACTGATTTTACACAGAAGCTGAATGCATCCCCTGCTGTTTAAAGCTGAAGAGCTGATCTGATGGGAAGTACCTCTGTCTGCTGCTTTGGTACGCTCAGTGGGAAAGCTTCCATTTGCAGGGCTTATTCCTTTAGTTCACGTGGCCTTGCAGCCCATCAGTTTGACCACTTCCAAAGTTTTAAATAAAAGCTTAAGCAAAATCACCATGGTTTTCCCCCTTTTCCCATTAAAAATTTGTGAAACTACCAAGTTTTCCATGGCTTTTGCCAAAAACCACAACCTGCTGCAAATTCATTCAAAAGCGACTCCAAACTTAACCCAGATTAATAACACTTCCAATTAATATGGCCAAGTTTTGCAGTTCAACAGATTAAAAATCGTCAGGTTTTGTGTCTCTGTGAACATTTTGTTCCACTCAAATCACTATCCCACAACAAATTGTTACTGCCAAGTTAAAGCCATAAAAAAATCTACCTTTGCATTTTGAAAACTCTACACTTTGTTGGAGTTCAGATCTGCAGTTCAATTATGTCCTGTTGTATAAAGATGGGAGGAACCTGCTTCTAGATCCAGAACAGTTTCCAAGTCATAGCCCTACCCAGATCGGGATAGTTGGACCCATATGCTTTTGTTTGGATCCATCACTATTTTTTGCTTAAAATGGAGGGCGTGCTCAGATCATCTGTAAGTGTTTCAAGCTAGCATGTTTTCAGACGTTACCTCCCTTTAGCTGAAAATCATTGTTCCTTGACTGAAGTGTAATACCTAGCCACAGTTCCCTACCAGTGCACAGTGAAAGAGGTTCGCTGGCCCACCCTCATGGGGAGGAAGGAGATGAGAAGGGTGAACATCATGAAGATGCTATCTCAATTGTTTGTAATCACATTAACTACCTCCTACATTTTCCAGAGGTTGGTTTCCTCCCCCAGCTTCTGCACTCTTTTCCATAGGTACGATATCTGGAGACAGAAACATGGGCTGATGATGACTGAAAACACACTCCCTCAAGCAGGATGGCCCTTGCACTTTCTAGACCAAAGCACTCTCTGGGACCATGCTGAAAAAAAAGATTTATAGTTTTTAATCTCCTCATGAGGTATGACTGTTAAGTACGCTGTAATATATAGGACAGGAATTAATCCTGAATTTATTTAGTTTTTTTTTTCTTATTCCATCTGTCAGAGGATTGCCATTTCAATTATTTATTAAGAAAATCATGTTTTTCAAGGTAAATGCATTACTTTTGTTATCTGCTTTCAATTAGCTGGGAATTCACTATGTTCAGCCAAATGTCCATTCATCAACAAATTCCAGATTCCTGGCAGTCTGAACAAATTCCCAATTTTCTTCTTTTATGGTTAAAATAAGTGAAGATATTCATGCCTCATGCTAAATTATGGCTGGGCTTAGACTAGCCTGGAGGGAGGAGAAAACAAGTATGGAAAGTCTTGAAATATATTACTAGATGTTTTGATAGGAGTAGAGCTAAAATATTTCATGATCTGTTTTCTCCAGGTGCTTTGTTACACTATCTGGGTTACACTACTCTCCTTCACGGGCCACTTACTGAACTGAGAGGGTCATCCTCCAAAATGTGTGCAACAGGTTGATAAGGCGATGTCTAGCTGCAGGGCTCTGCCTTCTACGTAGACATACAGGAATAAAAGGAAAGTACAACACAACCTGTGCTGCTGCAATGTCTCATGTCATGTCCAACTCTTCCGCTTAGCGAATTTGCTTGTTCAGTCCAGTGCTGTGCAAAGGAGCTCCAGTGGTGTCACAGACAGCACCAGGGCCATCGGCACACCCTAGAGCATCGAGGGAGCAATGACTACAGAGAAGCACAGTGGCCACATGCTATGGCAGAATAGGGTCCAGGCTTCTTCCCTGGAAATAATTCAGTGCTGGTTGTCCTTTCTCCTCCTGCAAAGCAAGGCTACCTAGACGGGGGCCAGCCCATTGCTGACGTGGCTACGTGGCTTGCGAGACCCCAGCCAGTTTCTCAGCCCAGCACCATGCTATGCTGTGTAGCTACGTCCATTGCAGATGGTTCACTGCCCAGCCAGCCACTTTCTGGGAAGCGAAAGCTCCACGCTCCAGCGTGGGATGTGGGCTTCTTACAGAGAGGCTGTTTATCCTCAAAAGGGAGTATAAGTGCTCATTAAAATGCATCATGTTTGAAGGTACTTCTGGTACCTGCTTGTAACTGACACTTCAGCTGGTGCTGGACCAAAGACCTTTACAAGGAATCTCCTGGGCAAAGCAAAGAGAAAGGCTTGACCCCTGCCAGCTGTGGGGATGGAGGGCAACCAGAAATGCTGCCTCAGCTTCTATGCGTGCTCACTTGCAGCTCTGAGCTCTGTTAATCTCTAGGTACTGCTTTGAGTGGTACTTCTGTGCATGGTGTGACTGGCCCCAAGGCCTGGGGACAGCAGAGGAGTCAGAATGAAGTGATCCCGCTGTCCTGAATGGCTTTATCAGCCTCCTTCATCTCTTCAGGGCATCAGGCTGTACACTCAAGGAGGTGTGCTTCACGTCCTGGGCACACCATGGCTCCCTGCTGGCCCCCATGGCCACGTTTCCTTCCCAGCGGGCAAGGGGACAGGGAGGAGGGTAAGTTCCCAACAGGGAGTCTCGATTGGGCTCAGGAGCTTTGGTGTGATACAGGCACAGGCTTAAAACGCTAGCAGTATCTGAAGCTCAACTTCTTCCTTCTGAAGTAGTGGAGATTTTAATTTTAGTCATTCATGTTATCTCCTCCTTCTTTTGTTATGAAACCACTGTCTCCCCTGGCTGCCTCAATCGATGTTCTCAAAATTCCTCTGTTCCGATCACCTCCTCTGAGTCATGCTAAGTCATCTGGGTCTTGTGTTGTCCTTCCGTTTCCCAGCTTAGTCATCACTGGCTCTGATTATATTTGTTTGGTCACCTCTTCCTTCCTCCTTTCCACTCAGTGGCTACTTCTTTTGTTTTCTCTTTCCCATGATCTTTGGTCAGTAGTGCTTTCATTACACTGTGGAGCAGGACTCTTCACCCTTTCTTGTCATACTCAAGTGTTTATAGGTCTCTTCCTCTCGGTGCATGCTCTGAGATGGAGCTCTCTTGTGCACCATAGTTTTTATCATGTGAGTAACAAAACAGTCATCAATCTGTCTCTCATTCCCCAGGCTGTGCGGAAAGCTAACAACGCTTACATGGGCTGATGCCTTCCCAACCAGACAGCAAAGGTAGGAAGACGAGATTTTTTCCGTACACCATTTGTGTGCATCTCAGCCACTCTCAGCACAGCAAGGTGATTAGGCTGAAGTTTTTGAGTTTATCCAATGTCGTCTTCACTTTTTGGTGACACAGAGCCCTGAGAGCCACCCTGCCGTCCAGCAGCTCACTCAATGGTGTGTGCTCGTGGTAAGGGCTCTCCCAACAGACGAAACCATCGCAGTCTCTTCCACATCTGTCTAACATCCTACAGCGCAGGCAACTGTGAACTCATGTGTTTATTCTACTAGTAGAATACACCTGCAACTTAAATATTGTATGATAAGCAGATGTTCACTTCTATAGATTGAACAGTGCACGAAGATATATAGACCCCAGAGATTCAGATTTAGCAAGTGAGCGCCAAGGTCACAACTGGACCTTCAGATTCAATAAATCTTGACATTACTGGAGCATTGGGGGAGGGGAGGAAAGCATCGGCATGGACATATAACAACTTGTAAAGTATGCCAGTGATGATCTGTGAAGCTAATGTAAGTCAAGCCGATTTTGATACGTTACACTGACCCTGCCAGGCAAGAGATGAAATAACTCAGGATTTGATTTGGAGTCACATATGGAACTAAGGTGTGGAAATGGTGATAATAAGCCCCTGTTCACATGAGAAGCAGGGAGGGGGGGGGAAGCTCTATTCAAAAGAGTAAATTTTTTTTTCTCATGATATAATAAGGTTGCCATTTATATAATCAGTGTCAATTTTATTCTAATTAAGGTATTTTAAATGACATATCTGTGCTATACTTTTCTTTCATCAATGAAAACCACTGGTTTAGCAACAGGGAAAAAGTCCTGCGTGAGCAGAGCAGGTACCAGCGGCATCCCAGTGTTGTCTCCCAGAGTCAGCTCTGCTGGGTGGATTTGGAGGCCTGGCAAAGAGAACAGGTTACTGGAAGTAGTTTGGTCTCTAAAGTCCCTTTAGACCTTGATCTCTTTGCTGGAGCTTTAAATACAGGCTGGCAGCAAGGATGGAGATGAAGGGAGGCAAGGACAGCCTATATGGACAGCCTGTGCCAGCATCACCACAGAAGAAAGAGAGGCTGGAAATCGACAGGGTTAAGGAGAGTAAGAGGAAAGGAGGAAGGTTTTAAATGGGCACCAAAATATCCTGAAAGGGCTGTGTTTAAAGGCCTTCATAAGTGCAACTGAGTCGGCATTGCCTTATGATAGCTGCGATGAAATAGCACTAAGGGTATAAACAGAAGTGGATAAAGTCTGAAATGCCGGAGGCAGCCTGGACGTGCCTCTGTCCGCCCATGGCTCAGCCTGGGCTGTGAAGCCCTGCAGAGAAGTAGCAGAAGCTGGTGCACTCCAGACTCTGCGCCATACCCGCTTGGCTCCCACATCAGCGAGTTCAAAGCTAGCTTCCTCCTGTCCACACGCGGCCGCAGCCAGGGCTTGGTGGGGAAAGCCTGCGCGGTGCCAGCACCAGGCGAGTGTACGTGACCGCCCCATCCCTGCAGGCACCGGGCCCGTTCCACACCTGCAGTTTTGCAACTGTCCGTGCGGTTTTAAAACAAAGAGCTCAAATGGCCCATTGAGCAATTCATAGTTGCAACAAAAACCCACACGAAGGTTGTGAAGGTTTCCAACAAGCAATTATAAATTACACTGGTGATTCTGCCTTTCTGTTTAGACTAACTCATAATGGTTTGTGAGAAGCATCTACCCAGCAATTTTTAGGGACTTCCAAAACACGTAGTTCAGCCAAAAGCAAAACAGAAAAAAACACCACCAGCAAGGAATTCCCCAGTTACTGAATTATAACAAATAAATACAAATACCTGTTATAGTAGAAGATGGAGGCAGATGCAAACAAGAGAAAACAAACATGAAAATGTTGTACTGATTTTTTTCTCATTGAGGCAAATACCCACGTGAACGTCTCCCTCAAACTCACTTTTCTGAAAGCAGAGCTGCTTGAAGCAAAAGCAGCCAGAAAGATGCAATATTTGATGGCCTCTGTGGCAACTGAAAGGAAAATTTGGAGCCAAAGTGGTTATTACTAGTTGTCAGGTACAATCTATGCAAATACTGTGCTCCCAAATAAGACCATGGGATATAAGCTGGCTGCCAGCTGTTATACAGATAAATAATCATATCATTCAAAAAGCACAACAGGCTGAAGCACTAGTTTGAGATTTTCAAAGTGCTTGCACAAGGATGTTCCAGCTGTCCATGCATAGGTACCTGCATTGGTGGCTCAGCCCTCCCACAAGGAAATCCAACAGGAAAAGCTGGCGGCAGTGAGAGGCAGCCAGGACCCAGAGCACTGTCCTCTCTTGCTCTCATTCTGGCTCCAGTTTTTCACCTTTGGGGATGCTTTAACTCTCACGCTCATGTATGGAGGATATAGGCACATTTTGCTTCAGAGTGTGAAGTTCACGGTACGTACAGGCTTGGAAAAGGCTGCTGTAATTATCCTATTTGCAGCAGGAATTTTTTCTGCCAACGGGTCTTTCATGAGAGACTGCAATGTTCTGCTCCCAGGTTTCCCCATGAGGCACAGGAGCTGCTACTTGCCCTGGTGCTACCCAGCAGCCCCAGCCAGGAGCCCCCTGACCCCGCTCACCACATCCTCGTTCTTGGAGAATTTCCCCTGTGGCCACAGGCTCCAGGACCATTACAGAAAGGTATTTCTCAGTTGTTTCTCCACTGCTCCATGTACAGTAAAAATCCTGCTCAATCAGGGCAATTGAGAAGTGTTTACACTATCTGGCCTTTGTTCCAGTATCTATAAACACTGTCTCCAAAATATTTCCTATTTCCATACCAGACATGCACATTGTATCTTCTTTACTGGTAAGGCATAGATTGTGAATTTCCCTGCCTTGGAAGTTGGAAAAGACAACTCTGGTATCAGCAGCAACTTTTAAGGGAGCCGCTGGCATCCTTAACAAAAAAAAATCATTTAGGGGATATCAGTTTCCTGCTTCCCTGTCATCCTGTGTCAGATCAGGCTACAGGTGAAAGTGAGTTTAGTGGTTACTATTTATTCCCAGCCGACTACTAATCCCATTTCCCTCTGTTGAAATAAGGCGTTAAAATCAATGTATTCTCTCATTGAAAGGAGGACATTCCAAACAGCTGTATCCTTCAAAAGCTTCAGCCTTTTCTTTCCCCTTACCGTCTCCCTAGGTAGCCCTCCGAGACACACTGTTATGCGGGATGCCAACTGCTCGCTATTCATCACGGCCCTATTCTCCAAGGGCCCATTGATTTTGAATAATTTATCACATGATGTTTTGTGTGTTGCTGCAGAAATAAATCAGAACTGGAACCGCCAGATGCTCCTGAGTCCCATCGTACCGCGTTAATTTATTAAAGAGGGGTTTTCTCGGCACAGCCATGGGGTGCAGGAATCTCCTCCGCAAGGAGCTCTGAGGATCGGGGTTTTGTCCTGAGCCAAGTGTGAAGAGCGCTGAGAGAGACTTCAGTGTGGAAGCACACGAGCCTGGAAACCCTCGCAGGGTGAGCAGGCGGTCGGCTTTCCAAGTAGAGCTTGTGGTGACAGAGCTCCAAGAAAAATACATTTAGTCTTTAAGCGTGTAGCTTTTGTTCTGGGCTCACAGTCTCTTTCTGTTTCTTGGACTAGGTCTCGCACCCGGATATGGCAAGTAAATATCAAGCCATAAATCACAGATGTGATGCTTGCTTTTCTTTCTTCAAGGTTGTATAATACAATGAAAAAGATCAAGCAAATGCAAAGTTATTTTACACTGCACATGCACAGAGTGCAAAAGGCCTTGGCCCTCTTCCAGTGACCCTGCAAGAATGATAGGCCTCCTGCTAATGTGAAGATCTATTTTTCTGAGGCATCATACAAATCCTCTCATGGATTGAAGGGTTTCTCCTGTTCTTGTTTTCTTTAATGCTCTTGCAATATAGTTAATTGAACATATAATGACCCTTCCTTCAAACCTTCTGCACGTGTATATTATGGCAGTTTCATTAAATGTGCCTCTGGCAGAACAGGAAACTCACATTTCCTATGTTCCTTCCCAGAGTCTTGAATGCATGTCAACAGTTTTTTGGTACTTACTACCCTTAGTCATTTCCCATTCCCCCATCAGAGCCTTCGAGCCGCTTCGATCGCTGCTAAGACACAATTTTGCCTCTGACGTTACCACTGGAGCACCAGACTGACCCCCCCTGGAGGACAGGAGGCTTCTGGGACTTCTCCTTGAAGTTCTGGGACCTGGTCTTTGAAGTCCAGCCATGTCAAGGTTGTGCACTTGGTTCCAGCACTTCCTAATTCGGCAGTGCCTGAAGTTACGCTTCTGGTGCTCTTTTGAAATCAGTTTCTCGTTACCTGTAAAAGGAAGAAAAAACCTAGACTGCATCATTCTTCCCACCTCCCAAGACACTGTTCAGGGTAGTTCCTTGTCTAGGACTGTGCCCACCATACAGGAAACACATCACAGGAGAGCAGGTTTTCCAGTACGGCTGACACATCAGCAGCCTCTCTGCTAATCTCTGAGCATGTAAAAACGGGACTTCAGAGCATCATATATCTTAACTAACTGACAGCCCGTGGTGACAGCAATAACACGCTCTTTCTTGTCACCCGTTCCTTTGCCAGGTTGCAAAGCTTTGCAACACCTCCAAAGGGACTTAGCAACCTTCAAGGGAGCGAGTTGGCAGGTGGGTTCAAGTCCCTATTTCTGTCTGCACTCTTTTCTCCTGTTCTTAAGTTTTCATTTGCTGTGATATTTTCCCAAATCTGTAAGCTAGGGAAAGATATCTTAAGCTCATAATTCTAGCCCAAACAGCTAAAGTTTGCCAATGTTATGAGAAAGCATAAAAAATAGCTTATAATGGGAAGTGTTGGGCACTCCCATCTTTGCTGAAGGCAAAAATCCCCACCGCGCTGCCACCAAGATCAGTTCCAGATTTCCCTGGGTTCTGCGACACGCAGAGGGCCTGCGTGAGGAGCTGCTAAGTACGGTCAGGTCCAATGCGCTCTCGCGAATCTCTCAAGAGCGTTATTCCGAGGAGATTTTTTCCTAAAATCTTCAGGGGACAACATTGGGAAATGCTGATTAGTCAGTAAGACTGTTGTTTATCCTCCTGGTGGAACACGGCTTCTGCTAAACCAGAGCCATTCTCTCCTTGAAGATAAGCAAATGCTAGCAAAATTACTGTAAATCATGAGATTACTGGTTAAGGTTGCAGCAAAACATAATTTGCATCTTAACCCTGTTTTCTCTCATTTATAGCCATCTTCAGATGTCTTCTTTGGCACTGATAACATTTGTCTCAACCTAAAAGTGAACTTTGGAGGAGGGGGAGTCCAAATAAAACCTCTACAGCTGCTTTTGAATTATCCAGGAGGAAAAAAATGCACATTTCCCAGCATAAACATTATCTTGGTTTTATTTATTTTTTTTTCTGTTGTTTTCTTTTTTTTTTTTAGTTCAAGGAGAACATTCGGTTTATTTAGAGTTAGATTATTTTATGTTATTTAGATGTCAGCACAGCACATCTGTAGTTCTCAGTGAGACAGAGGAACATAAGAACAGCTTTACTAGGTCAGACCAAAGGTCCGTCCAACCCCGTATCCTGCCTCCAGCGGTGGCCAGTAGCAGATGCTCAGAGCAAGGAACAGAGGGAACAGGACCAGTGCCAGGAGCCTCTCCCAGTGTGCCTGCTGCACTCCCCAAGCTCTGTGGTTTCAGGACTTCCTGAGCTGGGAGCTGCAGCTGGACTGTGGTGTTTTATGATTGCTGGTGGCCCTATCCTCTATGAATTTGTCTAATCTCCTTTTGAGCCCCTCTACCCTTTTGGCCTTCACAGCTCCCTGTGGCAAGCACTTCCACAAGGCAGCTATGCTGTGTGTGAACTCAACACTTCCTTGCCTTCGTTTTAAACCTGGCAACGTCCTTGGAAAGGTCTCAGTTCTTGTATTATGAGAAACGCTGAATAGACTTCCCCCATTGCCAGACCACTGGTGGTGTTCACGCCTTTTTACATAAGCTATTTCATCATTCCTCTTGTGGAAGCTTGGTTATAGCCCTCATCATTCTTGTTTTTCTTCTCTCTGCACTTCTGGCTCTCCTGGATCCATTTTAGGAGGGGTAGAGCATGGCATATCTTGGACTCAGGATTTATGATGACTTTCTTTCCTGGTAGTACTTGATCTGCTTTTTTTTTTTTTTTTTCTCCATTGCTGAGTACCAGGACAATGTTTTAAGAGAATTTTGTGTCACTATTCCAAACCTCTTTCTAAAAGCCAATAGCTTGCCGAGAGCCAACTGTTGGGTAAGCACTGGTAGTTCTGTTACTTTCTCTTTGTCTCATTACTTTGCTTCATTACCAGAGCTGAATTTCTCCCAACTTTTTTTCTCAGAGCCACTCTCTTGTGTGAGATGCTCATGAGGCTGTTTGATATTGACTCTTCTGAATAATTCTGTATCATCTACAAACCCGATCGACCCACTATTTATCCCCTCTTCCAGATCTTTGATCCATGCATTGGATTATACCTCTTACATCTACACTGTTTTCTAGACTAGAGGATCTCTGTGAAAGGACTTGGGCCTTTTTCTCTCAGCAGCTTGGCTTTCCAATGAGCCAGGTGTGAAGTACCACTTTTGGAAGGCTGGATGTGCTTTATCAGTGATGCCTGGGCTAGTCACACACTTAATGACTTCTGCAAAGGTTGGCAACAAATTTGCAAAGCATGACTTTCCCCTACAGAAGCAACATTTCTCCACTTCTACTATCTCATGCTTATGGGCTCCATCCATATCTATCAGTTCTACTTCATGAGATAATTTTCAGTAATTTGCCTGGTATGGAAGACCAGCACTTAAGTTTGTAGTTCTAGGGTTCATTCTTGAGTTATTTCTACCTATAATTAATATATCTGGAATAAAACATTCAAATGTGAGGTTTAATTAATAATTAGAAGGACAACAAATATCCCCTTTAGGCAAGTTCAACTGTTGGTATCCCTGTTGGTCTATCCCTGTTGGTTTTCCTGTTAAAAGCACTAACTTCTTCCACAAACTGGTCCAAAGTATGCCCACAGCTAAAATATTTTGAATGTGATTTTCCAAGCTGCTCTTGTTCCTTGAATAAAGTGTTGATTTAGTTTTT
This sequence comes from Chauna torquata, assembly GCA_013399475.1. Taxonomy (NCBI): domain Eukaryota; kingdom Metazoa; phylum Chordata; class Aves; order Anseriformes; family Anhimidae; genus Chauna; species Chauna torquata. Next base: position 153,888 of record VXAL01000431.1, on the reverse strand, counting down.
GCTCTACAAAATACAATGGCAGGTTCTTCCCCCAGAAACTCCATTTTTTGTATTCACAGTTTTACTCCTATAGTTTCATGCGAGTCAAACACAATACAATGCATCAACCAAACATCCAGAAGTTGTCCTATAGTTTGGCATCTGAAATTAATGCTGCGATTGGAGTTAGAGCTCTCATACACTGGGAAAGGCACTAGTATTATTTTGCCTTTATAATTTCAGTTATATTGGTACAACTTTCCCTGTGCAGACTCCTTCCTGGAATAATTGTGCATTACTTTTTTCTTTTATTTCAGCATATATTCCTTCAGCATGATTATTTCCAGTTTTACAAAGTAGAAATTTGCATACCTGCCCCTTTTTAAAATGTCATCAGACGTATAACATAGGGTAAAACCATGCAATTTTATATTTGGCTTATCTGTCTTATACGTCTGCGTATGTGCGTGCGTGTGTGCATAACACTGCATGCTCATTCACGCAGATGTTAGAGAAGGTAAATGCATGAACAAAGGTATGCATATGGGAATTGTGTTTTATTTAAAAAAAATGCTAAATAAGAACCAAAGAGGTAGAAGTTACCTAAAGCAGTGAAGGCAACCCACCAAGTATTTAATCATGAACATAATTACAAGGATGAAAGCACTGTCTGTGAAATCAATGCAACCTATCAGGTGCTTTAAAAATAGGCTCACGCTTAAATATTTTGCCCACCTGGGGTTTCAGTGGGTACCATCATGGTACCACCTAGGCAAACAAATGCAGACTAATGGAAGGAGTATGGGTGCTTTCACCTCTCTCCCTCAAAATTAGCAGCACCACCGCCCTGTGCATTCCCACATGGTAATACATCAGGGCTGTGCAGCCTTGCCTCCACCCTTGAGTTTGATCAGGGCTGTGTTTGCCTCAGGGTGATGTTAAATTCAGGGTCTGCATTTCAGGACTACTCATCTTCACTTCGCAGTCCTCTCAGCTGCAGTATATCACTCACAGGCCAATACCCTTAACACGAGGGTATCCCTTGTGGCACACGCTAATTTATAAATGAGAATGATATCTCAGTGCGTCACATTTCAGTGAAGAAAAACAAACCTTATGGACTCTTTTAAGGCTGTGATAAATTAGAATGTGCACGGTACAAATATTTATCTTGCACCCTTACTACAAGTATTTCCTTTTCACTGGTTAATTTAATTAAGAGGTGTCCCTTTGGAGTAAAACTTTGTAAGATGGATATATTTCTCTCCAAAACATAATTCATTTTGAATGAAGATGAGAAAACTCATAGCTCCTGAACTTATTAATAATGATCTGAATTAAAATACATTCCTGGCTTCCTTGAACACTTACATATGTTAAGGGATAGCTGGGAGGGGAGGCAACGGGGATTATTTTTGTTTTCATGAGAAGGACCTGATCCCAGAAACACTGTCAAACACATATGATGAGGAGTTAGTCACAGTGATTTCTTTGGCAAGGGGAAAAGAAGCAGAAACAAAAACAATGCTAACCCAGCTTTCTGTCAGGGGTGGGGGGCTACCAAGGGAGCCAGTACGGAGTCACTCTTCTTCTCTACTGATGCCCAGCATCCCACCTCACTCTAAAAAAAGAGCCTCCCTACACTTGGCGAGCTGCCTTTGAAGGAGACCAAGGACACAAGCAGGAGAAGCGGTGAAGCATGCCTGGGGCATCCTACAGCCCGTAGGTGGTCACCCTCCTGCACAGCCCGGGGGTCCACGGGGGCCTCCCTCGCAGCCCCCTCTCTGTGTGACCCAAACCATCGCCCAGCACAGCATATCGGGCCCCCAGCAAAGCCAAAACCCCCAGAAGACACCATCCCTGGTTAAGCTCACAAGTTCTGGGCAAGGGCAGCCACTGTGAAGAAGTTATACGTGCTGTAGACCAAAAAATCAAAAGGAAAAGAGGAAAAGAGGAAGCCTACTAGAGAGATGAATCACAAGCTATTTGGGGATTTGGAAGGGCAGGATTTTGCCTGGGGTCTGCTGTGCTAATTTTGGATGTGTCACTTTGCTTCACTTCTTGGGACCCCTTCCCAACTTTTGTCTGATCTACTTTAAGGGTGGTATCTCTGGGTCATGAACTGACTCCTGCTGTTTCTGCAATGAGACAACGGGGCTTCACTCAAAAACTTGCTGAAATACAGGCATTACGGGGAGATGACAGAATTGCAACTGTTTTTTTCCAAAATATCTGCTTTGCCTCTGCTCACAGTGTAATTCTTAGAATTGTCCATTAGAAAATTAGTTCCCAGCTCGATCCCCAAAGACGGTGAGCGATTTTGTGCCTGATTATTTCTTCAGGGGAACATTTAGGCATACAAAAGTTTGGCAGCTGCACCTATTCTGAGATGCTACTTCTTCCACAAAGGTTGGTGTTTACAACTTCCATCCTTGCCTCTGTGGCACACTGATAAGTGATGATTTTAATGACGTTCGAGGTTGAAGGATACTAAAATACTTGACATTTCATTTCCTTTTTAGAGGAGAATTTTTTTATCAGTTTAGAGTATTGTTTCAATACTCCTACATATTTTCTCTCATTACAGAGCCTACCAATATACTGCTAGCAGACTCACTAACAAAACAAGGGGCATCACTGCCAGAAGAAAAAGATATTGAATTATTGCTGGAGGCATAATCAAAGAGGTTTCTCAGAACATTATTCAAATTCATATTGATGTTGTTTTGATTTTGCAGCACCAGCACCTGCAGAAACCTCTCTGCTGGCCTTAAAACCCTTGGTAAGATTCAAGCCAGAGCATTTGGTCAAAGCCAGCTCTTACATCAGTGACTGGCATCCCTTCAAGGCTCACGTGTCCCACTTCTAAAAGAACAATTACAGCCATGCTGTGAGTTGAATGACAAGACTCAAAGGAAAATGAACCTGAAGATGTTTCCCTAGCAACTACATGCAACAGCGTTCCCATCAGCCCAACATTACAGCATCACGCTTTGAATCAAAAATAATACACACTGAAATCTTTACCAATTGAACGGCAAGCGCTGCCTGGCAGAGACACAGCCTTCTTTGGTGCACATCTCCAGTGCCTAACTAACAACGTGAGCTTCCCCCCTTGTGTGGAAGACCACCACGGCCACTCTGGGTGAGGAGCAGCAATGGCCTTGAGCAGAGGCTCACGGAGAATATCAACCTCAAGAGATGGCCCTGAAAATATAAAAAAGCTTAATTTCGGTATTAAAAGAAAATCAGTGTTGACTGTCCTTTTGTCCTCCTCTTCCTGATCCTTCTCACTACATCACTAGTACAATTTTAGCGATGCTGTTTAATGCGTTGCCTTCAGCCATCTGACTCACATTGGCTGTCTTGAAACAAAAGCCGTGAGTTCCCAGTGGGCAAAGGGAAGTTTACGCACCTAACTGTAATGATCTTTGTGTGGCAAGTCTTTCCTACTCCTTATTGCTCATCCTTCCTAAAATGGGCCGACTGTCAGAAACGACACGTCCTGGCGCAACCCGCCCTTTCTCTCCTGGCAGGACTCGGAGGCAGCCTTCCTCCCCACCACATTGCCACTGCAGTTACAGTGAGTGATGCTAACAGCGGGAGGGAAGAGGTGACAGTCCCACTACTCACCTAATAAACCCATCTATCCTTTATTTACATTACCACCACTCTTTTAACCGATGTAGTCCAGCCTCCTGCACAAGGCCAACATTTTTTCCTGAATCCTGCGTTGTTATCTGCCAGAAGGGCAGTAACCATCTCCCTCAGGGATGCATCGCAGTGTGTTTTAAGCTTCTATATTCCACCTACTTAGCTGCTTGCACACCTACGTTTTAAAATATCTCACTACTGCAACACTATCACAGTAATAAATAAACAAACAAATAAGCTATTGTCTGAATATCTAGGCACACAGCTGAAAGGCTGCTATGGCATCATAGCGTAAAATCTGTTTGCACCGGTGTATCATCTGTTAGTTGCACCACTGCATGCAACATTATACCACATCACTCCAAGAACGATTTCCACTCACCTGTGCTGGAAACTTCCTGTTCTATAAAAGCAGTTTCCACCTTTTGAACCTGAAAATATTCCAAACTGTTCCCCAGAGATGGCTTTCCTTAGCTGACACATGCTCAGCATCACTGACACGGATTAAATTAGCAGTATTAAATCAAAAAAATTGTATCTCACACTGTGATTTATGGTTTACCTCCTGCAATACAAGAGGCATTTGGCACACTGAAGTAGAGGTACATCAAATGCCACCAACGGGACATTTTTAAAAAGAGAACGTGAGAGGAGGGAAACATTCATCAGCAGCCACGTATTGGCGGTGCAGCTTTTCCTCCTGTTGGTTGGGCGCTAATACTCACACCATCCCTTCTTTTGATAGCTCTCCACATGCCAACAGCAAGAAAAGCTCAGACAGAGGCTTTGCAGAGCAGGGCTGAGCAGCCTCAGGATATCTGAGAGCCTCTGTTGATCAAGTAGGAGGGAGGCTGTATTTGCCCTGACCCAGGAGAAAGGGAACATTACTTCTTACCAAGGGAAAGCTGAAGGTTTCTGTGACTGAGCTGAACAATTCAGGAAGGAAAAGAACTGTCAAAAAGCTGAAACCTCTCCTCAGTGAGGAGGCAATCCTGCAGCTGTCGGACCTGCTGTGGGAAACCAGACCCCCACTGCCTCCCAAGGTATGCTTAGGGACTGGGGTGGCCCACGAGACTCACAGTTGCCTGCAGACTTCAAATAACAAGTTTCTTACCTAAGAGAAAGGCCTGATCCTGCTCCCTCTAAATCCCCAGGGATCTCTCAGGAGGCTTTGGAGCATTTCATTACTGTATACAATGGAGGTCAAAGCCTGAGAAGTCCAGTTGACTTCTCTATAACTCAAGCAGCAGCCCACCTCCGTACTTAGGACCATGAACAGTCATGGATTCTCTTCTTGTGAGCATCTTGTACGAAGTTGTCTCTGCTGCTCCATCAATCCCCTCTGTTCACACATCCAGGAAGATATAGATGCAATAGGTCAGGCAGAAAATATTACAGTTTTCCTTGATGCAGGATCTCAGACCCTGTCCTGCTCATCACCGTACCTACATGGCATTAGGAACGTTATCTCACGCCTAGGAGCTGTTCCTTTTCAACTCCCTCAGCTGTCTTGCTAGCGTTATTTGCAAAACCTCCCTGCTCACTGGCTGGAGCTGGCACTAGAATCAGGATCCATACTTCCAAGGCTTTAATCCAGCCTCTTTGCTTGCTGGGAGCCAGGGCACGGCTGCTCCTGGCTCTCCATCCCAGCAGGGGCTGGCAGCCAGAGCCGCTAACGCTGCAGCCGCAGAGGAGGCGGTGTGACTCCCATGCGCACGTACCCGCAACGCTGCTTTTTGAGCTGGGATCTGGCAGGAGCTGCTCCAGTCTCAGGACCTGGCTGCTGCAGCAGAAGCACGTAGACTTACCCTGAGGAGAGCTGAGGATTTTGTGTGCAAGCATAGGAAAGCAGCAAAACAATTTCCCTTTCCCTTAGAGTAAAACCAAACCCTGCTCCCACAGAAATCAGTGGTCAAACTGCCATGACCGCAGCGGTGCCTGTTCAGGTGCTTTGTGATTGATGCCTCTTAAAAGGAGTTTTGCTTCATTAACATGCCGAGTCTTTCTAATTGGAATATTTCATTTGCTCCGAGTATCTGGGTTGTCTACATAATGTAGTTGCCAACAGGGAATCAGAAGGGGCACCTCTGAACCTGCAGGGAGACCAGGAAACTTTACTGATTGTTACGTGTGGGGAGGGAGCGAATGCGCAGGCACGTTCCCAGAGGGATGCCTCCCTGTGCGATGCTGTTGTTAGTGAAACTCCAAACTTCAGGTTGAAGCAGGAAGGCTACTGAAACGCAAATGGTCCAAAGAGCAACAGGGACCATATTTGCTCACACTCATCGTGCTTCTGCAGAACAAAATGGCTGAGTTTTGCCTTTTGTGAAAATGAGATTTCCTGGGGTCCTGAAGGCCAAGCTCCCCGCCCCCGGAGGTGTAAAGGTCGTGGATCCAACAGCGGAGAGGTGAAAGGCGTATATCTCAACAGCCACTTAAGATTCTTCCTCTGGAAATGAATTCTCACACAAAAGTGGCAAAAGAGAAGACATGGTGCAATGGTGAAACAAAAGCAAACAACGTGTTTCATCCTCAGGATGCATTACTGAATGTGAGAGCAGTTGCTTTACTGCGTACCTCTGGCTTTTCATGTCCACTGGAACACAGCTGGCCAGCGATGACAAAAAATCCATGCATTTTGGTGCATTCAAACAATATGATTTCAACAACACAGGAAGAAATGTCCTTCAGCAGAAAAGCCAGCAACAGATAGAGGTGGTTTATTGTGCAACTATTTGCTAAATAAAGAATGGTGCCATACCACACGGCAGAATAAAGCTCTTTTAGACAAAGGGTTGATTTTTGTTGCAAATGGCTTAATTAATCATTTTCCTTAGCTCCAGAAGGAAAGAGACTTGAGCTACAAAAGCTCTGCTTGTATTAACCTCCAGGCACACAGTCGTTCTTTCCCAGAATTCATTTAGCTGTCAAAATGGGCAAAAATAATGCCAGCAGCAGAGAGGTTCAAAAATTGTGAAGTCCAGGCACTCTGATGATGTTTTTCCTTTAAATAATAATAATAATAATAATAATAATAATAATAATAATAATAATAAGTAATAGAAAAGCACACTGAAACCTAACTCTAGAGAAGATTTCTCAGAAGGGAGAGGTGGGGTGAGGATACCACCAGTGCGTTTATACGCAATCCTTTCATGTAAATTATTTCAAATGGGAGCTCTTTCTCTTGCCTGCAGACAAAAGCAGAATGCATCACTGTTGCCAGACCACCTGGGACATGGGGAGGATAGGAAATTTCCAGACGGGTTTTAAGACAATTCAGTTATATGTTTTCAGCCAGAATAAATGTGTGGTTTTTTTTTTTTTTTTCTTTTTTCTTTTTTTTTTTTCCTGAGATAGCTTTTCCTTTGCTCTATCTAGACCACCAAGAAAAGAGGGAGGCACAGAAATTCTATTGCATTAATAGTCTTGGTGTTTACGGTTTTGGCTTTTATTAACTTGTGGGAGCTGTTTATTGAGTCATAAACTCTACTAATGGGGATATTATCTCTAAATTATATAAGTGCTACAGTATTTGGGTTAGTTAAAAGAAAGGTTTAAAACAGTTACATACTTACAGTTTATCTCAATTACCAACATGATCCCATAATGGGAATTTAATTGCTAATTGCTAGCTTATATTGCAAAAGAACTACAATAACAACACACAATATATAGCCTGCGTAAACATGTCCAGACAATTCTATATTACCGCCTTTCACTGCTACCTTCTCATATGGTGGGGTTTTTTATTACGGTGATTTAATTCCTAACTGCCTCAAATTAGGAATCCCTCTTTGTCAGGAAGCATTCCCACCAGTGCTTCATTTGACTGATTTCAGCAAGTCTTCTGCACACACTTGAATGGCTTTACTCAAAAGGGACAGACATGCATACACTTAAATACTTCGCTAAATTAGATTCTCAGAGAGCCCTAGCAAGAGAAACGCTGGCTCCATTTAAGTCAACCCAAGTTTTCCTGTTTACCTAACTGGAGTGAAATTTGACCGAGGCCCACTGGCCAGAGCCTGAGCCAAGCTCACTGAGGAGAGTCAGGTCAGCCTGTGAAGCACGGCCATGAGTCTCTGCTCAGCCCCAGGTCCAGAACACCCCAAGAGAGGGATCACATGCATATTCAGCATGTAGCATGGACTCATGCTCCCTTGACACTGTCTGCCCAGCTCAACCCAGGCTATCCTCAGTTGCCTGAGGCTCAGCCCTCCCTGCGTGTAGCACTCTTGTTGCAGTATGGTCACAGCACACAGCGAGGGTAGGGAGCAGCCAAGTGGTCACCATGCTTGATGGCAGCGCTCCTCTAGCGATGCTGATGCACCCCAAGGATGGGGTTCATCTCACCCAACAGCAACGCAGACATCCGCATTCAGCACAGCCAGTGCAGAGGGAGGAGGACTCTGGATAAAAGGCTTCCTGTAGACGTTCCTGCAGGCTAATCACTCCCAGAAGTGCCTGTTGCCCTTCCATTGGCAAGTAAGGGATTGAGAGAGCTAGAGGAGGTGCGGGCATCTGCATTGAAGACATCGGAAGACAAGGGAGGTAAGGCCACCCCGGCTTAAACCTCATACTAATATAGAGGTTGCTGCATCCCACCTGCCATAGCAGCTCTTCAAAAGGTCTTCCTCGTGTCTTTCAGGACAATGACATTCTTCTGACAGATTTGTACTTGAAAGTGGGAGCTCTCTGAAGCATGGTTAAGTGATACAATTAATTTATGCCGTTACAGATCATCCTACCATGTTGCTTGTCTGGGATCGGCATCAGGTTTCAGAGAAGTTCATGAATCAACTCCTTCACTTCTTTTTGTTTGTAGGTCTTAATATGAAACTGGTCTGACAAGAGAGGAGAGCAAAGAGGACAGACGGCTTTGTTGAAGGGCAGACGAGGATAGCTAGTTTATTTGTGAGACATACCAGAAAAAAACTCCAATGATTCAGAAATGCCCAACTGTGCAGAGAAAGATTTTATATAATCAGTCTATAACCTTAACACATTATACATATATTAACTTCCTCTTCTTAGTTATACTTTCTCACTGGTTTTAAACTTCATGTTGGAAATGGGTGGGGACACGGACTTGCCCCGATAGCCCTGTCCATCTTGTTTGACCATTGTATAAAACAAGAGTGCTGCTTCTGTCTGGGTCTGAGTCACCAATCAAAACAAACAACATCGAGAAATTAATTCAGAGAAAATAGTAACTTGGAAAAGGTTTTTTTTTTTCAAGAAAATCTTTCTCAAATGTTATCTATTCTGACCTCTAAAATCTAAAAATGATTTTTAAAATCAGATTGAGCTCAGATCATAGCATTTTCTTCCTCCTGATATTGTCATTTCTTCCCAAACATGCTACCGTTTTGTCTTTCTCATTGCAGTTGGTCTTGCTGTATGTACTCTTGGCTAAGCCAGAAGAGGAGGGCTAAGCCACCTCAAGAGACAGAAACACTCTGTAAGCATGCAATGGATGCGCTACTGAGGGTACAGGACTTTACTGCTTAAAGAACTAATGTGTCTCTCCACATCCCTGAGTAACTTATACCTGACTACAAGATGTTAAAACAGGTAATTTTTTCTAAAGATCAATTCCTTGTCTCAAACCATGGAAACATGTAGAAGGGTCCAGCAAGCAAGAGGCTAGCGAACTACTATTAGTGGTATACGGACTGCTGCTCTCTGAATGCTGCCAAGTGACTGAAAACTTCCATTATTGTGGTTATTGTGGAATTAGGACCCCTGCAGTTTGCCATGGAAATTAGCCTTTTGGGAGGCAGCAGAAGTGTATCCTGGGCTAAGGCAGAGAGAGCAGACTTAGGATTCAACAGAGCCTAATTTTTTTCTGTGAAGAGCTTTTCTGCTGTGAAGTAGGATCAACTCCCATCAACACATGAGGTACAAATGCGGGAGGAGGCTTTCAGCATCTTCTCAGTCATGTAAATGAAAAACACCTGATCTGTCCGACATCGGCACAAATGGCTCTGTCTAGGAGAATAGAGGCAGGACCTCATAGAAAAATATTGCCTGGTGAGGAACTTTATTTTTGTCTGCAGTAAGTTAGATCGTCTTTTGGCTGCTTGGGTCTACCATGTCTGAGGGGGCCCATCTGCTGGTGAGCAGAGCAGGCTCTCTTAACTGGACACGAGCAGAAGCTGATGCAAGGCTGCAAGCTAACCACCTCTTTGCAGTTCACAGCCGGTCAAAATTGCTGCAGCAGCTATTCCAGACAACTATAAGCCTTTTATTCTCAAATGCCACGTTGAGGAAATAAAAATTAACATTGAACACACAGCAGACCCCAGTAGTGAGATGGGGAGCCAGTACTGTAATGTGAATCTCTTTGCTCCTGCCATGGACAGCACAGATACTTGTGGAAAGAAGATATCTTTGGCTCCCCTACAGAGATCGAGAGCTGAGATTAACGGCAACTGTGAGGGCTGCCTTTCCCTTTATGCGATGCATGTTTTAAAGCTGTGGCCTCCTGCCATCTTGAAACATTATCTTCTGGTATTGTCTTCATTCAGGCCCCTCATCAGCAATGTGAAAAGAGAGAAGAAGCTAGTGGCAGGATTAGAGGAGAGGTTGAAATATTCTGGGCAGCATATGCTGCAAGTCACATTATACGAAGAGTATTATTGGACTGCTCATTGGCTGGGGCTTTTCCTTCTGGAAGCACTGCTGCTTGTAAAAGAGAAAACTGGTGAAAAGTGTTTATAACACATCAGACCACAGCATACGACACATTGTGAGCACAGTGACAAGCACTGAAAATATTTTTCAGGCCCTGTCTGCTCTGCTCCTAGGAGATCCTTTTGTGCTCATCAGGGTTATGAGAGATACATGGGAAAAGAGGAGAAAGAGAAGCACGAAGAAAAATTCAGAAGGTTATGAATAAAATACATAGAGTATCAATAGGAAATATCGAAACATCAGAAATTAGGTAATTCCCTATTCTTTTAAAAAAGAAAAGAAAATCCTTTCCCTCATTCCATGGGCTCAGACTAGGAAGAATCTTTCAATACCAGATACAGTCCTCGCTATTACAGGCAACATTTCCTATAATTACTCTTATCAGATGATCCACCTCAATGTTAAAACTAACCGGGTACTTTGCTCTTGGAAGGCTGTATGAGACCCTCATTGTTTTAGAAGGTAGAAACCTTCTTTTGTTGTCCAGTTTAAATTTATTCGTGGCAAACCATACCTAGTTTTTCTTAGGCTACTCATGTCCTTAACTGAAAGATTATTTTCCTTGCCTGGCATACATACCCATAATGAATTTACAAAAAGCAGCCATATTCTCTTTGAGCTTTCATTTCATTTCCCTAAACAAGCTGTGCTCCTTTAGTCTTCTTTCTTATTTCTTTTCTCTTGGTCACCTTTCTAGTTCTTCTCTGCCGTGGTTCCAGTTTGTAGTCGCCTTTCTTGACCATGATCAGACTAGATCATGATTGACCAGACCCATATATAGGTCCACACAAAATGATATGAAATTATATTTCTTATGCTTTTTTTTTTTTTTAACCCAAAAGGGCTCATCTTTGTCCTACGCACATAAAGAAAAACAAAGTAAAGTAAATTTCCTGTCTCTAAAAGCTACTTTGAAAGTTCTAAATCTTCAGAATCAATCTTCCTCGGAAACCATCGGCTGAACAAGATTTCTACAACTGAAAGACATCCTTCTGAAGTCTGGGAAACACTAAAAATTTACAAGGGCAACTGCATTCATATAAAGGGTCTTGGTGGCATGTTTAAAAAATCTTCAGCTTTCATCAAACTGGCTTCAAACACAAGTTGTTATTGTTTTGGCTCCTGACACTATCCCCATGGTCAGACAACTTTCTTGACACATAAGAAACTATTTTCTTCTTTTGGATCAAAAAGCAGTACATGGTCTTGTCCACAACTTGGAACACTTTAACAAGTTTTCACAGTTTTCTTTTTGACTCCCTGGACACAGACCATCACTTATCCATTTTATTGCAAACACCTTTCTAAGTAGCAGCAACACACATAATTATGTCTTGCCTCAAGTATCCTTTTTTGCTAAGAAAAAAGGTAAAAAGCTGCCAAAAACTTCATATGTTGCCATATGGAGTGAAAAAAATTTCTTCTCAAGAACCAAAGGGCTAGAGAGAAGACATACAGTTAGAAAACTCATTTACACTGCCATATAAAAGTGCTGCAAGATGTTTCTAAAATGGAATCATAATTCTAAAAGAAAATGCAGACTTACTGAATAAAATTATTATTTGAACTACTGTCTTTTCCTCTGTATGGGGATTTAAATACACTGAATTCCCCCTCTTAAATCAAACACTTTCTCACCAAATTGCAATTTCAGATTACAGAACGCACAGGGTTCTCAGTCTACTGAGTGTGTGACCTTCCCAGCAGCAGGCAGAGGTACGCTAGCTCACACCTCTTCCCCTTCACCTATGGAGTCACCATGGATGAATCAACTTCCCCCTTCATTGCAGCTCTTGCATTCTTTAAACTGAGGTAATTACTTCTCTCACAACCACATGTGGTAAATTGAGATCTAACCACAGCTTTGAATTGGCACAAGCTTTAAAAGATACAAAAATGCTAACAGGAGCTTCACTTAGGCATCACAATTTAGAGCAAAGAGAAAGGTATCAATATTCAAAGGCCAAGTTTAGTGCTACCATAAGAAAGATGCTCATTAAAATGGTACCAAAATACCTTCTCTTCACACATCTCACCTGAGTAAAATTGGGTGGTTACTAATCTGAGTCACATTCAAAACAAAAAGCAAGAGCTGATAGCTTCTATTCCTTGCCTGCAAGATATTTACTTCTACATTGGTAGGTTATAATTATCTCTGATACCAGAGCAACTTTATACTGTGCTAAAACCTTGCAACTATTTCCTCTGTAAAATAAAAAACTTTGACACAAACACCACTTAAGCATCACCACAGGGATATAGCAAAAAGACAGATATAAGCTAAAAAGCAAGAGAGGAAATTTGAACAGAATTACCCTATTATGCTAATTCTATCTGACCTAATATTATAAGAGGTCATCCAACAACTGCTTTTGTTTGCAAAACAAAGTAGGGTCAGTCAGATTTCTCTGTGTTTTGCTGTGACTCAAATATTTCTCGGTACTTGCACATTCTCCATATGACCAGGCATAAAGATAAGAAGATAGTTTTAATTACGCTTGTATAAGTATGAAAGAGTACTGTTGATTTAGGAGTTAAAAAATACACAAAGTATGTATATATGTTGGAATAAGAAATTAAATGTAATAAAACCTGCATCTGATTTGTTTTTATTTTAGAAGAAATATCTTCAATATATAAGTAAGTTTTGGAGCTGAAACACTAATCCAAAAGCAGTGACTTGGGCAGATCAGATCATTCTTCCTTGCCAAACAGATCATCCAGAAGAGGCAAGTATTTGATCCTTTTCACAGGAAGGGATGGTGGCTGTCCATTCCAGTCATCTCCACTCTGAAATTAGTAACCCAGAGAGTATTTTAGAATATAATATTGAAAACAACAACTAAAAGCTGGTCAATATAAGATTGAATGTGCTGCTTCACTTCCACATACAAATATTCTGTGAACATGTGGACTTTTATATAGCAAATCCTCTTAAAACATTACTACGTGCATATTTTTATCAATCTTGCAGAATATTTTGTTGAACATTTCCTATCATTAGCACTTCTGCAGATATTTTCAAATTAAATAATGGTATATTTTCTTCATTAAGACACTTATACTTGAAAACCTTACAAGTCATCTGTCTCAGCGCCAAAATCCACATAAAATAATGATAGAGAAAGAAGAAAAAAAGTCAGCTAAACAAGCACAACTCCGCTGCTGAAATCTTTCTGTGAAATACAGATACCGTAGCCCCATTTTATCACCGTTGATTCAAAGTAAGTCATGAATAGAATGACAATTGGATTCTAAAGTTGAAAGATTCAACAAGATTTAAATCCTTTCCTTTCACTGATCTTTTCCATGTCTTAGTATCTCTTCATTAAAATATTCATGTATTGTACCAAAGATAGTCTAAGTATTGCAGCTAACTAATAAAGTCAATTAAAAAATGGATAAACAATACTGAAATCAATTTGGATGCAGTTCATTAAAAACAGCACTATATGTCAGTGTAACAGTTACAGCAAGGCTTTGGAGCCAATGAGGAAAGGATCATCCCAGCATGCTGATGAACGATTATAACTCCTCTTGATGAACCTTTTTCTTTTTTGGCTTCAGCTGTAACCTTCCTCCCCTAACTCCCATGTATTGCTCTCAGCTGGGACTCTTTAGCATCAGTCACTCCTGGAAAGCCCACCCACTGGCTATCTTCCAAGGAAAGGTAACATCTCCTTTGTACTCAAAGAAAACCGCATCCCTTATGCTAATCAGATCATACATTTCACCACAAACATCCACTCAACCTCTAGCTTGTTTCACAAGCACCGTTTCCTCCACGCCTTCAACTTGTGAAGACTGCCCCTTTGTCCCACCACCACTTGTACCCCATTTTCACCCCGTAGGTGCCATCTCCTTCCCTCACCTGCCAGAAAGCAGGTCATGCTCAATGGCTAGATAAGTCATGCAGCTGTGAGGAGAAAAACGGTCAAACACATTAAACAGCAAGTGTATGTGTGTGTCTGCTTCTTTCAGCCTTGTTTTTTGGTACGGAGCTTAGTACCATCTTCAAGGCAAAAATCCTCCAGGCGCAGGCTATGACCTTCTTTCGTTTGCACAGTACTGAGGCCCATGAGGCCCCTTATCCTGGCAGACTCTCCTGAGAGCAGGCACTGTTTAAATACTGAGTTATAGCTTAAACACAGAATTATTCTGTAAAAACAAAGAATACCCACTGAACACAACCTAATCCATACGAACCACAGAAATGCTGCATAAAGCACATGGAAGGACTTTGATTTTATCTGTACAAGAAAGAAAAAATTTTCTCAATTACAAAGTGAAAAAGAAACCACCACAGACAGCACAGCAAAGCAGCAGCACAGGGCACTGGTTAGACATCACAGACAGTTTGAGATGCTACAGAAGAAAGAGCTCGTAAGCGAAGTAAGAGAGAGCAGTCAGGTTAATAGCACAGTACTTGAGGAATATTGATTTAAAATATGTCACTGTTGAACTTGAATTTAAGGGAATGCTATGTTTCTAAGTGGTCTGAATACAATCAGACACATTCTGTACAAGCATAGCAACACATGGGCTAGGCCAGAATAGCAAAACTACATGTTGGCAGAAGGGCTTTGTATTTATCTGTTACTAGATTTTTAAAAATCAGCATAATTGACTTATGTACCGTCTACTTTAAAATGTTCCATTCAGCACGAGATGGCAAGACCAGATTAACCTCTGCAGTTTGTTGACACTACATTTTTATCTACCCTAAGTAGCAGGCTGATGGAGATACATGAAGTTGATCCTTCAATACTGCTCCTGCTTTACACCTACCAGTGATGTGGTGTATTGCATACAAGTTTCAATAGAGTTATAAAAAATATATAGCTATTTTCTGTAGTGCCAGTGGAGTTTAAAGAATTTCCTGGCTATCCCAGCAACCAAACAGATCATTTGGCATGTGACAGCAATATTTGTGGGTGGAGCGGTATTCACAGCCATTGTTCAAGGACAAATACACCTGTTTCCTCTTCTCTTTTTTTCTCCTTCCAGAAAAATGTCACAGAGATGTGACTCCTACTAGGCACAGGTGTGTAACAGGCCTCCTCTTCCCTGGGTGACTTCTCTGGTTCATTCCAAACCTCCCAGAAAAAAATAATTACATGAAGAAAACAGGCACAAATACGCAAAGATGAAAACTGTTACAGTCTTTGTTGGATGAAGCACTCGTGTTACACTTAGCCAAGTGTATGTACATGCGTGCCTCAGGTGTTTGGCTGTATTGTTCCTTTGCTCAAATATACTGGTTTTACCTTGAGAGGAAGCTTTATTGTCTGGAAAGCAGGGATTTGATTCTCTCTCCAGTTCAGCCTATCCACAAACTTTTTATACTCCACTTGCTTATGGTCGTCTTCAAACCTAAGGAGAATATCCATAAGATGACTCATGATCAAATGAAAATTTTAACACAGTTATATCACGTTATCTACTTTATACTAATACATTACTTTTTGGATAATCATTTTTCACTCCTTTAGAACCAAACACTGGTGAGAGTACAGAGAAACACTGCCAAACTGCCAGGACTTCTACATCATATGTTATAGTCCATATATTTACTCCTCATATTGTCTCTCATACTAGAATTCAATTTATTTAGGGTTTATTAGATTCCAAGTCATTTCATTTCACTTTTTAACCATTGCCCAACTTTTTCCAACACTGGAATCTCACAATTGGTGACAAACATAGAGTTGGAATGGTTGGTGTACAATTCCTTTGTATAGAAAAGAAACAGGTAGAATGATACAAGAGAGCTGTGCTATAACACAACTGACCTCCTTTATACAGTTTCTACAATCATTTCCTGAAAATAAGCAATCCCTCAAAAATGCTGTTTGCACACACCTTAGGATCAATTTACAATTGACAAACATGCAGCTCTCTAACCTATCATTTAATAGAGAGATTTTAAAATCTCAACCCTTGTCATTTGGTAGTTGTTTTATGGTATTATTCTTTATTTCCATGGAATAAATATATATATTTGTGTTTGTTACAAGGGTTTCCTAACTGCATGAAGATATATATCCTGCCAGCTAAGTTCTGCAACTACTATTACATGTGGAACATACTACCTTCCTCTCAGATTTCTAAAATCATTACCCTGAACTAATAAACCCACTGGGAGTAGATCTGTAAGCCATACCATCCTTCTGCCACTGATTTGGATGAAGCAGCTTCAGAAAAAAAGTCCTCAATTCAACAAAACACTTATGTGATTACGGCATATAGAAACCCACTGTTATTTCAGTGGGTCTAGTCAAATGCATGAAAGATGCTGCATGCTAAAGCACCTTGCAGACTTGACACTACCATGCAGATTGTTCTTGAAATGAACTTAACTGCTCTGCTATACCTACTGCATTAGCAGCTTCTGTGAATGACATCTGTCTCACCTAGCACTACCCACATGTAAAAGGGATCTGGTTTAGGGATCTAAGCAGACCCTGGAAGCATCTGTGCTTCACTGGTGTACATGGAGAGACCTATATGACTAGCTAGACTCAGTAAGTATCTTTTGGTGGGAAACATCAGGATAAACAATTCTACCATGTAACCTTGAGAGATGAATACTATTGCATGTGTAGGAGCCAGATCAGCCACATGCTGTCTTCTCCGGGAAACAAGTTTTTTAGAAAATCATTTTATGTTGTTCTTAAAGAAATAGCACTGCACAAAACATGGGCCTCAAAACCCTTCAGTTCTCCAAATCACAAGAGAGGGTTCTGGTAAAAATTAAGCATGAAGGTACTTGAAGGAAGACTTTACAACACAAACTGGGAAAACAATACTGCAGAAGAGGAGAAATAAATCTAGTGACAAAAATAAACTGCAATAAACTGCAGCTCATCCTCTCCCTCTCCTCCCCCTACACCTTTCATTTAACAGTCAGCAGGAGAGATAATAATAAAATATACTGAGAGCCATAAACAGAGATGCTAGCGATAAACTGAAATGTTAAGTACAGTGAGTTATGCTGAAGATGAAAGCAAAGTCAGAGAAGAATGCTACTGTTACTATTATTACAGAGCAGCCTGAAACATTGCCACAAGAAACCCTCCTATTATAGCTTTTTTCTTTTTAATACCTCATGTGCAAGTTAACATTTTCACAAAGCCTCACTTCTGTGGAATATATCCAATATACAAGAAAATTATCATTTCCACTTCTAGGGCGTTCCTGTTTGTTTCTTTTTTTTTTCTCTCTCTCTCTTTTTATAGGTGGCGATTGGGGAAACAAAGGAGTTTTGCATTGGAAAAAAGAAGACAATAAAAAATCTCTTGGGAAAAAAAAACTATGGCACACAGATTTTCAATTTCAGAACAATGATGACAATTTTTTTTAACTATTATATGCACTAGCATACACATATTTAGCTTTTGCTGGTTGTGAAAACTCAAAAGATAAGGTCTACTGTCAAGATGCAGAGCTGCATAAGTAGGAGTTTTAAATAAAGAACAAGTGAAGGCGTGTAATTACTTTAGCATCAATTTTATGTTGAGGCAATGAAGTCAGGAAAAAACATTGCTTCTGCTTTTGACAAGCATTAACAAGAAGAAAAGTCCTTTGAACTGACAGCACTAGCAAACTGAAGCAACAACATGGACATGAAGTTAACTGTAACCAAAGATTTTAATAAGGTGGACATGGGAATCGGGACTCCTAACTCCCATATTTAAATAGCTACAGAAAGCAGCTTAAAATATTACTCCAAAATAATCCAGAGGAAAAAAAATCTACTCTTTAGATCTTTTTACTACTGTGACTTACTGTACCAATCTACTAAATGCACATACTTGTAATTCGGTATAGAGTATCCAGATGGAATGAAGAGATGTTATCAAGTTCTGCATTATTAGGACAGAGATGTCATACATTTCAGAGGCTGGAATCAATATGACTGAAACTGACAGTGCTCTTCAGTAAAGGAAATTAGATTTCTCTTATCAAGAAGATGCAACAAAGATCTCTTGAAACCATGTTTTTCTTCAGTTTTGCCCTATGACTTCACTGATGCATGTGATTTTAGACTATGGAAGTCACTCCTACCATTGTTTGCAGAGCTTTTTTCCTTTGTGACATTACAGAAATAATCATGCATTTCTGTTTGTAAAAATATATTCATAATGAAATACTCCAGATACGTGAAAAATCTATTTAAATCCCATTATGATTATTCCTGAGGTTGCTTTGGTGAGTAAAGGCTACTCATAAATATTTTCTCTTTCCCATCAAGAAACCTGCAACGCAAACATTCATGTCAAAAGTTAATGTACAGGTAGAGATTTTGAATTCCTTAGTTTTCAGTAGCATTTGTTAAGTAGTTAATCTGACAATAGTAGAGGAGAGGCATTATGCTGCTTTAACCTTAGAGAAAATGTTGGGATTCTTCAGCTGTTTGACAGTCCCTGTGTAACATAGGTATACACCTAAATTTTCATAAACTGCTCATATGAAAAGGTTTAAAACAGCAAGCACAGACCAGTTCACGCAGCTGATCACGATCAGTTAAGTAATGGCTACCATCTTGTGCATACATGTATTCTCATCTTGAACTACTATAAATTGAACCATCAGTTCCTCAGGATACTGAATAACAGAAATAATTTCTTTTAAGAGATCCATATATTCATGCTAGAGTCTTTTCATCATAAATAGCAAAATGAGTCTCAGGCATCAAAGGTAACAAGCAGAATACAGAGTGCAGGAGAATAATCTCATGACCATTTCCAATCTTGCTGCTACTACCAGGACACTCGTCACAGCAGGAAAAGAAGGTTAGCTTCCTGAAGGAAACAGGTCACCCCTAAAACAAATGTTACAGGTAGGCAATTAGGTGAAAAAAAACAAAACTACACAGCCACAAACCAAAAAGCTAGGCAGACAAAAGTGGCCTGGCCTGACGTATTAGTGACATGAGAACTAGGATGACCGTGTAGGAGGCCCATTACAATAAGGCATTGGTCTGTTACCTGAGGCACTAGCGATTAACTCTTTTTTTTT